>CM047809.1:18562545-18919908 GCA_026214975.1 Gentiana macrophylla | reverse complement strand
TAAGTCTTCCACTGGTCATTGAAGGGTAGGATTGCCTCTTCTACCACTTCTCCACCACAAACAATAGCCACACTCCAATGATGCTTCATCAGTCTTCAGATTCTGTAAAAGAATGATTGAATCAAATAAATGATTGGGGCTTGAGCAATTTCTGATCGGGATGATAGTGAATGACTGAGCCTTGCAGCCTTGCGCCATGTGTAAACTTGATGCATTGAATGCGATTACACTTGAAGATTTTCTATGGATCTGCGAGTCTTAAGCTCGCAAGTTCAGGCAGGTGTTTTTCTTGATAAGAAAATGCAAATGTAATTATCTCTTGTTTCTTCCTTAATTTTCATCATCTTTTCCTCGAGTTAAGTCCTTTATTTATAGGTAGGAATGCTTGTGACTTATATTTGAAATTCAAATATAAGCTTGTTCCAAGATTTTGGTCCCGCTTGACTTGTTTTCTGGGTCATCATCATAGTAATTTACGATCAACGCAGGATCGCTTTTTTGACAAAATGCGGACTATTCACTCCTTTTGACTTGTATAATCCATTGATAAAGTCCTAATCATCCCAACATTCTTTTAATCTCTACGCTTGATTTGTTTGATAAACTCAGTAGGTAGTTAAATGCCCTCATCCTTGTTTTTTCCAATGTAATCTTGAATAAATCGAGGCATATGTATCAAAGAAGCCGCAATGCAGTCCATTGGATTCTGTAACGTTGTGTCGAACCATAATTTATTGTGTTTAAAACACAATGCATTACTTACTTTATCTAACTTTTATTTGTGAAGTTAGATTACATACTTTTGCATATAACTAAGCTCACAATCACCATCCAACTTGTGAACTTAGACCTTGTACATAAGTATATGTAATCGCTAGGTAAATCACTGCATTTCTAAATTCTCGATTCCATATCCTTGACTTTAATCATTATGTTTGATCCCTTAGCCTTTCATATTAATCGAGTTTGAGCCTCGCCTTCTTTTAGTCTTCAACCCGAGGTTCCAACTAGTCTACCGACCTAGCTACCCTAATGATATAATTGGTCAACAACGATATAAGTCACCGACCATTATAAAGGCGTGTTTGATCAAACCCATACAAGGAATCAAACTCTAATAAACCTATACATTTGATCTAGACATCTTTTTGCCTTTGCACTATAACATCTATTTTCCGGCACTAATCACTTCAAACTCGCAAATAAGTCCAACAATTTCCCATTTTTGGTGATGATGCCAATACTCTCTCTTAACAAAGAAAGCAAAAATATTAAAACAAAAGCAGTAACAAACTCGCCATTTCTCATTATAATCATTTTGTCAAAGTATTACGATCACAAGAATCAAGAAATATAAACAGATTATAAAGTATGGCCGATTCATCCTCTTCTCCTTTCTTCTCTTGCTTTTTCAAATTTGAGTTCTTGTAAGCTCTTTATTTCCATGATCATCTCTCTTATCCAATCATTTTCAATCGTGAGAGAAGTCAATGTGAGGGATTCACTTGTTTCCTACCTGAATGCCAAGCTTAGGAAGAGTTAGATTTATCTCAAGTGACCAAGCCTAACTTCGGCTGTAAACTCCCTTGAACTCATTCAAGTTGATTCCTTGCATTTGTGGTGAGTAAACTACTTCCACCTCTACCACCTCTTCCACTCATTTTGAAGCCCTCATGGCTTTAACTCTTGCTTCCTAAAAATTTCAAACTCAAAAATGAGTTAAGACGCTTCAATGAAAGCCACTTGTCATGATAAGTGTCTCCTCTTGTTGGTTGTACACATTCTTGTATTGCTTGAGAAGGTCATCTCAGCAGTGGAAGTCCTCAGTCAAAGTGTGTCTCTCTAAATGCATTTATGTCGCCTTCCATCTCTTCTTTGCAAAAATTCTAGCAAACTTTTTTTGCTCTGCTTTGACCCTCTTCCCTTATTGACATCATCAACAAACGGGACAAGAGCTGGCCGTGTACTCTCTCCCGTGTCAACACTAGATTGTTCATCCTGACCTTCAATAATTTGATCCTGAAGTGTCAATTGTAAGTGATCCTTCCTTGTAATGTTTGCTCAGTGAGATTTATCCTTTCAAGAAGTTTAGGATCCAATACAAAGAGGTCGAAGTGCAACGGCGAGTGCATCAGTCTATGCAGGCTCACAAGAAGATTATCAACTTTTTGATGAATATGTTGATCTTTCAAAATTTCTCCTTTAATTGTGTTGCCTGTTTGATTCCCCTCACATCTTGTGTTAGATCAAGAATGGAATATCGAGTAGATGTGTAGTTTGAAGCAAGCTGCTCTCAAGAGACTTTCTATTGTTATCCACCGGGTTATCTATGGGCTTCTTTCAAATCTTTGTTCTCGCTCTTCAAGTTGAGTCCTTAATCGTGTCATGTCATTCCCGACCCTCAACTTATCCAGATATGGGTTGGTACCACACTCAAATGCCATTCCTCCAAAGGTTCATCAAGCAGCTCTTCTACATTATATTGTTGCTGGCTGGATCACGATCACCCAGCGCATAACTCAAAATCCCTCCGTGCCAGTGGAGTCGGTCCTGGTACTCTCCAAAATAGGATCAATAAGGCAGTTCTTCAATCACTGGTTCATCATCGTGTAGATCCTTCCTCATCAATTTGAAATTTTTCATCATCGTAGTTTCATAGTCCACCAAATTGCCATCCTCATCACTAAAGAAAGATGCAACATTATCTTTCCCTTACAGTGAGTCTTGTTCCAGAGGGCTCCACTTCCAAAGCAGCCTCTTTCAACAACAACAATAGAGGTTTTCTCCCAAACCCAAAGTTTGTCCCAACTTTGTCTGTGTGTCAAGCCAAGTACTCTCAAAGAACTCCTGCACTTCTCCTGCTTCCAACTCTTGCTCGTGTGTCGCTTTGAACCTCAAAGAACTCGAACCACCACTTCAATTCTTGGATCTGATGCAATTTGTGCCACAATAACTGGACATCAAAGGAATACATCCATGTTTTCTTTTTGAAATTCACTGATATCATGAATCCTTTCTTATAAAGTTTGTACCGTGTGGTTAGAGTGTCTCGGTGTTGATGCACGATTTGATATTGAATAGAATTCTTCAGAACTAAACATTAGGTTCCTACTGCGTGGTCATGAACCTCTATCATCATTCAATTCTACATTCTACCGATCCACAAAGTGGTTCAACATGAGTTCAACCCGCAAACAATCATCTACCTCACCAACTGCCAACTGCTTGCACCAATATCTATTCCTTCATTGATTTTGTGCTTCCAGTTCATCTATGGTGAGATTTTCCCCAAGTCCTTTATCCATTTGTCCAAATCTATTGTCTCCTCGATGGAAGTCTCCACGCTACCGATGAGATCGCTTCTACAATTGGCTCATTAATCATTGCAATTCCAATCGGTTTCTCCCTTGAATCGATGGATGATTACTACCAGACCATGATGATGATGAATCATCATTGGGTTGGTCTCCTCGGGTCCCAAACTTGATAATTCTCCTCCTTCATTTGTTCATTAAAGATATCATCAATCTTGATTAGAAAGTAAAGAGGTATCAACTAGTTCCAAATGAACTTTCCACTCTCAACTTTTCAAAAGCCCATTCTTGAAAGTCTCATTATAGTTGTAGTTTGTGGACTTTTTGTCTTTTGTAGAATCCAAATTTCCATTGAAAATAGTTAGCCACTTGCCTGAGTTTAGGATCAACAAACTCCTCTTTCCTATTCTTCAAATCTTTCAAATGGTATGAATGACCTGTATGCTGGAGCAGCTTTGTCCACTCAATGACTCTCCAAAGGCCCCAACTAAGCCTTCTTGATCGAGTTTCTTCAATGAATCTGCATGTAGGTCAGAGAGGTTGCTCCGATTGTATGTTTGTTCCTACTACCCTCAATATGTACCACACTTGATTCCCCTGGATCATATGCTCATCGGCAGGTTAGCTAAAACAGATCGCTTCTTCCCTTGAACTATTGCAGAATTGCAGTGGTCTTGTACCAATGTTTCAGCTTAAATACCACAGTCAAGTGCAAGCACTGGGTTTGTCAGTGGTTCTCTGCACAAACTTTTCCACTTCCACAGCAGGTGTAGATTCAGCTTGTTTGTCGTGTGGATTCTTACAAGTTGCTCAACAACAACTCAGGCGCTTTAGTAGGCTCAAGAAACGCTTGCGCAGGAGGATCTGATGATTTTCAATGTAAAGAAGGTGTGGTCGTAGAGTCTCAGCCATGATTCTTCACAGCTTTGCTCAACAACAACCTCTACATCCTTAGTAGGCTTGATAATAGTTAATGGCTCAACTGATCAATAGCCTCCTCCTACTTCTACTTCTTCATCTACTTCTTCTTCTTGTTCCTTGAGAGCCTCCAAAACTCCTCAACTGCTCCTTTGCCATGTTTCTTCTTCTTGGCAATTTCTTTCATTCTTTTGGAAAGTGATCATCTTCAAGATCAATAACTTTCCTTTTCTACCACTCTTCTTCTCGTTGTTCCTTCAAAACTTCATGAATAGCCTTCTTCCTTCCAAAGAACACAGTTCAAAGAACTCCCAATCCCACCGGTCCTCAGTGGACTCAAGCAGCCTCTCCGCTTGCTTTCTTGTCTTTCTAGGTCAGAATAACTCAAGTATTATTCTAGTATCTGTAGCCTTTCTTTTCTCAAGAGTCTCTTTGGTGCAAGAGGTTTAACAACTTTCTTAATCCGCCACCACCAACATCACCATCATTCCACCATTATCACTATCAGCACTCGATCAACACCTTCTTCATCATCATCCGCACTAAAGATAGGATAATCAATCTCTTTATTGTATCTCAGATTTATTTATCTTTTCTGGTGCTACATCACAATTTCAAATGATTCAAGAGGCTCAACCATTAATCCTAAGGGTAAGGCCTTGGATTTCCTTTTGTCCCTTCTTTTT
The DNA here is from genome assembly GCA_026214975.1 of Gentiana macrophylla. Taxonomy (NCBI): domain Eukaryota; kingdom Viridiplantae; phylum Streptophyta; class Magnoliopsida; order Gentianales; family Gentianaceae; genus Gentiana; species Gentiana macrophylla. The sequence goes on along the minus strand of CM047809.1, from coordinate 18,914,990 downwards.
CTTCCTTTGGCAACCTTCTTCATATAGTGGATAAAGTATCCAGCCCAATCAAACTTCATACTTCAAATAATCATCATAGAATCGATTTTGGGTCCCGACAGAGTGAATCCATACTCCCAATGAGTCCTAAGATATTCTTTGCAATAATGTTGCTCACTTTCGACCGAGTTGTACTCAAATCCAATGTGTTTTCACATTAATGCCTAAACTTGATTTAATGGCATTATTGGTTTTGATTTTGTCAACAAATCTATCTTTGACAATCCTATTTCCTCGAGGATTTATTGGAGCATCTATTATCATAAACCAAAACCTTCCCTCAAAGATTTGGGGAAACTTCAATATCTTGAGCATTTATCATGGGTGGTGAATGCTTCTCTTCCTTGTCTTGTTACGATATTTCTCCGTAAGCTAACAACATTTTGTGTAATGAGATTGTTTCCAATCTTATGTTCAAAGACATTCTCCAAACCTTCATATCTCCTTATTCTTCTCACCAATATTGATAGCTAATTCTTTCATTAGCATCAACAACAAAACCTCTTACACTTTGACTTGTTCCAATTTGAACATCATCCTTTCGCCATTGTTAAGAAAACTTAGAAGAAAATAACTTTCAAACTGTGTTCACACAAAAGGTAAATGCAGAGAGAATCAATCTGAATTTTGAGAGTAACTTCGTAAGGTCCGTATATATATAGGCAAATGCAGCTGTGTAATCACGTGAGCACGTACATTGATGTTAACCACGATTAAATCTGAAAGTGAATGTCGCTCTCAAGACACGTGGCCCATTACTTTTCATAATGTTTTGTAACCAAGTAGATCGTGGGCAACCGTGGTTATAATGGATAGAATAAATATCCCGCCATTACTTTTTGACTTTAGTAAAGTTTGACTGAGTAATGTTTCATTCAAGCAGCCTTGTCATCAAGAGGTTGGCAGTCTCAAAGAAACTCGAGAAATATGCCTCAGTTGAAATCGGCTGACAAGTAATCACGATCTTTGATTCCTTCTGTTTTGTTCAATGATAATACAAGATGAAGTTTAATACCAACGATCGATCACACGTTGAGCTCACCCAACATGATAAAGACCAATCCCCTTGGCAACCTCATTTTCTCAATTGTTCAAACATAAGTACATGGAATTATTGATACCAATGACTAACTGCCAAGCTGAGCTCACCCAACATAGCAAAGCACTAATCCCCTTGGTGAATTCCAAGACAATCGCTGACATCACCAACTTTAATAATTCCAAGTTCACCTCCTTAGTTTAGCAAATCATTCACTATCCAAAGGTTTAAAGTGAAAATATCAGTGAAGTTGATCTTCAAAGAGGGATGGAAAGAACCACCACATCTTTCTTTTCAACATGATCTCTTATAAAATGATGTCTTACATCAATATGCTTGGTTCTTGAGTGCAAAACAGATTTTATGTGATTGCTATTGCACTTGTGTTGTCACACATGATTGGAATTTCTTCTTTCTTCAATTCCATAATCCCTTAATTATTGTCTTAACCACAAAGATTTAGTACAAGAATTCCAAAGAAGAATGTATTCAATAAGAAGTGGAAGTTTATAGAATTCTGCTTTTGCTAAACCAGAAACCACTCTATTTCCCATTAATTGACAAAGTTCCTGTGGGTGCTTTTCATCAATCTTGCATCCGTGATAATCGTAATCCGAGTATGATATAACTTTACAACTTCCATCTTTTGAATACTATATCCCTACTCCCAAAGTCTCTTTTAGATATTTGAGAACTCTTTGATCGCACTCTAAATGACTTTCTTTAGGTTTTGATTGAAATCTTGCACAAACACCTACAACAAAGGATATGTCAGTCCGGTATAAGAAGGTAAAGCAGATCGCCTATCATCCTTCCAGATAAGGTCCGATCAACATCTTGCCTTCTTTGTCTTCATCCAATCTGATATTTGAACTCATAGGAGTTGATATCTTGGTGTTGTTTTCCATACCAAACTTCTTCAAAGAACTCCTGGTATACTTTGGTTTGGATGAACGAAGATTCCATCTTTCATCTGTTTAACTTGCAATCCCAAAAAGTAGTTCATTTCTCCCATCATACTCATTTGGAATTTACTCTTCATTAGATTTGCAAACTTCTCACATAGCAACTCATTTTCGTAACCAAAGATTATGTCATCAACATAAATCTGTATCAAAGAGGTGTCGCCTCTTTTCATTTATTCTCGAAAGAGTCTTATCAATGGTGCCTTTTGTAAAACCATTGTCCACCAAGAATTGAGATAGAGTCTCATACTAAGCTCTTGGTGCTTGTTTCAAGCCATAAAGTGCTTTATTGAGTCTATACACTTTATCTTCTTGATCTTTAACTTCAAATCCGTGAGGTTGGTCGAACATACACTTCCTCCTCTAGAATGCCATTCAAGAATGCACTTTGACATCCATTTGATATACCTTGAAGTTTTTATATGCAAAGATGTGCCAAGAATAACTGATAGCTTCCAATCTTGCAACAGTATATGTTTCATCAAAATCTATTCTTCTGGGCTGAGAATAGCCTTTGCAACTAGTCCGCCTTATTCCTTACAATGGTACCGATTTCATCCAGCTTTGTTTCAGATACCCATTTTGTACCAATGATATTTGCATGATTAGGCCTTTCCACTAGTGTCCAAACTTGATTTCTTTCAAATTCATTCAATTCTTCTTGCATAGCAATTATCCAACTGGATCCCAAATTGCTTCTTCAACAACTTTAGGTTCAACTTGAGATAGAAAACAAGTAAACATTGCTTCTAATTGTCTTCTAGTCCTTACACCTTGGTCGTATGTTGCCAATAACTTGTTCAAAGGTGATCCCTTAACCATTTTGGATTCTCGTTAGATTGATTCTCGTGAACCTCATCTTCGCAGTAGGTCCATGTTTCTTCAATAGTGGTTCAAATGCAGATCCTTGAACCGGCTTCGCTTGTTGCATCGTGAGTATTACCACAGGGTGTTCAAGCAGGGCGTAATCGTAGACCTTTAAGTCATTAAATCTTTCCATAACTTCAACACAATCTGATCGCTGACTTGTAGATTCTCAAGAGTTCACAAACTTCATCTTCCATACAAGCTGAACTTAGGTTCATCAAACACAACCTCGGATTGTTTCTTCATGTTTTAATGACCTTTTGTTCAAGCACTCAATGCCTTGGCTCGATCAAGAATATCCCAAGAAAATTCCTTCATCCGATTTTGCTGGAATGTCTTCAAATGTTCCTTATGATTCAAGATAAAACACTTGCTTCCAAAATGGATGGAAATAGATATGTTAGGTTTTCTTCCATTCCAAATCTCATAAGGTGTCTTCAGATCTTCTTGTTCACCGAGGTTCTGCTTTTGTGTATAGCATGTCGTATTAATCGGCTTCAGCCCAATATCTTTCGTAGCAATGCTTCACAAATCATAGTTCTTCCCGCTTCTTTTGTAGTCCTGCTTTTCTTTCAAAGAACCCCATTTTGCCGAGGAGTACCAGCAGCAGTAGTGTTGATGTAGTATAAAGATTCTGCCACAAGGATTCTCTTATAACTTTATTTAGAACTCCGCACTTTATCTCGACCCGATTTTTACTATCAAGCTAACTTTTCTCATTTTGTAATCTCTTCAAAAGTTCAGCATCTTTGAAGTGTTTCACTCTTCTTGTTCATAAATACCACCCAAGTGTATCTAGAATAATCATCCACAACCACTAAGGTGTACTTCTTTCCTGTAACACTTGTTGGTGTAACTGGTCCAAATAGATCCATATGCATCAGCTCCAAAACTCTATTAGTTGATTGCTTAGTCTTTGATTTGAAGCTTGATTTTGTCTGTTTACCTTGCTGACATGCATCACATATAGTATCCTTTTTGAATGTGATCTCAGGTAAACCAATCACTAGTTTCTTCTTCACCAACTGATTGATGTCATCAAAATTTAGATGATTCAATTTCTTATGACATAACCAATTAAGTTCAGATTTGGTATGTACAATCAGGCATGTTTCTGGAACTGCAGTAGACCAATCCACAACATACATGTTTTGTTGTCTTCTACCGGCCAACACAACTTGATCACCTCTTTCACTAATGACAGTACAAGTGTTATTGTCAAAAGTGACCTTGTATCCTATGTCACGGAATTGTCCAAAGGCTCGTTGAAGTTGTAGTCCACCCTTCCACATATGCAACATTCCCGATTGTTAGTCCATTCCTTACAAGTGTGCCATATCCTCTTGTGTATCCAGTGTATTCTTGTTGCCAAAATTCACCATTGACCATCATTTGCCACATAGTTTGACAAACATTGCTTATTCTTTGTCATATGTCTGAACATCCACCACAAAGTACTGCACACCCTACAAAAAAGTCAATACATTTTAGGTACCCAAACCTCGTTTAGTCCATAATGGTCAAGGGTAAGCATGACCCCTCGGTATGTTTCCATAAGGTCTTCTTCTAAAAGTGTCATACTTTGGTTCATACATGTATTCTACACATCCATAAGGTTTAACAATTGGTTGTGTAGGATTCACATATGTTTTCTAGCCTTTTGGTATGTAATGCCGCTTGAAGTGATTTCATGTTAGTTAAGCATTAGCATAACCATTGGATTGTCAGTCTGCATAGAATAGCTTTGTAATATGAAGTCCTCACGAGGCCTTGTATAAGTCCTCTCGCAGAGTCCTCTCATTGATTCCATTGCTTAGGTTTTACCCTATCAACATGATTATACTTGGCTGCTTTCTAAGAAGAGTGTGAATATTCCAATCATCATCAAGTAGGGGAACGATCTACCTTTCCCCGAGATAAGTATCCCTAGAATGATTAACATTTTTGGGTTTAGGATTCTTATCCTTGGAATATTTCTCGGTTTTTCCTTTTATGGTCCAAAGAGACTTGGTAGCAGTGTCCGCTATCAAGAGGTCCGGAAGGCACAAATAAATTCTATTTTTGGATTTATTCTTTTATTAGATCTCATGACTTCTTTGACTTCTCGATTTTGCTTCTTTGAAGCATTCTCAAAGAGGGCTTCACTACCTCAAAGAACCCTTTTTGGGAGTTGGATCTGCAGTGTGCACAAACTTAGACCAATCCCGGTACTAGGTTCAAGACCTTACCGATCCACTCTTATTGGATTGTTGAGTTCCAAATCCAAGCCCTGCTCTATCACCATAAGGCTTTCTGCATTTGAATGCAAAGAAGGAACAAGATGGTTCAGCAGACTGGCTACCATCGAATGTACGGGCAGCTTATGCCGATTCTCGTCTAACTTCTTTTCCTTTCCTTTGAGAATTCTTAATTCAAGATTTAATCTATCAACTTCTAATAGAAGAGTTTCTTCAAATTTCACAATCTCATAACTGCATTGTATTATCCTCGCTTGATTAAGGATGGCATCCAAAGTTTCATCATTATCGTAATTTCTAGGATTTGAACCACAAGTTGATTCACAATCACTTCCACAGAGTGTTTATTGATACAAAGGTTGTATACCTCCTCTGCTTCATCCATATTAGCCATCAAAGCATAATCTTCCATGTCAAGAAACTGGTAGCCGGTCATCGATTCATTTCCTTTCCTCGACTCAACTTCATACCCTCGATTCATCTTCAAAGAACTATAGCCTTCTTTCCATGTCTTATCTATTGGCTCTTGGTATTCAAAGAGGTCCGACAATCAGTCTAAATGTCCAGGCTTCTTGCAATTGAAGCAAAGATAATCGTGTTCCTTACTTTGTTTTAACTCAAGACAATCAGTTTGAAGTGTCCTGGTTTCTTGCATTGGAAACACAAGTAATCATTGTCTTTCTTGAATCATCCTTCTTCTTTTCACTCGAATTTCTTAGTGAAATTCCTTGGAGAACTCTTTCCACTTTCATCATCATAATTTTCTTGCTCAAGAGGCAATCGCTTCTTGCATCTCATCCAAAGCAGATCATCTTGAGCTCCTCAAGTTTCTTCTTGATGTTTGGCACCTAATGCAGCTTGTTTTTGGTTCTTCCTTTTCAAAGGGTAGAACCAATCTCTTGTCAATTCATAAGCTTTAAGATCTCGAGAATAATTTGAAGGTATCTTCTTCATGTAACTTTCTCATTTCCTCTATGGCAGTTGACTTTCATCTCCCAAACTTCTTTGTCGTGTAATGCTTCCAAGATTTTTGAATTGATTTCTTCTTTTGAATAACTTACACTCAAGAGGTAAGTTCATCCAGATAGCATTGAATCTTGATTCTATTTGCTCAATGGTTTCATTTGGTAGCATTTTGAACTTTTGAAATCTCTTTTGGCCACACTAATTTTGTTCTTTTGATTGCATCGCTGCCTTCACAGATTAATCAGATCTTGTCCCAAAGTTCCTTTGCGCTTTGCAATCTTTCACCTTCATATACATATTGCTATCCGTAGTTCCGTAGAATGATATCAATAGCAATATTGTTAAGATTTTCTCTCTTTCTATCTTTAAGATTCCATTCTCTTTTGGTTTTGGAATGTACTGTGGTCTCATCTCCCATCATATCGCTTTGGTAATCTTCAAAGGGCCCATCACCAAGACATCCATCATTTCATCATGTGTTGCAAAGAAGATAAGCCTCAGATTCGACGCTTATACTCATCAAATCTATCAAAAGAACACATCAACATAGTTCTAGCATACCGATTGTTATCCATGATGCAAAGCTTTGAAAATCAAGAATTTGAAAGGTTTTCAAAGTATTTTCGTATACAAGAAGTAGGATTACTTCGTAACATAAGTCCAACTGACCGATACCAATTGTTGGTCCTTGAAAAGGCTTTGGTCAAGTTTAGAGAGGGGGTGAATAAACTTAACACTTAAAATTTTTGGAGTTAACAAACTCAAAGAACTTTAGCAATTTCACGATACTTCCAGAGTCTCACACTATTGAATTTACTCGAATTTGTGCAAAGGGAATTATATAAAAATTAAGCCTTATTACTTGTTGTAAAATATGATACTAAGTATTAGATACTCAAGAGTGTATGTGTGTGATTTCAATGCTAGATTCAAGAGTTGATGATGTGTAATAAACTAAGTGCGTAAAGTAAGTAGGCAGATTTTATAGTGGTTCCTGTGGTGTAACTCACACCCACTCTTCTCCCGTGATGTTGGAGGTAATTCACTGAGATCTTTGATGTAGTCACATAAAGATTCCTATGTTGCTTGTCCTTCACCAATAACTATGGCTTCACAAACTCGAACACTTGGGAATGTGTAGGATTGTCGCCTCCTAAGTCTTCCACTGTCCTTGAAGGGTAAGATTGCCTCTTCACCACTTCTCCACCACAAACAAAGCAGCCTTTCACACCCAATGATGCTTCACTGCCTCAGAGATTCTGTAAAATAAAGATTGAATCAAATAAATGATTCAATGGCAAAGAGCTTGATCAGATGATATGATCAGCAGCCTGCACCTTCAAGTGTGTAAACTTGATGTAGCTTGAATGCAGATTACACTTGAAGATTTTCTCTCGATCAAGAGCCTTAAGCTCAAGAAGTTCAAGAGGTGTTTTTTTCTTGATAAGAAAATGCACTTTAATTATCTCTTGTTTTTCCTTAATTTTCATCATCTTTTTCTCGAGTTAAGTCCTCTATTTATAGGTAGGAATGCTTGTGACTTATATTTGAAATTCAAATATAGCCGCTTCTAGATTTTGTCCCATTTGACTTGCTTTCATCATCGTTTCATAGTAATCGACACAATGATCGCTTTTGACGTAATGTAGATCGTCCACCCTTTGACTTGTATCCATTGATAAAGTCCTCAATCATCCTAACGTTTTTTAATCTCTACCATTGATTTGTTTGATAAATCGAGGTAGTTAGTCGTCCTTATCCTTGTTTTCTTCCAATGTAATCTTGAATAAATCGAGGTATATGTATCAAGAGGTTTATGAGTCCGCATGAGTTACATATCGTTAGTCGAACCATAATTTGATGTGTTTAAAACAAAATGCAAATTACTTTTTTATCTAACTTTATTTGTGAAGTTATATTACACCTTTTCATATAACTAAGCTCCAATCACCATCCAACTTGTGGAACTTAGATCTTGTACACAAGGTATATGCAATCGCTTTAGGTCATCACATACTTCCCTAAATTCGATTCCATATCCTTGACTTTAATCACTAAGTTTGATCCCTTAGCCTTCATTAACTCGAGTTTGAGCCCTCACCTTCTGGCCTTCAAGAGGTTCCCCGACTAGTCTACCGACCTAGCTACTCCTATCGATATAGACTAGTTTGTCGATATAAGTCACCGACCATTACAATGCTTGTTTGATCAAACCTATACAAAGATCAAACTCTAATAAACCTATACATTTGATCTAGACATCTTTTGCCTTTGCACTATAATACTAGTCCGGCACTTATCACTAAAACTCGTAAATAAGTCCAACAAAGTTCAATCTAACCGGCAAAGGTACCGGTCAAATTATAGTCTAGTCTAATGGTCAAGGTCGCCTCCACAGGAATACCATGTGAGGTTAAACACCAATTAGCTATGATTATCTTGATCTAAGTCATAGTTTAACATAAAGGTAATGGTTTTAGGCTATAAAGTTAATGATTAATGATAAAGGTACTAACCAAGGCAATTTCATTGAACAACGCTTTTCTAGTTTCGTGATGTGATTGGCCGGCCTATTGAGGACGCCCAAATGTGTGAAACGGTGTACTCCTATGCTAACAACTTGCCCTCATACGAGTGTACGAAATTGTTCTATGCCTCCTCCTTGGTTTAAGAGCCCTAAACCTAATGATTCGACATGATAAATTCATGAGTACAAACTAGTTCATTCCCCGGATAAGAAATTGATCTCCTCGATAACGGGTCAACTTTACCTTCCGGTTCTTCTACATCGCTCACACCTAATATCTCCGCTCGGGTATCCATTAAGTGTGTGTGTGCTAGCATTGGCCAATTACTCCAACACAACAATCAATTCAAAACAAGTAGAAAAAGCTTCAACACAAATGAGAATAAAACATACGCAATCATCATCCGATCAACCAAAAGAAAACAAACTAGTTCAACTACAATACGTTGGCTAGTTGCAAATCTAGCAACTCATTACTACAATCACTAACATGTTGAAATTAGTATTCATAGAAATAAGAACAACAAAACAGAATAAAACTAGAATATTACCGATCACAAATGATAAGTTTGCAAAGGGAAGCTTGCATTCATCTCCTTAAAGCATCAATGGAGATTGCACAGCAAGTGTTGAACTTTCTCCAATCAAACGACCCAAAAGATGAAGCTAGGCATTTTAAGGATTAAACTGTGATGAAATAGCTAAAATGGAATGTAATTTTCGGCTCTAGAAGCCTTGGAATAATGATTCCTTCAAGATGAAGAAGATGAACTCAGTGCCTCCCCCCTCTTTGCCTCTGAATTTGAAATGCTAATATGACGCTGAACTAGTCCAGCTTCGCCTCGCCCGAAAACAACTGGCGTGGCGCCAGTCAATTGGTAGTAGTGGACTGTCTTGTATAATAAATGCCCGATCTAATAAATCTTTGGCATTCGGCGTGCACTGGATTCTTCAGCTTGCGCCACCCATCTTCTAGTCTTAGCCGGATGAAACGAAATTAATAAAATTTGTCCGATAATTGTAATTCCGCCTCCATCGAGCTTTACGTCACGACCCCAAGGTTTCACCACGTGGTATCCAGAATCAAACAAAACAAGAAAAACAAAATCAGCCGATAAGCCTCAAAATATGTCAAAATAATGAGCTTTTATGAAATCTTCTATTTACAAAAGCAAAGCGATCATCACAATATTTACTAGAATTGATACGAAATGTCACTAAAAACTCAAGAAATGGGATTAAAAGCACAACAAAATACATCATCCGTTTGATATGCATCAACTACTCCCACTTAGCCTATGATCGCCCTCAAGCAAAAGAAGCTTACAAAACAATTAAAGCCACAACCATTGTCATGCAACGCCAAGAGATGAAGGTTCAACAAGATGATGCAACCAATCGGAATTAAAGCTACATGTTATCCCGCTATCTAAGAGAGTAGTGTGGCGCAAAAAAACGCTCTCAACTTTTTGTTACTATTCAAGCAATCATGAATTAATGCATGCACAACCTAATAAATGCAAACCATAGGCTTAAGAATGATACCAATCTCCACTAATCGAGGCACCCAGAGTCAAGAAGATAGGTCGGGTAGAACTTGCAAGCTTGTAACGCTAGGCTCGGGTATTGGCTAATCTAAGGGATAAAAAGGATATATCAAAAAGAACAAATGCAAGATAGCAAAAATCTATACCTTCAATTCCAATGATTTTTTGAATTGGCAACTCCAACTCTCTCACATAATTGCCAAAGACGTCTCCTCAACAATACACATACGAGAAAAAGCACCACTTCACTTGATTTAACACCCAAACTCACATTACTTGAATTTGTTGAGCTTGTCCTACAAAATTGCCTTCTAACACTCACCATTTATTGCATTTTTATTCACAACTTACTGATCTTCAGATTGTTAAAAAATTTATATGTATATATATATATATATATATATATATATATATATATATATATATATTATTTACTCTTTTTTTACAAGTAGAATATATTCACAATCAACTCAATACACAAATACCAATGGACTCCGAACTAATAGATACCATCTCAACCTTGCGCCAATAGAGTCATCCAACTTTCAACTTCCACAGTTATCACCGCACAATACATAGAAACTTGCTAGTCTTGCGGGACACCAATGGAATGTAGACCAAAATTAGGGTCGTGGTTGGATAATAATGGGGCTAATCATTTGATATACAGTAAACTCGAATTGATCCGATCCATAATTGGATCGCCAGATCTGATTCACAGCACCGATCGAGATGCTCGATCATGCACAACGGAAGCTACGAATAAATTCACATGCGATGATACCACGATTCGATTCTCATGATTAATTAATAACTATAAAAAAGTTAGTAGATTTACCCAAACCGGAGAGAGAATAAATCGACCAAGGGAGAAGCCGCAGTCTTCCGGATCTTATCTCCTAGCGACGACTGGTGGACGTCGATTCTCGCCGTAGAACCTCCTCGAATATGCACAAGAAAAACCTTGGGTTTTTCTTCTCTTAATGACTAGAACGAGAAACTAATTTTTCTCTTCCTTTTATTATAATGTGGCGCAAATTGTGATTGTCATTGTGTTGATTGTCATTGTGTTAGGAGGAACTCTCTTTATATAGGAAAATAACTAGTCAAGAGAGAGTTATCATTTTCACACCATAATTACCCATTCCCATAAGAAAAAGATATTCGCCAAAAGGACAATTAGTTCGGATTTTAGAGAGATGTTTTCTCTCAGCTAGCTTCTTCTTCTTCTTCTTTGAATGAGCTTGCCAAATCCCCTCTTTTTCTGTGTTTTTGTTCTTGTTTCTTGCTCGTTTAGTTTACTTCCTTCATGTTCTACTACATACTGCTTTTACAGCTCCAAATTTGATCTATGACTCACAAAATAAAGAAATCTGTTGAAGAAGGTACTGTTCATGTTCCGGTTGCTGTTGAACATGAAAGTACAAATTACAAGTACAAAGTTACCGCTTTACTCCTTTGTATAACTCACTCACGCTTCAAGGTGAGGATGGATGCACCATGGAAAAGAACCCGTTGCTTGATCCCCTTGTTTCTAGGAAGCATGTAGAGTTGACCCTACACCGTGTGAGTGGTGTGGATGTGGCCCATGCAAGGGTGGAGGTGATGGATTCTCGCTCTCAAGTGTGGCAATCCTTTGGTATTTGAGGCAATGAAGTTGAAATCTGGGAAATCGTTACTCCGGCCACAACAATACAAAAAAGAAGGTCACTGTGAATGATTCTGAAATGGCAGGCTCTTTTTCTCTTTCAGAATTACTTGAAGTTGAAAAATTGGCTGATCATGTTCAAACTGTAGTGGACACTGATCTACTTAATAGTTTAAATGAAGGCCTAGTGTTGGATAAGGTGAGTGAGAGTGTCAATGCACCTGCTGGACCTGCACCTGTTGAACTTGGTTCTTCAGGGGTAGGGCCTGTTACTGATGGTGTGGTTGATACTTTAGGACAATGTGGTGTAGTGGAGAAGGGGACTCAGTTAGGGGTGGATTCTTTCTCTACTAAGGTCACTGGTGTGAATGCTACTTTCAATATTCCAATCAGTGGTGTTCATGCTCCAGTCATTTTGAATGCTCAATCTGCTGAGTTTTTAGGGCCTAATGCTGCTAAGGCTGTAGATGAGGTGGCCTCTTGGGTACAACTGGTGAAGAATAATAGGGAGCAATCAGATGAAGTAGTTACTTTAACTGACCATGTTATTAGTGAAGAAACTGTGATTTTAGATGAGGAAGATGTGAATGATGATAGTCCGAGAAATTAAGTCTTATTGGTATCTTTCCGTGCAAATTTCCGGCAGAGATGCAATTGTAAAATTGTTAATGCTTGGCCTAGAAGTGTAGGTTTAACTATCACAATTCGCTTGATAGTGTTCTTGTTTGAGCATGAGTCCGATCTCTGTGAAGTTTTGCAAGTCGGACCTTTTATGCTTTTAGGGAAGCCTATGATCTTGAAGAAGTTTTGCAGTAAGACGTAACACTTTAGAAATTCGATCAAACCAAAGTTAAAGAAGAGAAAACAAGTCAAGCAATATGCCTCGACAATATTGAACGCCACCCCAATTTCCATGTATCCTAGATCCACCGCCGAGAGCAATACGGGCGGATATGGAGCGGGTGGAAAAAGAGAAAGAAGAAATCAAGCAAGAGCCTCAAGAGAACATAAAGTTAAGTACAACACGTATCGTCCAAGTGAGTTCCCTATCGAGATAATTGAAATATATTCTTCGGATTATGATTCTGATGATCTTGAAGAGGATCCCGACACGATGTTCTCTAAGCCTGAGGATTACCTGCACTGCATTAATCGTGGGGAAGTTAGGAGACCCTAGCACGCTCGACTCCCAATTTATGTCAATGGTATATCAAGAGGGATTAGGTCTCTCGCGACTCGGCTCGAAAGCAATACTTTTACCTCCGACAAAAGATTAAGCTTCCGGTCAGTATGAATCAAACCCGAACCATGACTTTTGTCGATAGGACTAGAGATATGCCTGCCGGTCTGCTTAAGAAGTGCACGATTAAGGCAGGAGGGTTCACTTTTCCAATTGATTTCACGGTTATAGATGTACCAGAGGACCCAAGTGCCCCAGTTTTGCTAGGAAGACCTTTCTTAGTGACAAGCAGAGCAGTCATGGACTTTGATAGTGGGGAGATCACTTTGAGGTTGAATAATGACGCAGTATCTTCAAAATCTTAGAGCCCCTGATATAATAGGCCGGAAAGTTGCAAGATGACGATGATTCAGCATAAGGTGGAAATTATGGAGATAGAGAAGGAAGGGCATAAGAATCGAGAGGTTGTAGTAGAAATAGTTGAGCAGAATTCATTAGACTAATGCTTGTGAGAGAGAAGAGAAGGACCACAACAAGATGCTCATGGAAACTAGTCATTCCATATTGCGTAGTGAACAATGTGAGATTAAAGAAGGAAATGTCAAATCCTTAGGCATTACGGTGAAATCTTGACGCAGAGGCAGACCTAGTACGCAAGCTAAGAGAGAGTCGTGATAGGAAGAGAGCTCAAAAGGTTCTCAGAAGATACAAACCTCTGGAGAAAAAGTTTGGCGAGTTAAAGCTACAACCCCTGAATGATAAAAAATCTGAAGAAATTCAAGCTGCCGACTATAAACTCGGAACTATTCTTTTAAACCCTTAGGTAGATTAGAATGGATAAAAGTAGTCGGATGAAGGGGACGAGCTTTTCTTCATCCTACCGCACTTTTTAAGCTTGAAACCGATGGTTGTTGGGAAGGTTTTTTTTTTACTCGTTGTGGATTCTAGTGAAGTAGGATAGGATTGAGTCGGAAATAGCAACAAAAGAAGTAAGAGACTAGTCAATTTGAGGTCAGAATTGAGCAGAGAGGTTGAATACAGTGTGCAGAGAAGGAGTACACAGAAATCTGGGGAAAAGAAGCCCCGGTAGGGTTACCTCCGGTTTACCGAGCCAAGATTTTCAGTTTTCTGAATGTCATATTGCAAAACAGTATTTTTAGAGACACATGGAGGACACACGTTGCACCGTATAGTGCCAATCAGAAACCGCCCCATTTCCTCTCTTTTTCAAACTTTTCATCCTTTCCCACACTCCACCATAACTCCACCTCAATCCCATTAATCACCCCCCTCAAATCCCTCACCCTAATTACTCCTATACCCACTATCCCACCAAATCCTTCCACCTTCCATCATTTTTCCTATTTAAACCACTATTTCCCACCATTATCATAATTATCATCTACCATCAACTCCTAAAATCACAAAAATTCATCCATTTCACCTTCTTCCAAAAATCCGACCCCAATCACCACCACTCTCACCACCATATCTCCACTAAAACCAAACATTTCTTTCATTTTTACCAACCAAAACACCAACCAAATCATTTTCCTCCATCCATATTGCTGATTAGTGTTGCTGTGCTAGTGAAGTGCTGTAGTTTTTCATATTACATTACCAAAACCACAGTCCTTGTCAGAAACCCAGAAAAATTAGGCCGGTAACTAGAGGCCAACCTCCGGTTTACCGAGGGTACCTTTTTCAGAATCAACATCATTTTCAGTTCATGTTGTCATTTAGAATGGGTCCCAAGCATAACCGATCTATCCTTCATCCCAGTGGTTATCAGAGTATCTATGGAGATGCTAACCCCTTTATAGACGGGGTTGATCAATTTCATTCATTATCAATCTACGAGTCATTCTGTGGGCATTGGAACGAAAGACCTGTTGCTCGAGAACGTGGCGTAGAACTGGACGATTGCGGTGAAATCTTGCCACGAGCCCTACAAGTGCAAGATATTTTGGATATGGTAGAGGCACCAACACGGTTCAACGCCACGGTGGTAAGAGATTTTTATGCTTATGTTTCGTGCATAACCCAGAGCTACTTTTGCAATGGTCCGTGGTGTTAAAGTTGATTTTTCGATAGAGTGGATCAATGAGTATTTTGGGCTCGCCATCCACCGGTGGGCCTGTAAGAATACACATCCTCGAGAAATATTGAAGATCTGTAGAGGATGGATATGATTTCGATTACTTTGGGGTGAAATGGAAGCGCAATCCCATAGAGCCCCCACCATCTTCCTGAAAATGAGCTATCCTAGGATAGAAAGGTGGTTAATCGATTATTTGTGCTCGCTTTTGTCGACCAAGAACACGGTGTCCGCTACACCAAGAGGGAAGAGTTGATATTCTACTCTGAGCAGGATCTCCAAATAACATCGGTCTCCTGATGCATAGCCGTATTCACGAGCTTGCCACCACATCTGAGTGCGAGCAGTTGCCTTATGGACCGATTATTGACATGTTCGCTTTGGAGAACGAGGTCAAAGTTCTGGTTAGTGATGAGTGGGAAGACCCTGAGCCAATGATTAGCTCATTGTTCATTTTAAAAGGGAAAAGGTGGGTCAGTTCGAGAGGAGAGAGAGCGTACTCCGGTAAACGGAGCACCTCGGACTAAGAGAGCCTTGCTAGAGGAGCACTCGCGAGAAATTCCGAGTCTACATCGCAAGATGAACAGGATTATAGATTTTCTAGGAGTTCCTCCTGCAATCCCACCATCTAGGACTGCCCCACGTTATAGAGCATCCTCTTCTACTGCTGCCTCCAGTTCTGGACCACCTCCTGGTTTTGAGCCTAGAGATGACTGGGAGGGTTATTCAGATGAGGACTACTTTTTCTTTCTTTTTATTGTTGTTCTTTTCCATTTTATTATTTTTATTTTTCTTTCCTATCTAGTTGATGTAGCAGAATTTTATTAATACAATGATTTTGACGGCTTAATTTGTTTGGAATTAGTTATTTTCTCTTTAATTACCGCAAATTTATTATACGATTTCTTGTCACCGCTATTCTTCTTGGTTTGTTTGAGATACTTAGCATAGATTATTCAAGTATTACTTACATGAGCCCGATGTTTTATACGACGATCCAATTCTTCTTTGGCTCCACCCTTAACCGAAGCTAAGTTCCTTTTCGTTTTCACTTTTTCACCTTACACATTGGGGATAATGTTTCGTTTAAGTGGGGGGAAAGGAACGTCACTTGGCTTCTTAGCACTATATTCCGTAAATTATGTGACTACCTTGATTCTCTTTGATGCACACCACTTAGACTTTGATTCATTTCGATAGAATTTCGAAAAAAAATATGATATCTTTGATCTTTTCGAGTTAATTGACTTCATCTTGGTTTTGCGATGTACAAGTAAAAGTAAGTGCCCACTTCTGAAGTAGTGGCGTATTAAGCGCATATTCTGTTATGAGCCACCATTTTAAGCACGTATAACTCACTTTCCTTGGTGTGTAGTTGATAGCATATTGCTTTGACTAGAGTTGACCGTAGCTTTATCCTGAATTATGTTTCACCAACGCTTATAAAGGCATAGGATTTCGGATTCGGTAGTTTATCAAGTGTGAGACCGTGAGGAAATATAAATCAATGATAGTCCACCCGCCAAGAAAGAGAAGTGCATTGAAATGTATACATCTATAATCTCTTTGGCAAAAATTTGAGTCGATGGAGCGTAAAACGCACGACTTTTGAATAGACCGATAAACGCGAGCCTAAGAGTAATATATAATCGGTTCTCAATCCACCATGCCATCTAATTTGAATAATAAATAACATGTTCGAGACTGGTTAGTTCGACTACGGGTTGACGTAATGTGAGATTGTCTGCATTACTAAGCGGTTGTGAAAGTTATTGCACACACACCTTGGCTCATGACGTGAATAGTGTTTAATGCGTTACTGATGGATATGAGTGGCATGATCTTCATCTTGACTTTGTGAGGCATAATTGTTTTTAATTAACTTGTGTAATGATCAGGATGTTGTTTTCTTTTCGCCTTTTTGCTCAGGACGATCAAAAGCTAAGTGGGGGGTAGTTGATAACGCCCAAAATGGTACCATTAATTATACTTTTATTCACCCTGAATTTTTCTCAAGAGAGGATAGATAGGCTCGTTATTATGTGGAATATGTGTTAAATGCTATGTGCATGTTTTCGTGGATCGTAATTTCAAGATCTATGTTATTTTCCGATGATTTGGTACTGTTTTGTCTCGTTTTGTGTGTTTTATAGGATGTACCGAATCTGGAGCATTGGAGAACGGATCTAGACCAAAAGGATCATGTTGGGCCAAGTAAAAAAAGTCCAAGAAGTAGTCTGCTGAAGAAAAAGAGGAAAAGTCGGCCCGGTTTACCGAGGGCTAGGGCCGGTAAACCGAGGACTTGTTGGACACGAAAATTCTGCCACCTCTACTAGGTTGGTTAAGGTTTCTATGAGTCATAAGTCGGTCATTGTATCTATATAATGCCGGGTTAACAGATTATTGCATATAGAAGTTCCAAAGTTACAAATATCTTATTATTGAATATTCAATTACATTATACAATGTGACGAAATAAAGTTATTCCAAGCTTTTGAGGAGTTATTTATGGTTTTCTCCCTTACTCCACCATCTCTAGCTTGAGTAGATCGAGCTAGATCTCCATTGTTGAAGGTATAAAGCTTTGAACGTTCCTTTTTGTCTTCAATATGGTAGTCCTGCTTGTATTTATGTGTTTTAGTTAATCAGATGTTTAAAGACCCCATGATTTACTTAGATTAATCGTAATTGAACAATGTAGATCCAGTGGATAGAAAAGCTGACTCCTCGTAAACCGGGCGGTCTATACCGGTTTACCGAGGCAATATTTAGAAAACCTAAAACTGGATTCACTACACCTACATTGATCGACAAAGTTTAATTAATGAGGTTAGATCCGCCAACCCGCTTATTGTAATCGTAAAACTAGCATGAAATACAAATAGTGAAGTGTTAGTTTGGACATAGTCTTGAATGGACCCTAGGAACGCAGATCAGTGTCGACAGCTGTCTAGGCGGGTTAGAGGTATGAGTTAGTGCTCGATATCGGTAATTCTAGTTCTTTATGCGTATGGGCTATTACGGACAAATTAAGGAGGGTAGCTTATGATAGATTGTCTACTACCATTGTCGGAGTAGATAGGGGTTGCACCCGTAGTTGATAACTAAATCAAAAGCTCGCTCGATTACTTTAAGGAAATTATGGGGAAGTAAACGTAACGATTAACTAATCCAAGTTAGTAGATCGGTGAGAAGAGGGGGAGAAATACCAAGTTTCTTTTATGTTTATTGTTGGTCCATGACCGCCTCTATGTTGCTCCTTAATTAGGTTAGAATCTTTTATTGTTAAAGTTTCATTGTCTCTGTGGGATCGACCTTGACTCGCATTTACTATACTACGATGTACCTTGTATTCTTGCTAGTAATATCGACGTTAGTGACTTACACGCGATCAGTTGGGGAATTCAGTTGTCAGCTGGAAAGCAACTTTGCAAGCAACGGTATCTTTGTCAACTTCCGAGGCAGAGCATATGGCTCTTACCGGTAGCTGGCGAAAGCAACTGTCAAGGGTCTAGTCGCTGATTCGGGGCTACATCAGGATCAAGCTGAGATTTATTGTGACAGCTTGAGTACAATTTGTCTAGCTAAAGATCAGGTTCATCATGAGAGAACCAAGCATAATGATGTAAGATATCATTTTCTGAGAAAGGAGAAGAGGGTTGCAGTGAAGAAAATCAGCACCAAGGAAATCCTGTTGATATGCTTATTAAACCAGTTCAACAAAGCAAGTTCAGTTATGTCTGGACTTGCTTAACATTCAAAGCTTATAATCAGTTTTCTAGAAACTCAATTGAGGGCAGGTCAGCTGAGTGGATTCTGTGGAGAAGTTTGGTACAAGTACATCCTGGCATTGACGAATGCATCTGGTACAAGTACATCTGGTTATGCAATCTGATTGACTGTGAATGAGAGTTCAAGTCAAGGTGGAGATTTGTCAGCAAGCTACTAAGTTTGAGACTTAAACTCTAAAACTGGTGGAACTAATCTGAAAGTCAGTTGAGAATGATGGTCAACTGAGTAAGTGTACTCAGTTCTATGAAAGTTAGTTTTGTGAAGTGAAACTGAATTTTTGTGAAAACTGAGTTCTACATCTGAGTTGGTTGATTACAAGGGAAAAGTAAGTTTTGGAAAGTGAGTTTTCATCTGGTGGAGTTAGTTTGAGCTGGGTTCCACATTTGGGGCATTTAATTATGACAACCGATAGAGATCCTATGGCGGCTGTGGGTTTAGTGGATTTGTGTCTATAAATACCAAGGACGGAGCCAGGATTTGAACTTGTGGTGGGCTAATGGACTATGTCGAGTTTATCGGATGGCTGGATTAAGAATATTTTATAGATCAAAATGGACTACCTAGATTTTTTAGTGTACTATTTTTTTGTCCGGGTGGGCTTAGCCCCCCTAAAAATGTACACAGCTCCGTCCTCGATAAATATCATCCGTTGTAATCAATGATGGGTGTGTTTTCAAGAGCGTGAAAAACTTTGTAACTTTTGTGCATAATAAAATATCTCCTTTTATGCCCGTGGATTAGTCGGCACAACGCCGGATACCACGTTAAATCATCGTGTTCTCTTTGTTTCTGTGTTTTATCAATTTTCGCCTTACTTTACTGTTAGATTGCATCTATTTTATCTTTCTTAAACTGTAAGTTTCTCGTCTGTGTTTTAACAATTTCGATTGTTATCTTGTACCTTTTCATTTCTTGGGTTGCACACTCGAGATTGTGAACATTTATGTCGTTCAGTTTCTTTTCATTGGCCTAAAAAAAAGTTTCCTTTCGTTGAGCCAATAGTTGGTAACTTAGTTGTATTTCTATTATTTTATTGGAACTGGAGCAATTACTATTTATAGAATTTAATGGAAGTTTTGGATTTTTCTTTCATTGTACAGTAGAACCTCGATAAACGAATGTTCGATAAATGAATAACCTCGCCAATGAATAATTTTCCCGGTCCCGACTTGGGCAAAGGGGCTAAATGAATAACCTCGCTAAATGCATTAACGAATAAAATTTTTTGAGTCCTTAAGGACCATATGTAAACATAAATGAATAATCACTAAATTTCATTCTATATATATAAATAAATAAATTTCATCCAATCAACAATTTTCATATAAGAATTCATTTCTTCTCAAAAAATGCATCTAGAGTTGTTTGCTTTTGCCTACCATCAAAATGCATCTCATCCTTAATTTTTTGCAATGCATGCACAACTTCTGGAATGTTTTGCTCATGTTGTAGCAAGTAATTTTGTATGCTGACTACTGCCTGAAATGCTTCTTTTGATGACACATTTGGTATGACGCTCCTATCATCTGGTTCAGGATCATTCTCATCATTTAGTACGGACTTAATTATTTCCTCGTCTGTAGGCGATTCCATAACTACATCATTTCTCGTTAGGATAGTTCAAAAGGTGTTCGACGTCCATCACATTTCTAAATACATTTGTACATTAAAGGTAAAAATACTAATCATAAGAAAAAAAATGTAAAAATATTATCTAAATGAATAAATATTCATTTATCGATAAATAAATAATATATTCATTTATCGATAAATAAATAAAATCGCTAAACGAATATTTTTTTCTAGTTCCGAGTGTATTCATTTACGAGGTTCTAATGTATTAGAGTAGCACATATATTCGTTACATAAAATAGGATATTCTGAAATTTAGTTATACCGAACTAGCGGCTTGACCATTGCCACTCTGGCATGGTTAAATTTTAGGTTCATTTTAATATTCCATCCGTTCAGTTTTAGCGCTGATCATTTGTGTTATTAAATGCATGTTTTGATTTCTACGCAATTTTGATATGTTAAATTCTTTTCGATCAACTTTTGTTCTTTTACATGATACAAATGTTATGTGAGACTTCGCTTATATTTGATTACTTAGATATGTGACGCATGCTGAACGACTCGTGACAATTTTAAGAATCATTTAAAAGACACCACACTAAATGTATTATTATCCTTATACCGTAAGCAGATTTCGCGTAGATTTAATACGGTGCTTAAAATCCCATAAATTTCTTTTAGGTAAAATCCCATAAATTTAACATCGTCTATATTGTGGAGTTGTACATTAATATCTTTATCTACTTTTTGCGCTTTATTTGACTACACAATAATCTACCGCAGATAACATTCCGAGTATCGATTCTAATTGACAGATTTGTGTTTCGAACGTTGCATTGTAAATTTTCGACTTTCATATAATCGATTCAGAAAAAATAATACAGATATACCGACATGCCATGTAGACAACTGATATATTAGCAATAGTGCGAATAAAAATTCATTTATCAATTTTATCTTTAATTATCCAATACCCCACATCCACTCGGTCTTTTTATTTTTATATTTTTTTTTGAGAGATCCACACGATATGCAATCCACTCGGTCTTCAATCCTTTCGAACGAATTTGCGTTAACCATACTGCAGATACATAAAGGCACATAGCCTAAATGCTCTGATGCACACAACATTCTACTTTTCACTCGTTTTCAACTTCTAGGTTCCTCTTCAAAAAACAAAAACAAAAACAAAAGACCCTTCTATTTCCAGAAAACCATTTCCCTCCCGGCCTCCGGCCCCTAGCTAAAATGAAGGTAAATTTTCTCTTATTTAGAATTCTTCCTTTTAATTTATTTATAACAAATTAAGATATCAAGCAATGAAAGCTTGATTGATTACCTTTTTTCTCTTATCTTATTCTGGGGTGCAGAAATTGGTTTTGAAATTGACATTCATGATACAAGTGATAAGAAGAAAGTGATAAAAGCAATATCGGGAATCTCATGCATTGATTCGATATCGGTGGACATGAAAAGTGGGAAATTAACGGTGATTGGAGATGTTGATCCATATGATGTTGTCAGAAAATTAAAGAAAAATGGCACGCTGAAATAGTATCGGTCCGTCCAGCAAAGGCAGAGGAAAAGAAGCCGGACCTGATGAAGGATGCTATATACAATTATCCTTGTATCACACGGCAGCATTATGCTGTGTACAGTAGTGAGGAGAATCCAAATTCTTGTGGTATACTTTAATGCAAACAAACTATATATATATATATATATATATATATTGACTCACTATGATGATTTTCATACGGCGCCGAATTTATTACTTTTTTTTTCCGTATCACATATATATTTACATATTCAATTCTATACACGTAATAATAGGGAAATAGATAAAAATAGGAGGTCAATACATAAAAATAAGGGGGTCAATTTCACTTATATATTTGTTTATAAAAAAAAAATCTCTACTATTTATACACAATATTTTTATTTTAGATATTTACTGCACTCAAACCCCGATGTAAATCCCCCCATGTGTGTGTATATATATATATATATATATATATATATATATATATATATATATATATATATATATATGTGTGTGTGTGTGTGTGTGTGTATATGGTAAATTGATGATCCATGAATTTGATCGAGCTTCCTCATCTTTTTCTATGATGTCTGTACTGTCTTATTCGTTTATGTTCTACGTACGTAAGATCACTTTGTAGATACTGTAAATGTTTCAAATGCTATATTTTAGAAATTTCAATATTCAGATTTACTAAAGGAAAAAAACAATGCACCATATATCCTATTTTTTACCGTAATATACAGATTGTGTAGAATTTCTTTTACATCTATCAAATTATCCAGATTCTGTAAAAAAAATTGTAACATTTATCCAGATTTGTAAAATAGAGAATCTGATGTGTTTCATATTGATTAGAGATTCTGTTAAATCAAAATGTAATATTTAAAACAAAAATATAGAGACTCATAAGAGATATGACGTCAGCTGTTGTAATGTCTTGTGTGAATGGGTGATTCTTTTCAATTCTAGGTTTGATATTCCTGCATTGGTTTTTAATTTGGACTTTTTCCAGGTAAATTTATTTATATAAACTTAAGACAATGACAGAACCATTTTTAGAGGATCTAAAAGAATTGAATTCTATTTTCCATTGCAAAGAATGCTTGGTACGCCATAGTATTTGCAGATACATCACTATGACATAAAGATTCCAAATATATACATCAAGCTAATAGACTAATGACAAGTGGGACCAACTAACTTCAAACGTAAGGCACAAGAGTACTACAATTATCTTTACGGCCCGCCTCAAACGAGATGATGCAACGACAATATTGAGATTGGATCTGAAATGAAGGAACAGAGACTCTGAAACTGCTTTTGTTAGACAATATGTCCGTTGACCGGATGATGGAACATAGCAGACCACCAACTCTTTGTATAAAACTTGATCCCGATGTCTATGTATTTGGTCCTAGCATGGTAAACAGGTTTGTGAGCCAATGACAATGCTCATGTATTGTCACACCACAGTTTGGGAATCTGAGGAAGTTTGATGCAAAGTTCACTCATAAGGTGTGTGGTCCAATGTTCTTCAGCCCCTAGATTAGCTAATGTGCTATACTCTGACTTTGTACTGGAACTTGAAACCACATGTTCCTTCTTAGAGGACCAAAAAATGATAGAATCCCCTAAGTATATGCAATATCCTGCCACAAATTTCCTGTCATAAGTGTCCATTCCCCAATCAACAACTAAGAACCCTTGTAAAAATTTGGAGTGTTTTGTCCGTGTTGATTGCATATATTTTTTGATGAGATGTTTTCCTTTCTTTACTTATGCAGCTTATAAGTATTCATTGGATAGAATGTAATGACATAATGATGCAAATAACTAAATAGACAGAATTTTATTTATCATAAGGTAAATAGAGTGTTATTAGATTGAGTTAGGTACTTTGTTTTAATTTATGTAATATTTGTAGTCTAAACCGACAAACCGAACCGACTCCAAATCGATGAAAAGTATGACCGAACCGAACCGAATCATTTTTAATAAGATTGGTTTTGGATTCACACTTTTCAAATCGAAATATTTGGTTTGGTTTTGAAATTAAACCTCAAACGGAATCAAACCAAACCGTGACCACCTCTAGTACTTGACTTAGAAATTAAGATAGTGAATATTGGTCTCTTGAAAGACTTGAAACAAGTTCAGAGGGGTGAATGAACTTGTTAACTTTTTGAAAACTTAAACTTAAGTGAATTCAATTTAATTATTTAAATTGATTTCAGCAGGGTCTCTGCAGTGGAATAAAAGCCTTATTATACAGTTTTCAAATTCACATGTGTTTGCTAGATGTTGAATGCCCGGGTGAGTTAATCTATTGTGCTGAAAATAAATATGTAGAAAAGTAAAGTGCTAGAAATAAAATGCAGAAAATAAGGAGCACAAAATTTATAGTGGTTAATGGTGGTTTAATCTTTTAGTCCACTATTCTTCTTGTGATGTAGGAGCAATTCAATATTGTTGTATTACACCGTTACAATAGGATGATTGTCTTTGACTGAAACCCTCGCCTTCACAATCTGAACTATCTCGTCATTGGCATCCGCCTCGCTTGCTTCACCGAAATAGCTCTTTGTTCATTGAAAGATTGACTTCTTCAACAAATATGACCCAAACACACACGCCTCCTTCACGTAATCTTTGATTCACCGCTTGATCCTTCACACCCTGCGCAGATACTTCACCGATCTTTTGTTGAATAGTATCCTAAACCCAATCGGTTGGACCGGATCCGACCGGTTCGGGTCATTTACAGTCTATTTAAGTTCATGTAATAACTTTATTATGATTAATAAAAGCACATTTGTTATTATATCCTTTGTTTATTTGTTAGACCAATTTGTGATATTGTGTATATGATAACGCCCTTAGTGTCAAACTATGATAGAGATACCATGATAGTGATTATGGTTGATGATATCTCTAATCACTTTAGCAAGTTTGATACTTAAATGTCACTAGGTTGATGTACTGTTGAATAGGGCTTTGACATCGCGAATGTACTCAGCACGTATTATGTCTTCTGCCTTTTAAGGCAAGGTGCATAGATCTCGCTCTATCAAAGTGTAGTGACACTTGGACTGTACGTAACGTGGATTAGAGAATGCATACGTTAGACTGACCCACTTACACTGTTAAGTGTCACACTATGTGACGGTTGTGTAATTATCCTTAAGACCGGAGTCTGTGTGGCATCAGGGAGTGGATTGTCATGCTTTGACGCTATTGAGGTTTCCCTTAACCATGGAGCGATGATGCAGTAGTGATCGGGTGTGATACTAAAGCATGCGGAGTATAAATGTTAGGTCATCTGGGAATCGTGTATCCTATAAGTAGGAATGAATATCCGAAAGGGCCTTCCCATAAGGAATGTCTAGTTCTCGTGAATCTTTGCAAAGTGGGAGTAAATGAGTTATTCTGAAAGAGCTTGATATCCAGATTGTATAATGCGATCAAGAAACGATCGTATGAATATTACATCAGCGATAGGATTCTATTTACACGCTAACCGAGCACATGAAAGGTAGTAGTCATTGCGTATTGACTCTTCCGATGATTGGGGGTCATGGACGTGTTGCTAGACCCAACCATGATCGTTAGAGGTAAAGGACATTTTCGTAATTCCACCTTATGTCTACAGCCAAAATATTCGGAAGCATGTCGGGTCACACATATATGAATGTCGAGTCGGATTAAAATGCGGTTATAGTTGATGACCAAATAAAGAAAGTTTTATCTCAAGACTATAAATGTTATAGTGGTAAATTAATATTGTGGTATTTATTTATTATAAATAAATTAAATACAAGATATTAATTGTATTAATTAAAAAATATTCCAGAAGCCAATTAATATGCACATGGGGCGCAAAAGACATGTGTATAAGATACACTTGGATTGTGCAATTTAATTAATAAAATTACCATAATATTAATATTGGATATTAATTGATTTTTGGAAAATAGAATTATGGTAATAAGATAAATATATTCAATATAAGATATTGACAATATTTAGTTTTTTTTCATAAGATATTAAAATAAAAGAGATAAATCAATTATAGATATTTTCCTTATTTTATTAGGAAAAGGTTTTTCTCTCTCATCAATCTACTAGAAACTAATCCCAATCAATTTGGGAGAAGGGAGGGGCGCCACTTTCATCTATAAATGAAAGGGGTTGGCTAGCTCTTTTGTACACCATAATTCCAAGAGCCAATAGTTCTTGAGAAAAATAGAGAGTTTCTTAGGGAGAGTATTGTGTGGCAGAAGAAGGTCGACCTAGCAGTCGAATTTTTCAAATATCAATCCGGGAGAATTCCAGCAAGGCGTTCGTGTGGATAACTGATAGAGGCCGGACGCTTGAACGGCTTGCGGGTATCTACTTCTACCGGACGGTCAAAGCTTCTATCTTTAAGGTCATGAAAGGTATAATCTTTGTCCTCCTTGTTATATGTTTATTGTTTAAACGAAGTCGATCCTTGGATCCGAAATCAAATTTTAATTTTTCGCTGCGCTACTCGTTTGATTCCCAACAAAGGGTATCGAGACAACTTCAACTTAAGCAATAATCATAATTAATTCACGTAGTAAATAGATCCAATAGATTAAATCATGTTTGATATTGATTAATTAAAGATGCACAATGATCGCGTGTAAGTCACTAACATCGATATTACTAGCAAGAATACTAGGTACATCGTAGTATAGTAAATGCGAGTCAATGTCGATCCCACAGAGACGATGCAACTTTAACTATAAACGATTCTAACCTATTTAAGAAGCAACATAGAGGCGGTCATGGACCAACAATGAACATAAAAGAAATATTTCTCCCCATCTTCTCACCGATATACTAACTTGGATTACTTAATCGTTACGTTTACTTCCCCACATAATTTCCTTAAATTAATCGAGTGAGCTTTTAATTTAATTATCATCAGCTACGGGTGCAACTCCTAACCCTATCTACTCCGACAATGGTAGTAGACAATCTATATGCAAGCTACCCTCCTTAATTTGTCCGTAATAGCCCATACGCATAAAGAACTAGAATTGCCGATATCGAGCGCTAACTCATACCGTTAACCCGTCTAGACAGATGTCGACACTGATCAGCACGTTCCTAGTGTCGATTCAAAACTATGTCCAAACTAACACTTTACTATTCGTATTTCATGCTAGTTTTATGATTACAATAAGCATATTGGTCAGATCTAACCTACTGTTAATTAAACATGTCGATCAACGTAGCCGTAGAGAATCCCAGTTTTGGGTTTTCTAAATATTGCCTCGGTAAACCGGTATAGACCGCCGGTTTACCGGGGCTAGATTTTACTGTCCCTGGATCTACATTGCTCAATTATGAATAATCCAAGTAAATCATGGGGTCTTTAAACATGCATATTAACTAAAACACATAAATACGAACAGATCTACCATATTGGCCCAATATACTTCTTCTGGTCCAGATCCATTCTCCAATGCTCCAGATTCGGTACATCCTATAAAAGACGCAAAACAAGACAAAACAGTACCAAATCTTCGGGAAAACAAAATAGATGCAGAATTACGATCCTGGAAACATACACATAGCATTTAACACATATTCCACATAATAATGAGCTTATCTATCCTCTCTTGAGTAGAATTCAGGGTGAATAAAGGTATAATTATTGGTACCATTTAGGGTGTTATCAACTACCCTCCACTTAGCTTTTGATCGTCCCGAGCAAAAAGGTTAAAAGAAAACAACACTCTGATCAGTACACAAGTTAATTAAAAACAACTATGCCTCACAAAGTCAAGATCAAGATAATGCCACTCATATCCATCCATAAAGCATTAAACACTATTCATATCATGAGCCAATGTATGTGTGCAATAACTTTCACAGCCGCTTAGTAATGCAGACAATCTCACATTACGTCAACCCGTAGTCGGACTAACCAGTCTCAAACATGTTATTTATTTATTAAATTAGCTAGCAAGGCGGATCGAGAACTGAGTATATATTACTCTTAGGCTCGCGTTTAATGGTCTATGCAAAAGTCGTGTGTTTTACACTCCATCGACTCAAATTTTTGCCAAAGAGAATATAGATGTATATATTTCAATGCACTTCTCTTTCTTGGCGGGTGAACTCTCATTGATTTATCTATCCTCACGGCCCCACTCATGATAAACTACCGAATCCGAAATTCCTTTGCCTTTACAAGTGTTGGTGAAACATAATTCGGGAAAAAGTTAGGGTACACTCTAGTCAAAGCAATATGTGCTTAAAATGGTGGCTCATAACAGAATATGCGCTTAATACGCCACTACTTCAGAAGTAGGAACTTACTTTTACTTGTACATCATGGAACAAAGATGAAGTCAATTAACTCGAAAAGATCAAAGATATCATATTCTTTCGAAATTCTGTCGTAATGAATCAAAGTATAAGTGGTGAATCGTGCATCCAAGAGAATCAAGATAATCACATAATTCACGGAATATAATGCTAAGAAGCTAAGTGACGTCCCTTACCCCCCACATAAATGAAACAATGTCCCTAATGTGTAAGGTGAAAAATGAAAAATGAAAAGGAACTTAGCTTCGGTTAAGGGCAAAACCAAAGAAGAATTGGATCATCATATAAATCATCGGGTTCATGTAAGTAGTCCATGAAGAATCTGCGCTAAGTATCTCAAACAAACCAAGAAGAATAGTGGTGACAAAAATCGTATAATAAAATTGCGGCAAGAAAAGAGAAAATAAATAACTCCAAACAAATTAAGCCACAAAATCATTATATTATAAATATTCCGCTACATCAACAAGATAGAAACAATTGTCTTTCGTGCACTACATCCAACAATCTCCCACTTACCCGTAAAGACAAGCAACAATTGTTTTTAAAGCACCACACCTTTATTTTGTCTATCCACAACATTCTCCCACTTGCTCTAAAGCAGATGAGACATATCTCCCAATTTCATTCCCTCCAAGCTCTTATCAATAACATTAGATGTCACACGACTTGCTAAACTGATCAGCTAGGTTGTCGGCTCCAGGCGATCTTTTAGGACCGAAACATCGCCTCTCTGCATGGTCTGTCTGATCAGGTGGTACTCTCTATCAATATGATTTTGACCTCTTGTGATTGCAAAGATATTTTGCATAAGCTACCTCTCCATTGTTTTCATAGTGAAGTGAAATCGACTTACCGTATGGAATTACTCCCGGATCAAAGAATGAACCTTTCAATCTATACTGCCTCTCTAGCTGCTCCAGAAGCTGCTATGTATTTGACTTACAAAGTCGGATTGGCAGAGCTGGATTGCTCTAGTCTATATCTACATCACTATGAGTAAAAACTGAGCCTGAGATCAATTCACAATCATCCTTAATCTGACAAAAATCAGAATCAGTGTAGTCAATAATACTCAGGTTTGCACCCGAATACTCAAGCATACAACTTATCATTCTCTAAAGGTACTTGAGGATGCACTATACTGCTGTCCAATGCTCGAATCCAAGATTCGATTACAATTGACTTTAATAATCTGACATTCTCTATTCGAAAGAGAATTTTATCCCATTTTCTCTATATCCGAAGATTGAGAGAATTATTCCGTGAAGGGTTGGGTAGGAAACCTCTCGTTGAATATTGCATACGAATATGCATTTTTTATCTTACCCAATAAGATGTATGGGATACGGCCAACAACTTGTTCTCATGAATTCGACCGAATCGATTTCTAAGAATATAATCTACAACTCTAATTTAGAGAATCTTGGCTCGTCAGTCTCTAACTTCAGATAACACACCCATGTTGTTCACAACTGTTGCAGTGTTACCTTGCATTTACACTAATGTCTACTCTTTACCAATATTGATTCTCTGGTCTACAAAAGACACATCAATATTCTGGTCAAGCCCACATATTTCAAACATGTGGCTTTTAATGACATGAAGGTTGACTTTAATCCACCAATGGATATAAGCAAAGGCAGTCAATATGCCATTGGCTTTAAGCTAAAACCCTTCTGTTCCGAGCGAATTCAAGCTCCGTTGTTGGGCAAGAAAGTTTCAGGGCATCACCCCTGGTAATCTTTCTGCTTTCTATGGAGTCAAGCAAGACTAAGTGGTGAGAAATTTTCAGGGCATCACCTCTATTGAACTATCTACTTCTCAGGGAATTACCCCTAGACCACTTGGCTTTGCTTAGAAAGATAAACTTTCTCATTCATTCGACTCCTTTTTACGCAGATCCAATTGCTCCCAATGGGCCTGAGACACTCAGGTGGTTCTATGAGATTGTGAACATAACTGGAGTACCAAAACTCCATTTATAGGTATATGGCTTTAAAGCAACCTCTTATTATCAAAATCCTATACAGCCCTCCAAAGAAGACCACATGTTATCAATCACCCCCAGCAGACTCTTAAGTCTGCATAATCACAGTGAGTCAATGGATAAACCACACTCCCACTGCATTTAGGTGGATTGACATTCTGATCTGGTTTAGTAGTATTTATCAGAGTTATCCCCAACAACCAATATGGATGTGGTCTGATTGAATCAGATAGTAACTCCTTGAGTAACATTACTTCAAGGTCGAAGGTTGTTATTTTGAACATTCTTTTAGAAAGGATGTAACAGTGTAACCGTCACTATCCGATCTTAAGAATCTTATAACTAACCTTTACTCATTGCATTAAGATATTTCACGAACAGTCACCATCTGGACGTGTATGCAAAATCTCCAGTCCTACCTTCAAGCACGAAGTGCTAAACGCCTCTATTTACGGAAGTGAAGTTATGGTAATTCACTCCTTATCCATAAATTCATAAGCATCTTCTAGGTAGACTTCTCGGTATTTACATAATAAGGTACACCATTATTTTGCAACTAATATCTTAATTGAGTTAAGCAGTATAATGTAGCATATCAATAACTATACAAGACAATACATGGTTTATCCTTCAGTGAAATGGTTTCACTCCGAGGTAGGCCAAGCATCAGTGCCAAAACCATGCCATAGCCTGTATCTGAGCATGGAATACTCGTTTCTCTGGTAATATTAGGGATTCCTCCAAATATTTGGATAAACTAATCGGTGTTTCGAGTAGTCATTAGACAAAATGTCTATTACTCAAAAGCTCCCGCTAGCTTGTATCCTTCATAAGACCCCAGAGGTCAATATGAACAAGTTGTGATACTTCTTCAGCTCTATTACCTTTTCCTAATTTAAAGGTAACTTAGTCATTTTTCCTTTGAGATAGTGTTCTAAGACTGGGAGATAGGAATCACCCTTAGCCAGTCTTAAGATCTTATCTTTAAGATATATGCACTAAATAATAGATGCTGAAGAATTGTTTATCTTAATATAGAAACCATTTGTCTTAATAGTTTACGATGAGTTACATATACCTTTTCAGCAATACCTAGTGGTTTTGACTTTATCAGACAAAAGTCTGAGTCTCGGAATCGTATACAAATGTCATATTCACTTTCTATAAGGAAACTATATTATCGATTTGAAAGTGAATCCATTCGTTCCCACAAATCAGAAAAAGAGAAATTAAATTTCTGCGATATTCAAGGATTAAAATCAAATTTGTTTCCTTATATCACTCCC
The DNA here is from genome assembly GCA_026214975.1 of Gentiana macrophylla. Classification (NCBI taxonomy): domain Eukaryota; kingdom Viridiplantae; phylum Streptophyta; class Magnoliopsida; order Gentianales; family Gentianaceae; genus Gentiana; species Gentiana macrophylla. The sequence goes on along the minus strand of CM047809.1, from coordinate 18,883,328 downwards.
ACTATTTTAGCCGAAATAATCGCCCGTTGTCTACTCTTCATCATGAATGGCCACCTACCTTGTTCTTAAAATAGAACTTAAAGTCAAGTTACTCGGTTAAAAGAAAGTTTCTATGATTCATAGGTTAGTGATCCAAATCACTTTCCTTATCCTTTACTTTATTTTATTAATATTTCGTGTGTAGCCATTAACTTATTTAGTTTAGATGACTTACACTTGTAGGCATTCGGCTTCCCATTCTTGGCTTTCTTTAAAGGAAATGGCCGTGAACAAGCGCTTCATTTGAGTAGACATTACTCGTGAATTGTGGGATGTCTCTAGTGAGATTGATACCAAATCATTCTCGTCATCTTTGAACTAATTTTGTTTTGTCTCTCGCTCAACACAAGTGACAAAGAAGTGACATTCTTATCAATGTAACTTAAGTTTGAAGGTCAAGAGGAGAATCCTCTACCGAAAGTTAATTGCATTCTCGATTAATGAGTACAACGTTATCGTTACTTTTCCACTTTTACAAAGTCATCATCACTCAATTTTAACGTGTTTAGTAGTTTAGATACCTTGAGATGATATGTAGTTGAAAAATAAATTATGACAGAATTATAAATCAAATCATACACCACTACAAATAATGATTTTATGAATTATAAATGTGACGTCATGCAAGCAGTTTATACTACCATTCCAAAGATTTAATCTCACACCTCAGTGCCACCGATGGGTAGGTCAAAGAGGTGACGATTAAATTTCGACAATCTCTCTCGACAATTAACTGAGAATCAAACATCCCGATTTAATTGTTGATTACCTTCTTTTTTCAGCCAAGATATTTCCAAAAATACCCTTTAGAGCGTGACCTACTGTTTCAGATTTTTAAGTAGACCCCGAGTATGCCGCCGAAGGTAGGTCATGACCCGACGAGTACTCAAAATCCTATCCTTTCGAAACCAAGCCTTGAATTTTGATAGCGGTGAAGGCCATCCGAAAGGGCCAAATCAAAGCGGCATGAGGCGCCACCATTCTCTCACGGTGCTTGTGTTAACAATAGAGGCCGAGGGGTCGGTTGTCACCTTCCTCGCTTCTCACTCGTTATTTTGAAAAATAGGTAGTCATATTAGGATTTTCAATTTATTTACAATCCAAAAACAATAAATCATGAATATTTAAATTAATCCTCCCACTAGTTCATCGGTTCCAAATACCATCTAACTAGTGTCACTTATTCAAGACTTTCCAATTTCTCGGATTTATAAAATCTTTGTGTAGACACTACACAATTAAAATTCACCATGAATTTTATAATCCTAATATATTAGGACTTATGAATTTCCAATAACTTGAAAAAAAAAAATCATAAAATTTAAAGCTCCCACTAGTTTATCGATTCCAAATACCGTATAACTAGTGACACTCTATTCGTGACTTTCCAATTTTATGAATTATTTAGAAATCTTTCGTGTAGACACTACAGAATTAAAATTCACCAAAGAATTTTTAAAGTCGTAATCTTGTCATGATAAAAATTTAGGATCTTTAGAATTTTTCCAATAATTCGAAAACAATAAATCATAAAAGGCAATCACCAACTTATCGGTTCCAAATACCGTCTAGTTAGTGTCCATATTTTCATGATTTTCCAAATTTTCGGTTATTAAAATCATATTTATGTAGCCACTACATAATTAAATCCACGAAGGATTTAAGATCCCAAAATCAAATTTACCGAGTAAAATTTATTTTTATCATGTGAATTTTTATATCCAGATAAAATTCCGTTTCCTTTAATTAATTTAATTTATTATTAATCTAAATTAATTATCATTTTCATACATGTCTAATTAATGTAAATATTAATTTTCTACATGTATGCATATGCTAGGAGTGGAATTCATGAATATGATGCATAGCATGGTTATATCACGTAAATAATCACAAAAGAAAATAAATACGAAAAATAAACCACTGAGATGGACCGTTGGTACCCCCGTATCTAATCTATAAACTAAATAAATAAATAAACCCTAATTTCAAAAGGTTTACTAATTTTTAATTTAACCTGCCGCCGCCGCCGCTGGGATATAATTTTCTGCACCGTTCCCTTACCAAAAAAGCCACCTGCTGAGTTGGTGTAGCACTTTTTCTTCCATTGCAGCAGCCCGGGTTCAAATCCCATTAGCTGCAAAAATTTTCCCTTTCTAAATCAAATTTCTAGAAAATATCACAAAAAACGACGCGTTGGGGAGTAGAACACATGTCTATAATTTGCTGATTTCATGCCTTCACCACTGCGCCGCCGCTTCACGTTGTTGTTGTTCTTCAAAAATTATTTAAATACCGTCCAGCCGCCGATTTGAATATATATTTAATTACTAAGAAATTAAATTACAATAAAATAAATTACATAATTTCATATACCCAGAAAAATTTGGGTTTATAATAGATCTAACGGTAAACAAGTACCAACCCCAATCCATCTCATCAACGAAAACATTCAACCACGCATATATTTAATAAACATATAAAACATGAATTATTAATTCAATTCCACTCCTTATTAATTAATTATGCAATCAAGATCGCAAAATCGCTTTAACTTGGCTCTGATACCACATGCTGGATATACAGAAACACGAATCCGGATCCGATCCATAATTGGATCGTCAGATCTGATTCACAGCACTGATCGAGACGCTCGATCATGCACAGCGGAAGCTACGAATAAATTCTCATGCGATTTTACCACAATACGATCCACATAAATAATTAACATAACTATGAGAAGGTTGATGATTTACCTTAAACGAGAGGAAGAAGCAATCGACCAAGGGGAGAAGCCGCGGTCTTCTGGATTGTATCTCCTAGCGACGACTGGTGGACGTCGATCCTCGCCGCAGAACCTCCTCGAATATGCTCAAGAAAAGACCCTAGTTTTTTCTTCTCTTAATGACTAGAACAAGAAACTAATTTTTCTCTTCTATTTTGGTGAAAAGTGGCGCAATTTATGATGTGAATTGTGTTGGGAGAACTCTCTTTATATAGGAAAATAACTAGTCAAGAGATCCTTTTCACACCACAATTACCTATTCGATCCCATAAGGAAAAAATATTTACCATAAAATAAGAGATAATTCCCAAAAAGCCAATCTCTTATTTCTTTTCCATTAATTATATAACAAATAAATAATTAATTAATTATACATGTGACATAATCTAGGAAAATTTCTTTTCCTAATTTTCTCACATTGGGGTGCCACTTTTTAGCCATTATTTTAATAGAAAATGTCTTTTCTATTTTACATATTATTTACCAAATAAATAATATTGCATATTCATTAAATAGACCAACTGTTTAATTTATTTTCGAGGTTCCACAAAACGAGAAAACACACGCGTGTTAGGAGCCAACCCAGGGACCATGGACCAATAACCAGTAGCTACAATAAATTGAATAAACTATTCATCGAACATAATATTTCTTCCCAACTTATTAATTCCGGAATTACGCCACCATAAATCCGAAACTGAACTCTATCGATAATAGATAACTTATTCACAAAACGTCGAGTCGATAAGTGTCCATTGATATAATCATTACATACAGACCAACCCTCCATAGACTATTCATAATGAAGCGGGATTATTTTCGTAAACCTTCTTCAATACATCTTATTCTTATATACCATTAACCCACTAGTGACCAATTAGTTCATAACCAATACAAACTCTGTGGATCGATCAGTTTCTAGGATTAACAAATAAGGGGATTGTCTTTCTACTTCCTGCAGGAAGGAATGGATTCCATATCTGTGAGACACGCTCTTCTCACTCATTCCAGAATAGTGCCAACGTGAAAGTGATTCGGCCCGCGTCTCTTAGCGGTCCTTATCGAACACGTCAAACCCTATCCTGAAACAAGCAGGAGTCTGTAATCACTTCAGGATTAATGTTAATCCATATATGATCATCTTGTGATTTAATAAGATTTCTCAATCACGGAATTATATGAGAAATGCAGATCAAATCGGTCCAGTCCTATATGACTACATCATATATAAATGCCCCACTTAGATAACCAATATCGACGGTCCGGATAAGACGGTCACACCATAAAGTGTTCTGAGTGCATTAATGGGGGATTAATCAATACACCCCGTACTTTGATTAAATTCACCAAGTGTATCACAATAAACTCAATCCTCATGTGTGATACACACTAAGTTATATGGCTACATATGATACGACTTGGGGTTTTCAGCAGTGTATTAAATATAAGCACAAAGAAAATAATAAGATGAAATAAAATAAGTCATTTATTAAATAAAAACAATTACATAAATTGTCTTTCGGGCGCTACTCCCAACATTTATTTCATCAATTTTAATATAAAAGAGTGAATATATTAGAGTGCTTATGAAAACTTATGCAATAATCTGTTAATGCGGCCTTATATAGATACAATGACTGACTTATGATTCTCTAAAACCCTAACCAACCTAGTAGAGGCGGCAGAAGCAATTTCGTGTCCAACAAGTCCTCGGTTTTCCGGCCCTAGCCCTCGGTAAACCGGGCCGACTTTTCCTCTTTTTCTTTAGCAGACTTCTTCTTGGACTTTAATCAGTTGGCCCAATATACTTCCTTTGTTCCAGATCCATTCTCCAATGCTCCGGATTCGGTACATCCTATAAAACACGCAAAACAAGACAAAACAGTACCAAATCTTCGGGAAAACAACATAGATGCAGAATTACGATCCTATAAACATACACATAGCATTTAACACATATTCCACATAATAACGAGCCTATCTATCCTCCCTTGAGCAGAATTCGGGGTACCATTTAGAAACATAATAAACATAATAAAGGTATCCTATCCTAGAAACATAATAAAGGTATAATTATTGGTACCATTTAGGGCATTGTCATACAAAAAGAGGGGGGAAAAAGGGCGGCGGTGCTGGGCCGACTAGCAGCGGCGCCATAACCTGAAAACCTGCCGGTGGCGTCGGCGGCCCTGTGTTGTCGGCGGCTGCCGGCCAACGCCCTCCTTTTTCCGTTTTGTTTTGTGTAGTAATTTCAATATAGTACATGTTTATTAAATTATTGAATTATTAATTCATTAAAAGTTATTTAATTAATTGATTGGATGCTATAAAGACAGAGTAGTTTAAAAATTAATCTTTTTCATAAGACGTGATTGTATGGATTAGATAGTAGATATAATTCGATTATATGGACCCCGATTGATCATGGACTCGACCAATCGGACAGATGTGAATGCTTTATTTTTCTGTTGGATTTTATTGTTGTCCTAGGCCATTATGAAGAACGTGATATAGTTTTATTTTTGCACTATCTCATTCCCGTTAGCTCCCTCCTGTGTGCCGCGGGTGTAAAATTTAATAGTTAGATTTTATGTAATGATGCATTGAAGACAAAGACGAAGGCCCAAAGAGAGAGAAATAAAGATCCATAGAGATGGTGCATGTCAAAGATCCATTGGCGGTTGTGGCTACCCTTAGCTTGTGACCCGCAGTTTCGTCAGTTTGTATTCGAAACCGTATTTAGGAAAAGTCCATGATCATACCGGTTAATTTATGTGCGGAATGTTGTGTATGTTTTACTTTATGCGATATCGTAGTAATATGCACGTAGTAGATGAGACCGTAATTAAATAAAATTAATTAAGAGAATTAATTTAAAATTATTCCCACAAAGAAAAATCGAGTCATAAATATGTCTCCTAATATTATAATAACGGTGAAGAACCCTTGTTCGCATCCAACTGATCGGCCCACGCCGAGAGTTGACCTACCTCGGATATATCGTTATTATCGAGATATGATCGTTATGAGATCTCATGAATATTTGGGTTACTACTCGACTAAGAATGTTGCGGTGATTGGCCCATGTCAGGACCGTTTGATTTTAGAGACATGAGGTTGGCTATCACATAGACGATGTGAATTGTCAAAGAGTTGACTAGTCAAACCACTGGAAGTCGCGTTGGACGCGATTGGTAAGTTGTACCTACCTGTCGAAATTGACCCAGTCGATCGGCCCACGTTAGGTATCGAGTCAACTAGATGGGATTCTAGCACTAAAGAATTAATTGAATTCTTGAAAGCCAATAGGGAATAGTTGGCTAGTGGGAGCAATGCCTTATAAAATTTTAAAGTTCAATTTTTTGTATACATGAACTTTACTTATTCTATCTTTATTTATTTGTTGTAGAATGTCGAACAAATTGAACCTTCATTTTATCATTCATAACAAACTTGACGAAACCAACTTTCTCGGCTGGGAAAGAAACCTCAAAATCATTTTGAGGCACGAGAAGATTGGCTATGTCTTGGACGAACCCATACCGCAGAAGCCCGCTGAGGGTGCGGCTGTAGATGATGTCGAGAAATACAACAAGCACTATTCTGACAGTACTGATGCTACATGTATCATGCTTGCTGCTATGACACCAGAACTGCAGAAACAGATTGAGTCGATGGACGCCTACACAATCATGGTTCACCTGAAGGAGCTCTATGCTTCTCAGTCTCGCACTGAGAGGTACGAGGTCTCGAAGGCCCTATTTGGTTGTAAGATGGCGACTGGGACTGCTGTGGGGTCACACGTGCTTAAAATGATCGAGTACATACAGAGGCTTGAGAAGCTGGGCCACAAGTTGGAATGTGAATTGAGTATTGACTTAATTGTGAAATCTCTACCTGATTCATACTCACAGTTTGTGATGAACTATCACATGACCAAGATAGATTGCTCCCTTGCGGAGTTATTGAACATGTTGAAAACTGCTGAGGCACTGTGGGGAAGGGAAAGCAAGTGTTCCTTGTCACTTCTAACAAGGGCAAGGCAAAATCCCAAAAGAAGTCCAAGACGGCGAAGGCTGCCCCTAAGCCAATGCCCAAAAAAGTCAAAGATAAGTCCAAGGATGCTTGCTTCCATTGCGGTGAGACTGGTCATTGGAGGAAAAACTGTAAGGCTTTCTTGAGCATGAAGAAGAGGCATACAGATGCTTCAACTTCAGGTATGTTTATGATTGAAATCAATATTGCTTCTTCTAAGTCCAACCACTGTTGTGGTTCTCATATTTGTACGAATATGCAGGCACTAAGAAGGACTAGAGATCTGAAGAAAGGAGAGGTGGACCTATGCGTTGGGAATAGAGCAAGTGTTGCTGAATTAGCCGTAGGAGTTTATTTTCTTTCATTGCCCAGTGGCTAGTACTAGAGCTTAATAACTATTATTTTGTTCATGCTTTTACGAAGAGCATTATTTCCATTTCCGCATTAGATGTTGAAGAATTTTCTTTTACGTTTGAGAATAAATGTTGTTCTTTTTCACGTGATGGAATGTTTTAAGGTACTGGCATACTTATCAATGGTCTCTATATATTAGATGTGAATGTTGACATACTTAATATAAACAATAAGAAAGCTAGAACAAGTGAGTTGAATGAATCCTACTTATGGCACTGTAGACTTGGCACATTTCCAAACTCCATAAAGATGGATTATTGGACACTTTGATTATGAATCGTTTGATACATGTAAAGCTTGTTTCTTGGCAAGATGACAAAAGTCACCATTTAGTGGAAAAGGGATAAGATCCAATGAATTGCTTGAGCTCATACATACTAATGTGTGCGGACCAATGTCAATTCAACCCAAAGGAGGATACTTTTTACTTTATCACCTTCACTAATGACCATTCTCGTTATGGTTATATATACTTAATAAAGTACAAGTCTGAAGCTTTTGAAAAGTTCAAGGAATTCCGAAGTGAAGTTGAGAAACAACTAGGTAAGAGATTAAAACACTTCGATCCGATCGAGGTGGTGAATACCTAAATGGAGAGTTTTAAGATTACTTAAAGGAGAATGGGATTCTACCTAAATGGACCTCTCCCGGGATGCCACGGATGAATGGCGTATCTGAGAGGAGGAACCGCATTTTGTTAGACATTGTGCGATCCATGATGAGCTATGCAGTTCTTCCAAAATCGTTTTGGAGGTATGCTCTCAAAACAGAATCCTACGTACTTAACCGTGCTCTATCAAAGACGGTTGATTCTACGGCATATGAGGTATGGACCAAGAGGAAACCGAATCTGGCATATCTTAAACCTTAGGGTTGTCCGACTTATATGAAGCGGATGATGCCTGACAAACTAGAATCCAGATATAATAAATGTCTATTTGTGGGCTATCCTAAAGAAACAAGATGATACCAGTTTTACCACACTGGAGAACAAAAGGTGTTTGTTGCCAGGACTGACCATTTCCTGGAGAAAGAGTTCATTCTGGAAAGGGCCAGTGGGAGTAAAATTGATCTTGAAGAAATTCAAGAACCACTTACGGATGACAATCAGTTTATGGAGGTAGAGCAGGCACCACTTAATGAGGTGGTGCAAGTCCCTACTCCAAACACAGTAGCACCTCGAAGATCCACCAGGGAACGCCATGAACCTAAAAGGTACACGGGTGTATACCTCGTGGAAGATGAGGACCCTAAAACTTACGAGGAGGTGCTAATGAGGCCAGACAAAGAGAGATGGCTAATATCCATGAATTCTGAAATGGAGTCCATGAAAGACAACCAAGTTTGGAACTTAGTTGATCCACCTGAAGGAATAGTTCCTATAGGGTGCGAATGGTCTTTAAGAGAAAGACCGACATGGATGGTAACGTAGTCACCTACAAGGCTAGGTTAGTGGCAAAAGGTTATAAGCAGAGACAAAGTATTGACTATGATGAAACCTTTTCGCCCGTTGCCATGTTAAAGTCCATTAGAATTCTGCTCGCTATTGCAGCATTTCATGATTACGAAATCTGGCAGATGGATGTGAATACAGCTTTCTTTAACGGGAACCTATCTCATGAGGTGTACATGACACAACCTGAGGGTTTCACAACCAATGACGCCAGGATGGTGTGCAAGTTGCAAAGGTCCATTTATGGACTGAAGAAAGCTTCTCGGAATTGGAATCTTTGCTTTGATGAGACAATCAAACATTTTGATTTTATCAAGAACGAAGATGAGCCCTGTGTTTACAAGAAGGTTAGTGGGAGTGCCATCGTTTTCCTGGTGCTTTATGTAGTTGACATACTACTAATAGGGAATGATGTGCCCATGTTACAGTCGGTCAAGGTCTGGTTATCCAAGAACTTCTCTATGAAGGACTTGGGAGAAGCAGCTTATATTTTGGGGATTAAGATCTACAGAGATAGGTATAAGATGTTGCTTGGTCTGTCACAGTCCACCTAAATAGACAAGATGCTGAAAAGGTTCAACATGGAGCAATCCAAGAGAGGGTTGATGCCCATGTCATATGGGGTCTACCTGTCTAAGGAAATGTGTCCTAAGACAGAGGAGGAAAGGGCACGCATGTCAACGGTCCCGTATGCTTCGGCTATAGGGTCTATCATGTATGCCATGTTGTGCACAAGGCCAGATGTCTCGTACCTTCTTAGTATGACTAGTAGGTACCAGTCGAATCCTGGTGAAGGTCACTGGGTCACTGTCAAGAATATCCTTAAGTACATGAGACGTACTAGGGATATGTTCTTAGTCTTTGGGAACAATGGTATTACGAGGTTACACAGATGCCAGTTTTGAAACTGACGTGGATGACTTTAAGTCACAATCTTGATTTGTTTTCATGTTTAACGGTGGAGCAGTGAGCTGAAAGAGTTCCAAGCAGGAGACTACTGTAGATTCTACAACGGATACCGAGTACATAGCAGCCTCGGAGGCGGCAAATGAAGTAGTTTGGATGAAGAAGTTCATTATTAACTTGGTGTGGTTTCCTCCATTGAAGGTCCAGTTCCACTGTAATGTGACAATAATGGGGCAATTTCTCAGTCAAAGGGACCAAGGTCTCATCAAAAGTCCAAACATGTATTGCGGCGCTATCACCTGATTAGAGAGATAGTTGATAGAGAAGATGTAAGGATAGATAAAGTCCACACGGATGATAACATAACTGACCCGTTAACCAAGGCTTTGTCACAAGCTAAGCATGAGAAACATGTTCACATGTATGGGCTTAGGCAAATTGTGATTGGCTTTAGGCCAAGTGGGAGATTGTGGAATAGGTGTCCTAAACCCAATTGGGTTGGACCGGGTCGGGTCATTTACAGTTTATTTAAGTCATGTAATAACTTTATTATGATTAATAAAATCACTTTTGTTATTATATATTTTGTTTATTTATTAGACCAATTTGTGATATTGTGTATATGATAACGCTCTTAGTGTCAAACTGTGATAGAGACACCATGATAGTGATTATGGTTGATGAGATCTCTGATCTCTTTAGCAAGTTTGATACTTAAATATCTCTAGGCTGATGTACTGTTGAATAGGGCTTTGACAGTGCAAACAGACAAGCACGTATTAGATGTCTTATGCCTTTAAGGGCAGGGATAGATCTCGTCTATCAAAGTGTAGTGACACTTCGACTGTACGTGTGTTAGGAAATCAATCGAGTAGCGCAGCGGAATTTAAAAATTGATTTCCCGATCCAGGATCGTCTTCGTTTAAACAATAAACATATAAGAGAGGGGACGGTAATATTACCTTGGTTGATCTAAAAGATCGACGCATTGACCGTCCGGTAGGAGTAGATGTGCGCGAGCCGTCCAAGCGTCCGGCCTCTACCAGAAATCCACATGAGCACCTCGCCGGAATCCCGCCAAGGATTGCTACTAGAAAAACTTGACTGCTAGGTCGACCTTTTCTCTCTCTATAATCTCTCTCTAAGAAGCTCTCTTATTTTTCACAAGAACAATTAGCTCTTGGAATTATGGTGTATACAAGAGCTTAGCACCCCCTTGCTTTTATAGGCATATGGGGCGCCCCAAGCATTCCCAACATCCTTGGGGAACAAGTCTTGGGTAGAGTGGAGAGAAAGAAAACCTTTGACTAGTAAAATAAGGAAAATCCATTTGACTGATTTATCTCATTTAACTTAATATCTTATATTAAATATTTCCAGGATATTGTCAATATCTAACATTGACTATCTTTATCTTATTATCCAATATTAATATTATGGTAATCCTATTAATTAAATTGCACTATCCAAGGGTATCATATACATTAGTGAATGTCGCCACCTTTAGCCATAAATTGGCTTCCGGAATATTCTATGATTAATATAATACTATGATTAATTAATTTGCAAAATACACACACACACACACACACACACACACACACACACACATATATATATATATATAAAATCAACATACTTAATATATTGTATTATATTTATTCATAATAAATAAATAGAGTCATATTATTTTACCACTATAACCTTTATAGTATGAGATAAAACTTTCCATATTTGGTTATCAACTATAACCACGTTTTAATCTGACTCGATGTTCATATGTGTGTGACCCGATAGGCTTCCGAATATGTTGGCCGTAGACATAAGGCGCAATTACGAAAATGCCCTTCACCTCTAACGATCATGGATAGCGTCTAGCAACACGTCCACGACCCCCAATCATCGGAAGAGTCAATACGCAATGACTACTACCTTTCATGTGCTCGGTTGGCTTGTAAATAGAATCATTTCGCTATAACGATATACATACTGTCGTACGTCGAGTGTCAAGCATTGACGACCGTATCTTATAATCTGGATATCATGCTCTCTCGAAGTAACTCATTTACTTCCACTTTGCAAAGATTCACGAGAGTAAGACATTCCTTATAAGAAGGCATTTCGGATATTAACCCTACTAATAGGGTACGCGATTCCCTGACGACCTAACATGTATAATCCGCATGCTTCAGTATCATACCCGATCACTACTGTATGATCGCCCCATGGCTAAAGGAAACCTCAATAGTGTCAAAGCATGACAATCCACACTGTGATGCCATGTGACTCCGGTCCTAAGGATAATTACACAACCGTCACATAGTGTGACACTTAACAGTGTGAGTGGGTCAGTCTAACGTACGCATTCTCTAATACACGTCCACGTACAGTCCAAGTGTCTCCACACTTCGATAGACGAGATCTATCCCTGCCCGTAAAGACAGAAGACATCTAATACGTGATAGTCTGTTTGTACTATCAATGCCCTGTTTAATAGTACATCAGCCTAGAGACATTTCAGTATCAAACTTATTAAAGTGATTAGAGATCTCATCAACCACAATCGCCTATCATGGTTTCTCTATCACAGTTTAATACTAAGGACGTTATCATATAACAATTCATAATTGGTTCTTTAAAAGAACAAATATATGACAACAGAAAAAGCCATTTATTACATATACGTATAATCATAAAGAAATAGTAGAAATGATCCGACTCAGTCGGATCCGGTCCAACCCGATTGGGTTTAGGACACTATTTCAACAATCTCCCACTTGGCCTAAAACCAATCACTCGTACACACAAGACCAAGTTGAAACACAAGAATCTCATGCAATACTCGCAACCAAATTTAGTCAGAACGGATCACTATCCGTGGGGACTCAGACTATCATCATATCATGCTCCAAATGACCAAGTCAAAAGGAACTGCCTCAACACTCATGAATCTCTTATCAGACTTTGGTCCTTGCTTCAAGCAATGAATCCATAACTATATCAGCTATATAGTTGTGTGAAAGAACCGAGAAAGGTTCAAGAATGAACCCCTAAGATCTACGTATTGCTTCCGCTGCGCCTCCAACGCGCATACTGTGTTTTGGCATAGCTGGAGTGTCCACAGTGATCTCCAGCTAAGAAGATTTCTAGCTCACTGTATCACTTAATCAAAGTGACTGCAAACCCAGACTGTAGCTCCCACTCACCTTCATAAGACTCAGCATACACGTCTGTATATCTCTATTTATCCGATTCCAAGTTTCGATAAACTAGGAAACCATCCTTAACATATTTATGGATATTCTCGACATTCACCAGATTTACTTTCATACTTGCTCATGACTTTTCATGGACTATGAACATCTGGCATCATCTTTCACCTTATCTTTAGGACTAATGTCATAACATAGATAGATCTTGAGAACACCGGCTAGCAGGATTTCATGTCGCGATCTATGCTAAACTCTTTTAGCATCACATCTATATAGGTAATCTATAATCTCACAGCAGTTAAATCTGTCACTACAGATTCTTTTTTCTAAAAATAAGAACTGCTAATCCAAGTGCTTTCGTAAAGGCCTTGAACTACCAAATGTTGATTGACTGTGACATGAAGTGTTAATTCCCGAGAGAGATATCCAATACCTTACTCAAAAATTGTAACACACTCCCACTATCCCTCTTGCACACTAGGCATATCCCTTCTTTTGACTAAATCAAACTCCTTTGATTATCAAACAAAGAGATTTTCTAGAGAAACTTGTCTAAGTCCATAAATAGATCCCGTGGGCTTGCATATCATGTTATCGTCTACGAACATCGAGCTATTTGCCCAACGTCTTCAACACTATCATATAGTCATGATACGAAGTTATAACAAGCATAGTCTGAATAGAACTGGGCTCAGCTGGCAACATAAAGATAATTACAAGGTATACACCCCGTACCCTTCAGTCGTCACTATATCCTTATGGTAATCATATTACTATCCATGTCAGCCTTTCAGGGACATTCCCTCTAGGTAAGACAGACTAGGTTCACAACCTTGTAGTCACTGATGGAATCTAAGTCATATATTATGCCTCCTGGCCATATCTCTCAATCTTGCCTTTCAAACATTCCTTCATAAGTCGTGAGATATTCATTCTTCAAGATGAACATACCAGTAGCCTTTTCAGGCTTGAGGTTATCCACAGACTTATAGAACTTTTGTGTGTACTGAGCAGTGGCGTCTGCTCACGTTCCTATGGTTGAATATCTCATTGTGGTTCTCAAACTCTATTGAGATCTCATTTTACTACCACTGTTTCTTTTGGAAGAAACACTTCCTCTAGAAGACAACATGTTTGGAGACAAACACCTTTTTCTCCGCAGGCAAGTAAATGATATCTACCATACTTGCTAAGATATTCCACAAAGTTGCATACGTTGTACTAGGCTCCAAGCCTTTCTGACTTTGTCTATGACAATTTCAAATCATAGGTTAAGATAGATTCGACAATATCCCCTTCCATGTCTAATATGGAAATCATTCAACCTTATTCATTGAAACTTGGTTAAGTATGTGTTTTGATTAAGGACACTATCCCTAAACGGGTAAGGGATTCTTTGCATGGCAAACATCACAACTTTATCATATAAAGTGTCGTTTACATTTTGGAACCACAATCTGATCGCGCATCTCAAAATGATATCCTTTTAGGGAGAATCTAATTCCTTTTCTGACGACTTGATTGAGGTCAAGTTAAATTACTAACTCGATACCTAAATAACCACTAGCAAGTGAACTAGGTTCAATCGCAGTATAGCTAGATAGAGTCGAGGTCGATCCCACAGAGAATCAATTTGTGGATCCTAACTTAAATAGTCAACCTATTTATTTCGTTTGACAAATACGGTCAATGACCAACATAAAGTACGAGAAAAGAAAAACACACTCAAACATATAAACAACATGTAAACACATAACGTAATCAACTGCCCAATTATAACCATAATCATTTGGATCTATACAATTTATATGACAACAAAACTCATCAACTATTAATCCGTTCATATCTCTTTATATTGGCTACGGGAGTCATCCTCTAAGCTTGATGTAGCACCGGTAGGTCACTATATCACTGTGGTATTGTTACGTGACTTCGCCTTTTGGTGCCTCCATCTCATATAACTCACATGCTTACTACTCTAAGGATGCCGATATTAACCGTACACCTCGTCCGGGCAACATTCCTTTGGTTAGGCGTATTTCCTGATTTATCACTCAAACCTCGTCCAACTAACACTTACCAAGTTATAGTCTCATGCTAGTTTACGATCTACGTGTAACAAGGTGCGCACAATTCCCTAATATAAACCTACCTAGATAACGCCGAACGTCCAAGATCAATTCCTAAGCCTACCTAAGAGTCTTATATTGGTATTTCCTTTTCACACGCTTTTAATTAAATTAAGCGAGTGACGTGGCAATGCAGCCATACCTACCGAGATAATAAATTCAATTAAGCTAACCTAATCATAAAGACGTGATCGATTAACGGATGAAAACAAGTTTGACAACTCTCGGTCGACCGAATAGGTGCTCTCGATCGACCGAGTAACACCTCTCGGTCACCCGAGAGTTTAACTCCCAGCATTTACATCCCCAACATATTTCTCATTGCTTCATATACGAATCGGATTATATAGCTAATCATCGTGACATCATATAAACTAATCTAAATACACGTAAATTAAACACACATTTCATCCGTAGATATTAGGTAGAGGACGTAGGATATGGGATCCTTATAGACAAGGTATCACCATCGCCTCTAACGCCATATCCTAGATCTACATCATCTAGATATGAATGACTACTCAAACAATCAAAGCATAATTGGGAAATTGATTACTAAAAAGAAAACGAGAAAATAAACTAGGGCTTACATGTTTGCAACCCTAGCAACCTCCACAAGCCTTATTTTGCTTATATGTTCTTATGAATGAATAGTGGTGAATGCATAATAAAAATACAAAGGACTTGTGTTTATATAGAGCCTCACCGTCATAGAAAACCGACTTAAAATGCCGACACTCAACCCTAACCGACTCAAATAATGTGCCGAACTCTTCCTGGATCAGAGGCCCACTCGGTCGACCGAATGCACAAAGCTCGGTCGACCGAGCCTTACATGCTTCGGGCTCTCTTTCTCTTTTCTTGGGCCTTCTTAATTGCCTCAGTGATCCATCAAAGCTTCTCCGGTTCATCCTTGTGCTCCCAAATGAGTTACTACAAATATCAATGAAATACAATCAGAACATCAAATAATATAATAAAACTTCATAATACATAATAATGAATCGTAATCTCTCGCATATGCAAATTAGGCGATTATGACTTATTATCACTCTATTATAGCTCCTTTAAACTAGAATCGGGATAAGGTCATAGAATAACGGGCACAAAATGACCGTTATCAACTACCCCACTTTAGCCTTTGATCGTCCCGATCAAAATATCAACAAGTTATTTCCCATAAACTACTTTCCAAAGTTGGTCACCGTGATAACGACACACAAGAAACTCGAATCAACTCATATCATCTATGCTCATCGATATCCATTATCCACTATTCATCATGAATCGATGTGTTGTGTGCATGTGCATTTGAGTTTTAAACATTCGTAGTAAGATTAGAGCTTATGCAAACTTCGTAGTCTTAACCTACCAACTTCAGTATTCCCACTTCTTAAGCCTTTTAATTTTTCAAGCACCGGAATAATAAGCAAGAGCGTATCTATAGGGTTTTTGGACTTGGAGACCGAGTACTACTCAAAGCCTCTTAAAGAGTTGAATATTCTTTTCATATCTTCATATTTTTCAGATACTATCAATCTCAAGAAGGACAACTTTCTGTGAGCATCCTCTATCTTAGATCAAATATTAGCATCGAATATTACCACAAGCGAGGCTACTTTGGTAATTTACTACAAGCCCAAAGTGTTTTAACATTGTCAAACACAGTACGCCTCAAGCTTATTACTCAGGTTTTGTGGCTAGAATCTTTAGGAACACATCGGACGATAAATTTGACACTAGGTAAGCATAATCAATCATCTATGCAATGTACACATTATAATTTTACCTTTTATAACATGCGTAGTGCAGCTCGATTCAATTATTGAATAAGTGAATAATAAACAACTACTTGCAACGGACAATATGAATATCATTAAGTTTACTAATCGAGAAATCGCAGAATATAAAGTGATCACGCATCATGAAATATGGTTTACTTTTATTAGATATAATTATCGTGAACTCACAAAAGTAAATGTGATTCTAAGTCTAAAAGTTTTAATGAATTTTTCATTTTATTTATTATTTGATATATGGAATTACTCATTTGAGCTAAGTGACTTGTACCCCCACTTAAACCATGCATTGTCCCCAATGTATAAAAACCGAAATAACACGCTGCAAAAAGGAACTTAGCTCGATAAGCGTGGAAGTTTGAACAAGTCTTAGGACTTCGCGCAGCTTCAACAGCATGTATTGGCTCCATAGCATGGCGTAAAAATAATCACCGCAACACATATCTTAAACAAAGCTCGCAACTCGTTATGTGATTAGTCCAAACCGTAATAATCGTGAGAAAAAAAAAAAGAAAGGTATAACAATTTCTTAAACATTTTTAAGTCCATTAATTAATGATTACATTTCAACAAGTCCAAAACATTACAAGATTTCAATTTAGGAAACAGAGAAACGGCTCTATATAACACGACATACTAGTAGAATTGAGTCAAAATAAAAGAACTTGTTAATTAAAGGAAATGACCTCAAATCAAAATACTTAATCCCATCCTCGATTGAATGGTGCTAGTTGCAAATTGTTCGGGCAAGCCACAAGATCATCCTCGGATTCCCTTCTTGTTGTTGACCGTGACCGTGAATGACCGTGGGTGGGACGTAACTTAACGATAGAATGCATCGGTCCCACATAGAATCGCCGCCAACACCGGGCACTCGCTCCTTCACAAAATGTAGTGATCGCGACCCAAAAGGTAAAGTGTGCCGAGGCTTGAGAGCATCGTCTGTCATTTCTTACGTATCAACGCCCCACATTCACGGGCCATCCCATGTACAACCAATAAAGCAAAGTGGCATGGGTATAGTATACCGTAGATACATGCTTAGCCGGAAAGATATTAGAGCGGATAAGCCGATTAAGGCATTTATCCTCCCATCTCCTAAAGTTTGTTTCCTCAAAAGTGCGGGCAATCTCCCTATATCCCACTCTATTCCCGTGATAGGCACCAACTTCCTCCAACCAAGCATCGGACCCACAAATGTCGCCATATACTCCGGCCCGCCCTCCGAGACATCCACCCCAAAATAAGCATTAATCGTACTTCGAGAAATTATAATTGGTCGGCCACTTAATATGTACGATATTGGTGTCGGGTGTACGCAGCGAAATAAGCATAAAATTCTCTTACCCAATTGACGTTGACTCGCCCAGGGGTGCTAATGACATCACGCCATTGATAGCGCTCCACCAATTCTAAAAGCTCGCCTCCACAATTCCCCAAATCCAATCCTCGAGCTCGATGGACGGGGCATTAACAAAATGATTAACAAATGAAGAGTATACCTCCCGACTAGCGAATTGTGGTACTCCTGATCAATGGGATGTTGCCTTCAACACCCACGAACCGAGCGGCTCAAGCGTCTTCTGGGTGGCATCCTGATAGATAATAGCCAGCAGAAGAAACGGAGGGGGGGAAGCCCGGCTCTCGGTCGACCGAGAGCGATCACTGGGTTGACCGAGTGTGGAAAATGTACAAAGAACATCGCCTGCTCAGATCCGGCCCGTGACTGAATCGATCAATCAGAAAAAATTTCGATAGGCTTTTCAAGGTGAGTGAAAATGGTGAAATGGATGAAGATTTTCAGAACAATTCCATTTGATTTCTACAGGGGTTTGGAGAAAAAGGGAGATGGAAGAATTGTGATGGAGAAAGGGATGAGGAAAATGAAAGAGAGGGTGAGTGGTTTAAATAGAGAAAATGGAGTTGGAAAGGTGGAATGTGATTGGTGGAAAAATATTGTTGGGGATTGATGAGGTGGAAGGTGGAATTTGAAAATTTGAATTGGGAGAATAAAGAAGTTGGGAAGAGAAAAAGGTGAATGGTTGGGAAGAGGGAAAGGTGAATGGGGATATGTAGAAATTAATGGTGTTCACCATTTTAATTATTTTGACACACCGTAAATTATCTAAAACAAATAACCATGCCAAAATTTATTATTTTACTCTTGCAATTCCTACCTCATAAATTTTTCTCTAACCAATAAATCGCCTCAAGCACAAAAGCAACCTCATTCTTATCATGAATAAATCACACAACTGGTCTAAGCATTTGTAAAATAACGCATTACCATTTCCTTAATCAACAAATTTTTTTTACTTAAGATTCAATTGCTACACTTCACTTCACATCAAAACGATTCGAATAAAAAAATTATTTTGCACATCCTTAACTCAACAATATCCGGAACACGGCAAAATAGAAAAAAAAACTTATCGCTTTCATGCTACTTTTATTTAGAAAAATAAAAATAGAGATAAAAATAACGAAGGATAGAAATAGTTCTACGCTTTAAGTCGGTAGCTCGACTTCCCAAAATATCACTCTAAGAATTGTTCTTGACTTGCCAGTGTCTTCACCCGACTAGCCTTCACCGAAAACGCCTTGCCATTTCTTTGCACGAGTGCCTTTCCGTGGACGACGTCTGACGAGAAGACAATCGAATCGCCCATCTAAGCAGCACCGACATTCGGGATCGCTTTGATTTCGATTGATGAGCTTTTTGATTGCGAACTCTACGAGTTCGTCGCTTGATTTTCCTCCTTCTATCCTTAGGTTTCGGAAACGAGGCTTCAAAGATGATTCTTATTAACAACAGTGTGGCCGAGCAAATTCTATCTCGGCTTAGGATTGTCGTGACCTCTTTCTCATCTCGATCTTCAACATTGTCATCATCACACTCCTCCGAACTTGGAATCACATCCGGTTTAGAACCAACGACTTCTATAATGTTTACACTTACCGGAAGAGGGAACTCGTGATTCTTTATCCCAAAAGTCTCGTAACCCTTAGCATCAAACAATGTGATCTCATGCCTAGTCATACGAATGAGGGCTCTGAGGTATTAATAAAAGATCTACCCAAGATAATTGGGCTATACGGATGCTCCTCATGTCCATTACGACCAAATCTATCTTAAACCGGTTGTCCGATACCAATGATCATGTTATTCATTTGTCCGCATATGATGGTTCTAGTACTATCCGCGAATCTCACTTTCAATGGGGTGTTTGTGGGAGTCGAATCATATTCCTATCGCAAAGGCTTTTAGGAGAATGTTTAAGCTTGATCCAGAGTCAATTAAAGCCAATCCCAAGTGTGCTTGTTCTAGGTAACATCTACAAGAATGCCCCAGTGGTCATCTAACTTTGGCATTAACCGAGATTCATCTTCAACATATTTTGCCTCCTTAGCACAGTGACTATAGGTCGCTCCATATCTACGCTACTCTCGTAACTGCACTTCATCGACATGTAATCCATATAATCAATATACGAATCAATCCGAATCCAATCCAAGAAATCACTTCGGATTTAAAGCACACATACCTCTTTTTTACATACGCCACTCGCTCTTTGACTTTCTCGCTTCCTCGAATTCTTTCTTTCATTTTTGCTATTCTCTCCTTCACCTTTTGCGCCATCGGCTTCATTGGTGTTGTCTTGGTTCAGAAAACGTTAACATCCTCTTCCTTAACCTTGAGAATTGTTTTGATGACATATTGTTTATCACTAACAATCTTACCTCGAGTGATTTAGTTCGATTATCTCGCAACATGAGAAAAACAACAAACGGTCAATAAACTAACAGTCAGTACGATTGCTCATACTGCTGCTAGGCTTACAACCTACTGACGGGAAAAAACAGAAACAAAGGGAAAACAATGCCGCCAGATAATTTAGAACAATGAAAGGGCTCGGTCGATCGAAAGCAAGCATTGTTCGGTCGACCGAACATACAGGACATATAAAAATATTTTTTATTTTTTATTTTTATTTTTATTTTTTAATTTTTTTTATTTTACTTACTTGTAAAAGAAAACAGAAACAAAAAACGAAATAAGCAAGTAGATCATTTAAGCAGTTGGACCATTGATTCCCCGGCAACGGCGCCAAAAACTTGATTGAGGTCAAGTTAAATTACTAACTCGATACCTAAATAACCACTAGCAAGTGAACTAGGTTCAATCGCAAAGATAGCTAGATAGAGTCGAGGCTCGATCCCACAGAGAATCAATTTGTGGATCCTAACTTAAATAGTCAACCTATTTATTTCGCTTTGACAAATACGGTCAATGACCAACATAAAGTACGAAAAGAAAAACACACTCAAACATATAAACAACATGTAAACACATAACGTAATCAACTCGCCCAATTATAACCATAATCATTTGGATCTAGACAATTTATATGACAACAAAACTCATCAACTATTAATCCGCTCATATCTCTTTATATTGGCTACGGGAGTCATCCTCTAAGCTTGATGTAGCACCGGTAGTCACTATATCACTGTGGGTATTGTTACGTGACTTCGCCTTTTGGTGCCTCCATCTCATATAACTCACACGCTACTACTCTAAGGATGCCGATATTAACCGTACACCTCGTCCGGGCAACATTCCTTTGGTTAGCGCGCATTTCCTAGATTTATCACTCAAACCTCGCCCAACTAACACTTACCAAGTTATAGTCTCATGCTAGTTTACGATCTACGTGTAACAAGGTGCGCGCAATTCCCTAATATAAACCTACCTAGATAACGCCGAACGTCCAAGATCAATTCCTAAGCCTACCTAAGAGTCTTATATTGGTATTTCCTTTTCACACGCTTTAATTAAATTAAGTGAGTGACGAGCCGTAGCCATACCTACCGAGATAATAAATTCAATTAAGCTAACCTAATCATAAAGACGTGATCGATTAACGGATGAAAACAGGTTTGATAACTCTCGGTCGACCGAATAGTGCTCTCGGTCGATCGAGTAACACCTCTCGGTCACCCGAGAGTTTAACTCCCGCATTTACATCCTCGAACATATTTCTCACTGCTTCATATACGAATCGGATTATATAGCGAATCATCGTGACATCATATAAACTAATCTAAATACACGTAAATTAAACACACAGATTCATCCGTAGATATTAGGTAGAGGACGTAGGATACGGGATCCTTATAGACAAGGTATCACCATCGCCTCTAACGCCATATCCTAGATCTACATCATCTAGATATGAATGACTACTCAAACAATCAAAGCATAATTGGGAAATTGATTACTAAAAAGAAAACGAGAAAATAAACTAGGGCTTACATGTTTGCAACCCTAGCAACCTCCACAAGCCTTATTTTGCTTATATGTTCTTATGAATGAATAGTGGTGAATGCATAATAAAAAATACAAAGGACTTGTGTTTATATAGAGCCTCACCGTCATAGAAAACCGACTTAAAATACCGACACTCAACCCTAACCGACTCAAATAATGTGCCGAACTCTTCGGATCAGAGGCCCACTCGGTCGATCGAATGCACAGTTCTCGGTCGACCGAGCCTTACATGCTTCGGGCTCTCTTTCTTTTTATCTTGGGCCTTCTTAATTGCCTGATCCATCAAAGCTTCTCCAAGTTCATCCTTGTGCTCCCAAATGAGTTACTACAAATATCAATGAAATACATACCAGAACATCAAATAATATAATAAAACTTCATAATACATAATAATGAATCGTAAATCTCGGCATATGCAAATTAGGCGTATTGCAGTAACTTATTATCACTCTATTATAGCTCCTTTAAACTAGAATCGGGGATAAAGGTCATAGAATAACGGGCACAAAATGACCGTTATCACGACTTCTGAAACACCCTCCAGTTATTAATTGCTTCAATCCAATTGAAGATTAATTCCTATGTTTCGTTTATCTCATATTTGTACTAGCTCAAACTTTTCGGGCTTTCAGAATTATCGTACTTCAATAACTACATTCAACTATTTCTAAAATAGTCCAAGAGAGATAAACAATTATTTATGGTATAAATTTTCGTAAGCCAACAAATATCGGTAAGTTTAGGCTTTAGACAACTTTCTAGATTTTATAACCATTTTCATAAAAGGGTATTTTAGTCCTCTTTGGATAAGATACGTGTAACCCACATGATTCATAATCACATGGTTCACACGTTATCGGAATGACATCTGATCACACGACTCTCCTCCATAGAGACTATGTCTAGAACAACCATAAACATTAAGGATATCAGCCATACAAGTACTTAGTTGAGATTTCATCACCTATATCAACTATATGGTGACACTAATCTAGTATTTAGATTCAGTGACTGTTCAACCTTGTTGGAATAACATTCATTCCTCACACATGAATTTGTCCATTAAATCCTAAGGTGTAGCTGAAAATATGTTCTTCTTAAGAACCGGAACATAATAACATTTATTTAGTCCCTTATTAGTTTACTAGATTCAGAATATGGTAAGTGTTACAACGTTTGCTTCACCTTCCAAATCGGTATTCAATCTTTCTAATTTAATCACACTCGTAGGATATCATATATCCGAGAGTTGACTTGAGTTTAGATAGATTTATATCAACTTACTTGCTTAGGGTAGAGACTTCGATAAGCTCTCTTACTCAAGCACTTTCCCTAACTTTCCATTTTAATCCTTTATGCTCTTGTAAATATTTCTTAATTTAGTCTTCATAAGACTTAAGAAAAATCACAAAAATTGTGTCTTCAATTTTCTTTCATAAAGAAAATCCAACGTTTGTTAAATAGTCTATTGAACCTTTTGAATCATATTCAAAACATGAACTATTTAATTTACTTTCAAGCAACAATTAAAGAATTAAGTTGATACTTACATCTTACAATTTTGAAAACAACATTTCCAAAATTCGACGTGTTCATCCTTATCCATTCCATCTAATGTGTGAATAATCATCATCGTATGACGGAGTGACCCATTGGATATCATTATATCCAATATGTGAGCTTCCGTTAATAATTAAAGTCTTAGAGGACTCCATCAAATATGTAGCCTCATCGTCTTCAACTACAAAAACGCGATTGCTCGTGTCATTGCTTATTTTAAAAGGATTAAATTACTTAACCAACTTGAGAACGTTTCTCAAAAGGTAACAGTCATATAACTTTGGTTTCTAACTATCGAGAATACAAAACATAAATAAAATTTGCTAAAACTACAAAATAAAATAAAGATAAAAGAGTGTTGTTGATTATACATGCAAAATCAAAGATGGTCTTTGGGATTGTGATTTTGCTCCCACTAGTCAACTACTCCCAATTGACTTTCAAAAAAATTCAAAATTCTTTAGTGGCTGGAATCCTATCCAGTTGATTCGATCCCCGACATGGGCCGATCGACCGGGTCAATTTCGACTGGTTGGTACGTCTTACCAATCACATCCAATACGACTTCCAGTGGTTTGATTAGTCAACTCTTTGACAATTCACATCGTCTATGTGATAGTAAACCTCATGTCTCTAAAATCAGACTGTCCTGACGTGGGTCAATCACCGTAAGATTCTTAGTTGAGTCGTAACCCCGGTATTCATGAGATCTCTTAACGATCATATCTCGATAATGACGATATACCAGAGGTAGGTCAACTCCCGACGTGGGCCGATTAGTTGGATCCGAACAAAAGGCTCTTCACCGTCACTATAATATTGGGAGACATATTATGACTCGATTTTTTGTCGTGGGAGTAATTTTAAATTAATTCACTTAATTAATTTTATTTAATTACGGTCTCATTTACTACGTGCATATTACTAAAATATCATATAAAGTAAAACATACACAACATTCCTCGCACAATATAACAGGTATGATCATAGACTTTTCCTATGTGCGGTTTCGGATACAAACTGACGAAACCGCGGGCCACAACTAAGGGTAGCCGCAACCACCAATTGATCTTTGACATGCGCCATCTCCATGGATCTTTATCGCCTTTCTTTTGGTCTTCATCCTTGTCTTCAATTTATTTTACATAAAACTCTATCTAATAAATTTTACACCCGCCGCACACGGGGGGAGCTAACGGGAATGGGATAATGCAAAAATAAAACTAGGTCACATTCTTCATAACGGCCTAGGACAACAATAAAAAACAAAAGAAAATAAAGCATTCGTATCTATCCTATTGGTCGAGTCCATGATCAATCAGGGTCCATATAATCATATTATATCTACTATCTAATCCATACAATCAACATCTTATGAAAAAGATAAAATTAAATTTTAACTACTTGCGTCTTATAGCATCCAATCAATTAATTAATCAACGTTTAATTAATTAATAAATAAAATTAAAATCAAGTGGGTCTCTTTTGTTTCTTTTCTTTTGATTCTTAATCAAAAGGATGCATTTGGTTTGATCCAAACCAAATTTAAAGGCATCCTGGGCCCATTCCAAAAATCAAATATTTTAGGAGAAGACCTAGGCCCGTAGGCCTTTTCCAAAATCAAATATTTTGGAAGAGGCGTAGGCCTATTCCAAAATTTTGGAATGGCCTAGATTTGGTTCATAACCAAATCATATTTCTTCCTAGCAAATAGGGTGATACCACATGGCTTCCCAATGGTCAAACTATTTGAACCATTGATTAGTCACATGGCATCAACTAAACAAAAGAGAAATTACAACCATGGACCATATTGAAAAACATAAAGATTCACCAAACAAAACAAGAAGGGAAGGGGGGAAGGGGGGACAGTGGTGCCGACAGCCGCCGGGAGCCCGGAGTCCTGCGCCGGCACCGGCGCCGGCGCCGATGTGGCGGTGGTGCTGCCGCCGCCCCTCCAAAACCCATTTTTTCTTTCTATGCACTAATTACGAATCAATCTCATACATGAATTTTATCTATTGGATCTAATTTACTACTCGAATATAAGATTCATATTGCTTAAGCTCGAATACCGCTCCGATACCACGGTTAGGAAATCAATCGAGTAGCACAGCGGAATTTAAAATTTGATTTCCCAATCCAGGATCGTCTTCATTTAAACAATAAACATATAAGAGAGGGGATGGTAATATTATCTAGGTTGATCTAAAAGATCGACGCTTTGACCGTCCGGTAGGAATAGTTGAGCGCGAGCCGTCCAAGCGTCTGGCCTCTACAAGTAATCCACACGAGCACCTCGTCGGAATCCCGCCAAGGTTTGCTTCTAGAAAAACTCGACTGCTAGGTCGACCTTTTTTCTCTCTATAATCTCTCTCTAAGAAGCTCTCTTATTTTTCACAAGAACAATTAACTCTTGGAATTATGGTGTATACAAGAGCTTAGCACCCCCTTGCTTTTATAGGCATATGGTGCGCCCCAAGCATTCCCAACATCCTTGGGGAACAAGTCTTGGGTAGAGTGGAGAGAAAGAAAACATTTGACTAGTATAATAAGGATAATCACTTTGATTGATTTATCTCATTTAATTTAATATCTTATATTAAATATTTCTAAGATATTGGCAATATCTAATATTGACTATCTTTATCTTATTACCATAATTCTATTTTTCCAAAATCAATTAATATCCAATATTAATATTATGGTAATCATATTAATTAAATTGCACAATCCAAGTGTATCCTCAACATTAGTGAATGTCGCAACCTTTAGCCATAAATTGGCATCCGGAATATTCTTTAATTAGTATAATAATACTATGAATAATTAATTTGCAAAATACATATATATCATATATATATATATATATATATATATATATATATATATATAAAATTAATCAACATACTTAATATCTTGTATTATATTTATTCATAATAAATAAATATCATCATATTATTTCACCACTATAACCATTATAGTATGAGATAAAACTTTCCTTATTTGGTTATAAACAATAACTACATTTTAATCCAACTCGATGTTTATATGTGTGTGACCCGATAGGCTTCCGAATATGTTGGCCGTAGACATAAGGCACAATTACGAAAATGCCCTTCACCTCTAACGATCATGGATGGCGTCTAGAAACACGTCCATGACCCTCAATCATCGGAAGAGTCACTACGCATTGACTACTACCTTTCATGTGCTCGGTTGGCGTGTAAATAGAATCCTATCGCTGTAACGATATCCATACTATCGTACGTCGAGTGTCAAGCATTGATGACCGTATCTTATAATATGGATATCATGCTCTCTCGAAGTAACTCATTTACTTCCACTTTGCAAAGATTCACGAGAGTAAGCCATTCCTTATAAGAAGGCCTTTCGGATATTCACCCTACTAATAGGGTACGCGATTCCCTGACAACCTGACATGTATAATCCGCATGCTTCAGTATCATACCCGATCACTACCGTATGATCGCTCCATGGCTAAGGGAAACCTCAATAGTGTCAGAGCATGACAATCCACACTGTGATTCCATGTAGACTCTGGTCCTAAGGATAATTATACAACCGTCACATAGTGTGACACTTAACAGTGTGGTGGGTCAGTCTAACGTACGAATTCTCTAATACACGTCCACGTACAGTCCAAGTGTCTCCACACTTTGATAGACGAGATATATCCCTGCCCTTAAAGATAGAAGACATCTAATACGCTGCTGCATCTGCTCGCATTTATCAATGCCCTGCTTAATAGTACATCGCCTAGAGACATTTAGGTATCAAACTTATTAAAGTGATTAGAGATCTCATCAACCACAATCGCCTATCATGGTTTCTCTATCACAGTTTAATACTAACAATTCATAATTGGTTCATTAAAAGAACAAATATATGACAACAGAAAAGCCATTTATTACATATACGTATAATCATAAAGAAATTGTAGAAATGATCCGACTCGGTCGGATCCGGTCCAACCCGATTGAGTTTAGGACACTATTTCAACAATCTCCCACTTGGCCTAAAACCAATCACTCATACACACAAGACCAAGTTGAAACACTAGAATCTCATGCAATACTCGCAACCAGCCCTAGCCATGAATGGATCACTATCCGTGGGGACTCAGACTATCTTCATATCATGCTCCAAATGATCGAGTCAAAATGAACTACTTCAACACACATGAATCTCTGATGAGACCTTGGTCCTTGCTTCAAGGAATGAATCCATAACTATATCAGCTATATAGTAAATGTGGAAGAACCAAGAAAGGTTCAAGAATGAACCCTTAAGATCCACGTATTGCTTCCGCTGCGCCTCCAACGCGCATACTGTGTTTTGGCATAGCTGTAGTGTGCACAGTGATCTCCAGCTAAGAACATTTCTAGCTCACTATATCACTTAATCAAAGTGACTGCAAACCCAGATTGTAGCTCCAACTCACCTTCATAAGACTCAACATACACATCTGCATATCTATATTTATACGATTCCAAGTTTCGATAAACTAGGAAACCATCCTTAACTTATTTAAGGATATTCTCGACATTCACCAAATTTACTTTCATACTTGCTCATGAATTTTCATGGACTATGAACATCTAGCATCATCTTTCACCTTATCTTTAGGACTAGCGTCCTAACATAGATAGATCTTGAGAACACCGGCTAGCAGTATCTCCTATCGCGATCTATGCTAAACTCTTTTAGCATCACATCTATATAGGTAAACTATAATCTCACAGCAATTAAATCTATCATTAT
The DNA here is from genome assembly GCA_026214975.1 of Gentiana macrophylla. Lineage (NCBI taxonomy): Eukaryota > Viridiplantae > Streptophyta > Magnoliopsida > Gentianales > Gentianaceae > Gentiana > Gentiana macrophylla. The sequence goes on along the minus strand of CM047809.1, from coordinate 18,854,879 downwards.
AAATTCTTATTTCTAAAAATAAGAACTGCTAATCCAAGTGCTTTCGTAAAGACCTTGAACTACCAAATGTTGATTGACTGTGACATGGGGTGTTAATTCCTGAGTGAGATATCCAATACCTTACTCAAAAATTGTAACACACTCCCACTATCCCTCTTGCACACTGGCGTATCCCTTCTTTTGACTAACTCCTTTGATTATCAAACAAAGAGATTGTCTAGAGAAACTTGTTTCAGTCCATAAATAGATCCCGTGATCTTGCATATCATGTTATCATCTACGAACATCAAGCTATTTGCCCAACGTGTTCAACACTATCATATAGCCATGATACGAAGTTATAACAAGCATAGTCTGAATAGAACTGGGCTCAGCTGGCAGCATAAAGATAATTACAAGGTATACACCGTGTACCCTTCAGCCGTCACTATAGCCTTATGGTAATCATGTTACTATCCATGTCAGCCTTTCAGGGACTTTCCCTCTAGGTAAGACAGACTAGGTTCACAACCTTGTTGTCACTGATGGAATCTAACTCATATATTATGGCTCCTAGCCATATCTCTCAATCTTGCGTTTCAAACATTCCTTCATAAGTCCCGAGATATTCATTCTTCAAGATGAACATACCAGCAGCCTTTTCAGGCTTGAGGTTATCCACAGACTTATAGAACTTTAGTCTGTATTGAGTAGTGGCGTCTGCTCACGTTCCTATGGTTGAATCTCTCATTGTGGTTCTCAAACTCTATTGAGATCTCATTTTACTCCCACTGTTTCTTTTGAAAGAAACACTTCCTCTAAAAGAGAACATGTTTGGAGACAAACACCTTTTGCTCCGCAGGCAAGTAAATGATATCTAGCGTACTTGCTAAGATATTCCACAAAGTTGCATACGTCGTACTAGGCTCCAAGCCTTTCTGATTTTGCCTATGACAACTTCAAATCATCGGTTAAGATAGATTCGACATTATCCCCTTCCATATCTAATATGGAATTCATTCAACCTTATTCTTTGGAACTAGGTTAAGTATGTGTTTTGATTAAGGGCACTATCCCAAAATGGGTAAGGGATTCTTTGCATGGCATACATCACAACTTTATCGTAAAAAGTGTCATTTACATTTCAGAACCGCAATCTGATCGCGCATCTCAAAATGATATCCTTTTAAGGAGAATCGATTCTTTTCGCATTTACTTCAAAACCCTCCGCTTATTAATTGCTTCAATCCAATTGAAGATTAATTCCAAAGTTTCATTTATCTCATATTCGTACTAGCTCGAACTTTTTGGGCTTTCAGAATTATCGTACTTCAATAGGTATATTCAGCTATTTCTAAAATAGTCCAAGAGAGATAAACAATTATTTATGGAATAAATTGTCGTAAGCCAACAAACATCGGTATGTTTAGGCTTTACACAACTTTCTCGATTTTATAACCATTTTCATGAAAGGATATTTTAGTCCTCTTTGGATAAGATACGTGTAACACACATGATTCATAATCACATGGTTTAGACGTTATCGGAATGACATCTGATCACACGACTCTCCTCCATAGATACTATGTCTAGAAAAACCATAAACATTAAGGATAACAGCCATACAAGTACTTAGTTGAGATTTCATCACCTATATCAACTATATGGTGACACTAATCTAGTGTTTAGATTCAGTGACTGTTCAACCTTGTTGGAATAACATTTATTCCTTACAATTGAATTTCTCCATTAAATCATAAGGTGTAGCTGAAAATATGTTCTTCTTAAGAACCGGAACATAATAACATTTATTTAGTTTCCTTATTAGTTTACTAGATTCAGAATTTGGTAAGTGTTACAACGTTTGATTCACCTTCCAAATCTGTATTCAATCTTTCTAATTTAATCACACTCGTAGGATATCATATATCCGAGAGTTGACTTGAGTTTAGATAGATTTATCTCAACTTACTTGCTTAGGGTAGAGACTTCGATAAGCTCTCTTACTCAAGCACTTGCCCTAACTTTCCATTTTAATCCTTTATGCTCTTGTAAATATTTCTTAATTTAGTCTTCATAAGACTTAAGAAAAATCACAAGAATTGTGTCTTCAATTTTATTTCATAAAGAAAATCCAACGTTTGTTAAATAGTCTATTCAACCTTTTGAATCATATTCAAAACATGAACTATTTAATTTACTTTCAAGCAACGATTAAAGAATTAAGTTGATACTTACATCTTACAATTTTGAAAAGAACATTTCCAAAATTCGACGTGTTCATCCTTATCCATTCCATCTAATGTGTGAATAATCATCATCGTATGACGGAGTGACCCATTGGATATCGTTATATCCAATATGTGAGCTTCCGTTAATAATTAAAGTCTTAGAGGACTCCATCAAATATGTAGCCTCATCGTCTTCAACTACGACAACGCGATTGCTCGTGTCATTGCTTATTTTAAAAGGATTAAGATTACTTAACCAACTTGAGAACGTTTCTCAAAAGGTAACAGTCATTTAACTTTGGTTTTTAACTATCGAGAATACAAAACATAAATAAAATTTGCTAAAACTACAACATAAAATAAAGATAAAAGAGTGTTGTTGATTATACATGCAAAATCAAAGATGGTCTTTGGGATTGTGATTTTGCTCCCACTAGTCAACTACTCCCAATTGACTTTCAAAAAAATTCAAAATTCTTTAGTGGCTGGAATCCTATCTAGTTGACTCGATCCCCGACATGGACCGATCGACCAGGTCAATTTCGACGGGTAGGTACATCGTACCAATCGCATCCAACGTGACTTCCAGTGGTTTGACTAGACAACTCTTTGACAATTCACATCGTCTATGTGATAGTCAACCTCATGTCTCTAAAATCAGACGGTCCTGACGTGGGCCAATCACCGTAAGATTCTTAGTTGAGTCGTAACCCAAGTATTCATGAGATCTCATAACGATCATGTCTCGATAATGATGATATACCCGAGGTAGGTCAACTTCCGACGTGGGCTGATCAGTTGGATCCGAACAAGGGCTCTTCACCGTCACTATAATATTGGGAGACATATTATGACTCGATTTTTTGTCGTGGGAGTAATTTTAAATTAATTCACTTAATTAATTTTATTTAATTACGGTCTCATTTACTACGTGCATATTACTAAAATATCATATAAAGTAAACATACACAACATTCCGCGCATAATATAACCGGTATGATCATAGACTTTTCCTAGGTGCGGTTTCGAATACAAACTGACGAAACCGCGGGCCACAACTAAGGGTAGCCGCAACCACCAATGGATCTTTGACATGCGCCATCTTCATGGATCTTTATCGCCTTTCTTTTGGTCTTCATCCTTGTCTTAAATTTATTTTACATAAAAATCTATCTAATAAATTTTACACCCGCCGCACACAGCCAGCTAACGGGAATGGGATAATTCAAAAATAAAGCTAGGTCACGTTCTTCATAACGGCCTAGGACAACAATTAAAACCAACAGAAAATAAAGCATTCACATCTATCCTATTGGTCGAGTCCATTAACAATCAGGGTCCATATAATCGTATTATATCTACTATCTAATCCATACAATCAACATCTTATGAAAAAGATAAAATTAAATTTTAACTACTTGCGTCTTATCGCATCCAATCAATTAATTAATCAACGTTTAATTAATTAATAGCCTTAAACGAAAAAATACTAACCATTAATAATAAATCGATTTTAATTTTAATTTTCTAATTTAAAACTATTTGAAATAAAATTAAAATCAAGTGGGTCTCTTTTGTTTCTTTCCTTTTGATTCTTAATCAAAAGGATGTCTTTGGTTTGATCCAAACAAAATTTAAAGGCATCCTGGGCCCTTTCCAAAAATCAAACATTTTTTAAAAAGACCTAGGCCCGTAAGCCTATTCCAAAATTTTGGAATGGCCTAGATTTGGTTCATAACCAAATCATATTTCTTCCAACAAATTGGGTGATACCACATGGCTTCCCAATGGTCAAACTATTTGAACCATTGATTAGTCACACGGCATCAACTAAACAAAAGAGAAATTACAACCATGGGCCATATTGAAAAACATAAAGATTCACAAAACAAAACAAGAAGGGTAGGGCGGACGGTGGTGCCGGAGGCCGCCGACGCCGCCGGCGCCGATGTGGCGGTGGTGCCGCCGCCGCCCTCCAAAACCCTTTTTTTCTTTCTGTGCACTAATTACGAATCAATATCATACATGACTTTTATCTATTGGATCTAATTAACTACGAGAATAAAATATGCTTATTGCTTAAGCTCGAATACCGCTCCGATGCCACTGTTAGGAAATCAATCGAGTAGCGCAACGGAATTTAAAATTTGATTTCTCAATCTAGGATCGTCTTCGTTTAAACAATAAACATATAAGAGAGGGGACGGTAATATTACCTTGATTGGTCTAAAAGATAGACGCTTTGACCGTCCGGTAGGAATAGATGTGCGCGAACGGTCCAAGCGTCTGGCCTCTACAAGTAATCCACACGAGCACCTCGTCGGAATCCCGCCAAGGATTGCTACTAGAAACACTCGACTGCTAGGTCGACCTTTTATCTCTCTATAATCTCTCTCTAAGAAGCTCTCTTATTTTTCACAAGAACAATTAGCTCATGGAATTATGGTGTATACAAGAGCTTAGCAACCCCTTGCTTTTATAGGCATATGGGCGCCCCAAGCATTCCAAAATCAATTAATATCCAATATTAATATTATGGTAGTCCTATTAATTAAATTGCACAATTCAAGTGTATCCTATACATTAGTGAATGTCGCCACCTTTAGCCATAAATTGGCTTCCGGAATATTCTTTAATTAATATAATACTATGATTAATTAATTTGCAAAATACATATATATCATATATATATATATATATATATATATATATAATTAATCAACATACTTAATATCTTGTATTATATTTATTCATAATAAATAAATACCATCATATTATTTTACCACTATAACCTTTATAGTATGAGATAACTTTCCTTATTTGGTTATCGACTATAACCACATTTTAATCCGACTCGATGTTCATATGTGTGACCCGATAGGCTTCCGAATATATTGGCCGTAGACATATGGCGCAATTACGAAAATGCCATTTACCTCTAACGATAATGGATAGCGTCTAGCAACACGTCCACGACCCCCAATCATCGGAAGAGTCAATACACAATGACTACTACCTTTCATGTGCTCGGTTGGCGTGTAAATAGAATCATATCGCTGTAACGATATCCATACTGTCGTACGTCGAGTGTCAAGCATTGACGACCAAATCTTATAATTTGGATATCATGATCTCTTGACGTAACTCATTTACTTCCACTTTGCAAAGATTCACAAGAGTAAGACATTCCTTATACGAAGGCATTTCGGATATTCACCCTACTAATAGGGTACGCGATTCCCTGACCACCTGACATGAATACTCCACATGCTTCAGTATCATACCCGATCACTACCGTATGATCGCCCCCTGGCTAAGGGAAACCTCAATAGTGTCAAAGTATGACAATCCACACTGTGATGCCATGTAGACTCCGGTCCTAAGGATAATTACACAACCGTCACATGGTGTGACACTTAACAGTGTGAGTGGGTCAGTCTAACGTACGCATTCTCTAATACACGTCCACGTACAGTCCAAGTGTCTCCACACTTCGATAAACGAGATCTATCACTGCCCTTAAAGACAGAAGACATCTAATACGTGCTAGTCTGTTCGTACTATCAATGCCCTGTTTAATAGTACATCAGCCTAGAGATATTTAAGTATCAAACTTATTAAAGTGATTAAAATCTCATCAACCACAATCGCCTATCATGGTTTCTCTATTACGGTTTAATACTAAGGACGTTATCATATAACAATTCATAATTGGTTCTTTAAAAGAAAAAATATATGACAATAGAAAAGCCATTTATTACATATACGTATAATCATAAAGAAATAGTAGAAATGATCCGACCCGGTCGGATCCGGTCCAATCCAATTGGGTTTAGGACACTATTTCAACAACGTGGACGTGTATTAGAGAATGAGTACGTTAGACTGACCCACTTACACTATTAAGTGTCACACTATGTGGCGGTTGTGTAATTATCCTTAGGACCAGAGTCTGCATGGCATCACGGTGTGGATTGTCATGCTTTGACGCTATTGAGGTTTCCCTTAACCATGGGGTGATCATGCAGTAGTGATCGGGTGTGATACTAAACATGCGAAGTATACGTGTTATGTCGTCTGAGAATCGTGTATCCTATAAGTAGGAGTGAATATCCGAAAGGGCCTTCCCATAAGGAATGTCTAGTTCTCGTGAATCTTTGCAAAGTGGGAGTAAATGAGTTATTCTGAGAGAGCTTGATATCCAGATTGTGGGATACGATCAAGATACGATCGTATGGATATTACCACAACGATAAGATTCTATTTACACGCTAACCTAGCACATGAAAGGTAGTAGTCATTGCGTATTGACTCTTCCGATGATTGAGGGTCATGGACGTGTTGCTAGACGCTATCCATGATCGTTAGAGGTAAAGGGAATTTTCGTAATTGCACATTATGTCTACGGCCAACATATTCAGAAGCATGTCGGGTCAAACCCATAAGAATGTCGAGTCGGGTTAAAATGCGGTTATAGTTGATGACCAAATAAGGAAAGTTTTATCTCAAGACTATAAAGGTTGTAGTGGTAAATTAATATGGTGGTATTTATTTATTATGAATAAATTAAATACAAGATATTAATTGTATTAATTAAAGAATATTCCGGAAGCCAATTAATTGGCACATGGGGCGCAGAAGACATATGTATGAGATACACTTGGATTGTGCACTTTAATTAATAAGATTACCATGATATTAATATGGGATATTAATTGATTTTTGGAAAATAGAATTGTGGTAATAAGATAAGTATATTCAGTATAAGATAATGGCAATATTTAGTTTTTATATGAGATATTAAAATAAAAGAGATAAATCAATTATAGATTTCCTTATTTTATTAGGAAAATGTTTTCTTTTTCATCAGTCTACTAGAAGCTTATCCCAATCTATTTGGAGAAGAGAGGGGTGCCACTTTCATCTATAAAAGAAAGGGGATGGCTAGCTCTTTTGTACACTATAATTCCAAGAGCTAATAGTTCTTGAGAAAAATAGAGAGTTTCTTAGAGAGAGTATTGTGAGGCAGAAAAAGGTCGACCTAGCACTCGAAATTTTCTAATAGAAATCCGGGAGGATTCCAGCAAGGCGTTCGTGTGGATAACTGATAGAGGCCGGATGCTTGAACGGCTTGCGCGCATCTACTTCTACCGGACGGTCAAAGCTTCGATCTTTAAGATCAAGAATGGTATAATCTTGTCCTCCTTGTTATATTTTTATTGTTTAAACGAAGTCGATCCTTGGATCGGAAATCAAATTTTAATTTTTCGCTGCGCTACTCGTTTGATTTTCTAACACTTTTGTCCTTCACACCCACAAATATTTCAAAGATTCAAACTTTGAATAGTCAATGTGTTGAGTTTGAATCCTTGGGATTCTTGAGCGATTTTCTAGATTAATCTTGTAAGAACAATGCTCTGATTCAAGTGTTGCTTCTGGATAAGTCTCTGAAGATTGCAACTCCTTGAATTTCTGGATCTAGTGTTGAACGCCTTAGATAATTTTTGAAGTTATTGAGTGTAGGAAATTAAGCAGGGTAACAATACACTTGATAATACTTCACACTTGTTGATTTTGCAGTTTTTCGAGTCCTCTATTTATAGTGTTGAATCCCTCCAATGTTTATCTTCAAAATTCTACCTGTTTGAATAATATAGCCATTTGATAATTATTCTGATTATTCTTTGAATATCTTGAATATCCGTTCTGATTGATTCTGCAAATCGTATAGTATATTCGTCTTTCTAACAATGACAACCTGACAAATTAACGAAATTCTTTGGTCCTTGATTTTATCCTCCGCAATTTAAGCTTGACCATTGATTGAATTTGATCTTGCATCCCAGATTTCATCCTTATCTTGAATAATTTAATTTGATTTTAATGAATCATATCTTTTTCTAAGTCATTTACCTTTCAACTTTGATTTGGTCATTCTCTACTGAAATCATACAAGATCATCTAAAACATCTTTTTGCTTGCATCTATAACAGCTGGTATGTCCATCATCAAAACTATAAAAATTCCTAACAGTGAACTTTCGAGGGTCTCCAACATGAGACCCTGCTCCTGGGAAAGAATAGGGAGAAATGGCTGGAGCCGGTCAGGTCCCATCCACGAGATAAAATAGTGGACATTTCATGTATGTCACACAATAAAGTTTATTAGGCCTTCTAATTGGGAGAATACAAATGTGGTATAATTCACTTTGATACTAATGTTTCTTTACTAAGATTCATAGTTCGCCTATTAGTTTACTATTCACATTAGATGGATAACTTCAGTCACAGCATGAAAGTAAGGATTAGTGCGCCAGCTACTCCAATCCCTACTACAACCTCTCTAGACTATATGAGGTATTGAGGAGAATATGCTCATCAAGTTATTTTCTTTCCATAGTCTTCGGGTAATGTTTATAATTATATGTAATGAGGTTATTGTCATTGTGGTTGTAAAGAATTTGTAGCTGTAACAAACTATGAAAATTGTGTAATATTAAATTAGTAATGATGATGGATTTCTGAAAACACAATGATGTTTTATCAAAAAATAAATTGTGTATTAAGATTTGTGTAGTAAAGCTGAGTCTTTTGATGTTTATGCTTTCGAATTTATGCTCGTAGCACACATATCAAGGTTCGTGGCTTTAGAAATTTTTATAGTATTCTCGGGTCATGGTCGAGTGGTCGAATCATAAAATTTATTCGAGGTTTTTGGAGCAGGTCGTTATAATATAAGTAATGTCTACCAAGGCATGCTGGGCCTCCACCAAATACATCAATTTTAGGGCCTCCAACAAGAAAAGGTCCACTACTATTTTTATACTATAAGTCTGTTTGTATATAATATTCAATATTGATGGCTGGGCCATTTATTCATGTTATCGGCAGCCCAAATCTATTCCTAGTTTTCGTTGCGTCTCCAAACATATCCGATTTTTTTTTCTTGTCGCCGTCGTCCTCGTCGTCCCTGTAGTTGATTCGGTATTTCGTTTTTCAGGGTTTCATTATTTTTTTGATTTGAATCTGGGGATGTTGTCATTTCTATTTTGTTTTTATAACCTCGTTTGGCTTAGTATATGATTATTTTCGGGTTTGTAACAAAAAGTTCTACTTGATTATTTTTTTTATTTTTTTTGTTACATAACAAGTTTGGAAGGCCCGATAGAATATTTTGGCCTATGGCCTGAACTCTATATAAATTTGTATAATTTGAAAAGATTCAAGTATGGAAAAAATAAACATACAAATGTTGAGATCCGGGGTCGCAAACAAAAATTAAGCACACATTTAATTATAAAGAGTCAAAACTTTAATCCTCCGTAGTGTATATTATGGTCTAGAACATTCCCTTGATAAAAATACTTGGCCTGTAAAACTCGACTCACCAAAGATGTAGACAACCGATGTATACGCCAGGTTTGTTTAGCCAGCAAAGCAATGTTCAAACATTGGAGGCCGCGAAAGCCAAGGCCCTCGAGCCCTTTAGGTAAAGTGCAAGTTTCCCAATTTTCCGATGGACCGCCCGTTTATCCTTGGTGCCCCTCAGGATAGGCGCTGAATCATACTCTCAATAGCACGTATCAAATTAGACGGGACCCGAAAACATTGCACAATAAAGGTTGGGATCGCATGGAGCACCCTTATTAGACGGGTTCTTTTTTCATCCTCTCGGTTTTTTCAGCGCCTTATAATCAAGAAACGCAAAAATGTGCCTCTTATTTTTCCAGTTCTAAACGGCATACCCAAATATTTACTATTGCCTTCACCTAGTGGAACTTGAGAATATTAAGAATGTCATCCACATCATTCTCAGGCACTCCACTGCTGAAATATAAACTCGATTTATGTGTATTAATAAGCCTGTCATGTCAAACTCTCGTATGAATGCAATATGTCCCCAACAACAACCGCCCCCCCAGAGTTTTCGCCCGAAATAATAGAAGGCTATCATCTGCAAGCAGAAGGTGAGTGACAAAAACCTCCCGATTTCTGCCAAAAGAAACCCCTTGCAGCTGCCCCTCCGCATCAACTTTATTAATGAGCGCAGTCAAGTCCTCCGCACAGATAATAAAAAGAAACCGGGAGAGAGAGTCTCCTTGCCATATGCCATGTGTGGGCAAGAAGCGTCGGGACGATTTTCCGTTAATAAGCACATGAAGATACATACTGGACCATATGCATAATTAAGTCAATAAACCGAGCAGGAAAATGCATAGCCCGCATGGCATTCTCCATACAGGCCCACTTAGCACGGTCAAAAGCCTTAGCCATGTCTAATTTAAGGGTTGCATGTTGATCACAACGTGCGAAACCTGCATTAAATAGTGAAACACTTCGAAGTCTGTAATTGCATTATCCGTAATAAGCCGACTAGAGACAAAAGCACTTTAATTACCATATATAACCGAGCCTTTAGTAGGCTTTAAACATTCACAAGCACCCACGAAATGAGTTTGTAAACAGAATTGCATACACTAATAGGACAATAGTCCGCTACTCGAACCGGCTTCTTTATTTTAGGTAAAAAAGAGATAGATATAGTACAGCGATTTCACCTGTGCCATTTAAGAAGTCATGTGCGATTCCTACCAGGCAACTGTTTTAGGGCATGGATAAGCTCTTCTTCCGTGTAAGGGGCTGACAACTAGGCAACCTCCCTTTCAGAAACATGGTGAAATGGGATGTCTATTGGAAAGGTGTCCTAAACCCAATCGGGTTGGACCAGATCCGACAGGGTCGGGTCATTTACAGTCTATTTAGTTCATGTAATAACTTTATTATGATTAATTAAAGCACTTATGTTATTATATATTGTTTATCTTCATATTATTTGTTGTATATATATAGTAACGTCCCTAGTATCAATCATGATAGAGAAACCATGATAGTGATTATGGTTGATGGGATCTCTAATCACTATAACAAGGTTGGTACTTAAATGTCTCTAGTCTTACATATTACCAAACGGGACATTGATAGTATAATCGACTAAAGACGTATTGAAAGTCTTCTATCTTTTAGAAGATAGGATAGATCTCGCCTATCGAAGTGTAGGGACACTTGACCGTGACGTGGACGTGTATTAGAGAATGCGACGTTAGGATCGACCGACATTAAGTGTCACACTATGTGGCGGTTGTGTAATTATCCTTTGACCGAGTCTTCATGGCATCACGGTGTGGATTGTCATGCTTTGACACTATTGAGATTTCTCCTAACCATGGGGCGATCATGCGGTAGTGATTGGGTATGATATTGAAGCATGCGGAGTATACATGATTGGTCGTCCGGGAATCGCGTATCCTATGATTGGGATCGAATATCCGAAATGGCCTTCTTATAAGGAATGTCTAGATCTCGAGAATCTTTGCAAAGTGGGAGTAAATGTGTTATTCCGAGAGAGCATGATATCAAGATTATAAGATACGATAGTCAATGTATTGACACTCGAGATACGATCGTATGGATATTAATTCAACGATAGGATTGTAAGTTACACGGTAACTGCTTCACATGAAAGGTAGTAGTCATTGCTTTTGACTCTTCCGATGATTGGGGGTCACGGTGTGTTGCTAGACGCTATCCTGTGATCGTTAGGTATGAAGGGCATTTTAGTAAATTGCACTTTGTGTCTACGGCCAACATATTCGGAAGCCTATCGGGTCACGCATATATGAACATCGAGTCGGATTAAAATGCGGTTATAGTTGATAACCAAATAAGGAAAGTTTATCTCTAGACTATAAAGGTTATGGTGGTAAATTAATATGGTGGTATTTATTTATTTGAATAAATAAAATACAAGATATTAATTATATACAAATTATATTAATTAAAGAATATTCCGGAAGCCAATTATTTGGCACATGGGGCGCCACATTTAAGTGTATGAGATACACTTGGATTGTGCACTTTAATTAATAAGATTGCCATAATATTAATATATGATATTGATTGATTTTGGAAAAATAGATTTATGGTAATAAGATAATTATATTCTTTTTTTTCTTTTTTTTTTTTTTTTTTTTTTTTTTTGAAAACCTCGAAATTTTATTAATGATGAATCAAGTTTTACATGGTCAACCCCCCGACCTCACCTCCAAAAAATTCATCATCAATACATGTTTATCACCTCCTTAAACCCTTAGTCCGGAAAACCCATCATGGGAAAAGCCGGGTGCTAAGGGAAGAGTATGATCTCCCATGTATTGGCATAAAAACTAAAGAGAGCTATTACAAAAGATCTACAATCAAGAAACAAAGAAAAACAAAGAAACCGCAAGCATCCTTCATCCTTAGCAATCTTTATCCAAGCACTCCCAATAACATATTATCGCCAAGATGTCCAAGCTATGATCCAGATTTTTCTGGGCCAATGGAAGTCCAACAAGTATACCTACAAAGGTGATCACAAATAGCCCCTAAAATGTACCACAAAGAACCAAATGATAGATATATAAAGCCAAGAACTCAAAAGGAGAGAAACAACTGCTTGCACCCTCAACATTATGAAGGGTGCGCCCAGGTTGAGTACACTTTGCCCTGGTGGGCCATGATATTCATCATCCATACCGCAGCCTGTAAAAGCACCATAGAATAGCAAAGAGAGTAAAAGCAAGGGTCCAAACAGAGCTACAAGAGTAAATGTTACAAAACCACCTGTCTGCACCCTTCATGACAATGAAGGGTGCTTCCAAAATTGCCTTGCTGTTGTTATACATCATTTCCTCCTTCTAATTATAGGCAGCTGCAGGATATCTCTAGTGACCAGCAACCCAAGCTCAACATCAAGATTATTGCCCTCAATAAATCCAAAGATTCGTGTGTGGAACTCGGCAATTTTGCAAGATAGTCTGCAGGAGCATTGGCTTCTCAAATATGGTGAAGTCAAAACCGTGATTAGAGAGCAAAATCGGATATCATCCACATCCTCGTTGGTATTTCCAAGGATTTGATAAGTGCCATTGATCATTTGCTCCGAGCTTTTGAATCGCCTCAATGGTGACCTCCTCAGAATCGAAGTTGGATACAAAGCTTGATACCGAGATATCATAGCCTGTGATTTCGCTTGCATATTGGTGACAACCCCATAAGCCTCATAACCTCGCTTGAATGACCTGACCAAGATGATTTCTAATAATGAAACCACCCCAAAGAATCCCGTGGTTACCAAGAGAAGATCCATCGTTGTTGAGTTTATAGCCTTGCACTTGAGGAAAAAGCCACCGCAATGTATATACTTAGCAGAGGTTTCAACAAATTGCTTGACAATGCCACTTGGATCGAAATGTCATCATGTGTATTCCGCCTAATCACTTTCATATTATTACAAACCAAAGAGAGGTTGTCCAAGATAGCATAAATAGTTGCATCATTATCAATCAAAGTGTCTTCAAAGAACATCCTGCTCTCGGATTTCCATTTCCCAAAGATATAAAGGAAGGTATTAAAGGAAAAACCTTACCTAAGGCTCCTTTTAAATGAGAATTGAACCAATTTTCAAGACTCGATGTAAATTTGAAGAGTTGTGCCCCAGGTGTAAAATATTCAAAATGCCCCTGCAGATTTTCTGAAGTTTTGTCACAACTCCAAAAACATGCTCAGCAGATCTCTTCCTCATTGCAAAACACACATTTGAAAGGACCATATATCCCAAAGTTTTTAAGTCGATTAGAAAAGGAAGAAGGCCATTCTGCAGCCTCCACATGAAAAATGATATCTTCTTAGGTATATGATTATTCCGTATAGCGAACACACATGAGAAGTCCGGTTTCTTCTTCTAAGAATCTCATAAGCAGACTTTATAGTGAATTTACCACTAGTGGTAGGCATCCAGACCCATTTATTCTGACCCAAATACTTCATATTCTCCTCAGCAACCTCCTGCACATCAGCTAAAAGTCTCCAGACATAAAGTTTGTAAATAGGAAAACCGCCTTCATCACAAAAGATTAGCCCACGCACTTTTACCGCTTTTAATTTCCACCACAACTTGCAGGAAAAGGCTTGTTGAAGTATTGATGATTTCCGACCCTAAACCATTTTCAGAGGTTGGAAAGCGGACCTTTTCCCATCTTCTCCGAGATGTGCCTTCCGCTTGTATCAAGATTCACCAGAGAAAGTGTGATGTAATCCTTTCAATACTTTTAAAAACAGAGACAGCATTCTAAGAGCAAAGAATAATGTGTATGGAATAGCACTCAAGACATGTTTGATAAGGATAAGCCTACCCCAGTGTGAAAGAAGTTTGGCATACCACCCTGGCTTATGCTCAAGTTTGTGAAGGAGAGGAATAAAATAACTATGCTTAGGTCTACCCACATAGATAGGACATCCTAAATAGGTAAAAGGAAAGGAATCTTTCTTCATACCAGTGATGTGCTTTATCATATTAATGATAGGGAGCAGGAGCATGCTTAGAGATAAAAAGGAACTTTTGCTAGCATTTATTTGTTGCCTGAAGCCAACTCATACTCGATGGAGAAAATAAAGAGATTAGTGAGAGACTTTTTAGTGGCTCTGCAAAGACAACCAAATCATCAAGATACATACAAGTGAGTAACAGAATAAAGCCTCTAGAGTTGCATAATGCTCAACATGTGCCTGGAAAATATGCTTAAGCCCTCTAGTAAGAGCTTCAAAAACAAGAATAAAAGGTAGGGGAAAGAGGATCTCCTTGTTTAATCCCCTAGTGTTTTGAAAACAGACCAACAGGGCACCATTAACTAAAATAGAAAACCAAATTTGAAAGACAAATTATTCATAATCACTTTAACAAAACATTCAGAATACCAAACTTCAAGAAGAGGAGTTTCAAAACGGCCAAGACACTCTATCAAAAGCTTTGGTGACATCAAACTTGAAGATGATGTTATGGCCTCTAGCTTTTTATGGATAAATTGAACCAATTCTTGAACAAAAGAACATTGTCAAGAATGTCTTTACCTTTTAAAAAGCAGATTGCTCAAAGGAAATAAGGTAAGGAAGAACAGAGTGTAACCTAGAACACAAGACTTTAGTGAAGATTTTGTTGATAAAGTTGCTCAAAGCAATGGGCCCGAAATCGGCAAAGTGGTGGAGTCTCCTTCTTGGGGATGAGGGTGATGATAGTAGATCCAATGGTTTGGGGAATATATCCACTGTAAAAGAAAATGCTTGGTTGCATTGTAGACATCGAGGCAACAATATCCCAACAAGCCCTATAAAAAGTGCCGGAAAAGCCATCCATACCCGCAAAGACTATTAGTGGTCTAAGTCAAAACAACTGCTTAACTTCAAGAAGAGAGACCTCAAGAACTGTGGGATTAACCAGATCTTCAAAGAGGATAGCGGTGTATGTAATGAAGAAGATCCTCCATAGCATGATTATCGGTAGAGAGATCACCTCTAAAAGATTGCTGAAAAATCCACAAAGCAAATGACCTATAGTTTGTTGAGAAGTGCACCACCGACTCAGCTTGAATCTTGTATCTTATGGATCTCCAAATTTTCTGGTTTTATCTCTTGCAAAGGCATGAAAAAGGCAGATTATTATCCCTTTCTTTAAACCATTTAAACTTAGACCTTTGCCTCCAAAACTCTTCCTGTTGAGCAAGATGAAGATTGTAGGCAATTTTAGCTTGAGATAAGGCGATTCATAGAGTCATTGGGGAAATGATCATAAATAGATTCCAAATGCCTAACTTCTTCTTCACTCGATTTAACTTTTTCATGAATATCACCAAAAGTGTGTTTATTCCAGTAGTCTAAGATCTTGCTTGAGCCTTTTGATCTTGAAAACAAAGTTGGTCATGCCATCTCGCTTCAACATAAGGTTTACTCCAACCGCCCCGAACCACTTTTTGAAAACCGTAATGCAACAACCACATTGCTCGAAACTTAAAAGACGAAGATCGGATAAATTTATCTTTGGCTTTGTAAAGAATAGGAGCATGATCGAGCTGCACTGCT
Source organism: Gentiana macrophylla (assembly GCA_026214975.1). Lineage (NCBI taxonomy): Eukaryota > Viridiplantae > Streptophyta > Magnoliopsida > Gentianales > Gentianaceae > Gentiana > Gentiana macrophylla. The sequence goes on along the minus strand of CM047809.1, from coordinate 18,838,717 downwards.
TAGGACTCAGATAGAATTATTATTGTCTATATCCAGCCAAAGAGTATTGAAAAGCAGTCTATCCAGTTTTTCTTTAACATAACCATTACTACGCCAACCAGCCCAAGTGAAAGTAGAGCCTGAAACAGGGAGCTCATGAAGACCACAGCTAGAAATACAAGTGTTAAAATCAGTCATAGAGTTCTCATTGGGATGTGAGTTGCCACTGTAATCACTCAAGGTTCGAATAGCGTTGAAATCACCACCAACCATCCAAGGAATATTTAAATCAGACATACTCACTAAGTTATGCCACATATCACCCCGAGAATCCGAGTACATTTACCATAAACAAAGCAGAGACCAAGAAAGGATGATCACCATGGAATTTGAGAGTAGTAACTTGCTCTATACTATTAACAACCTCAACAGTATATAGTAGGTCCAAAAACCCAAAGTTTATCCCGGGCGCAAAAAACAATTAGTAAAACCAAGCTTGAGTTTATAACTATTAATAAGGGTAGAGGGAGCATAGGTTCGTAAATAGCTAAAAGGAAATTTTATGAATTTTAATGAGCTTTTTGAGACGCCTAAAGGATGGTTTACCCTTTAGACCTCTTATGTTCCAAAAGAAGCAGCTTAATCATGGGGATGTATGGATTTAAGAACTCAAGATCTTGTACTCACAATGAGGCTTTTGGTTGGCATAATTCTTTCTCCGTCCTCTTCAAGCACAATTTGAAACCCATCATCTTCAATTAGAGTTATGTTATCACCGCCCAACTCATCCCCTCGTAATCAACCATTTTATCTTTCTTCCTCAAATCTCTTGTTCAATTCCTCTTGAGCAATAAGAGACTAGCCATTTGAGCTTGTTTAGTCAAAATATTATGCTCAGTCTATCATCATCAGAGACATTGGCTTGATCATGTGCTTCTTTTCCTCGCCTTGCGTAATGGCATCATCAACAACTTCCTGGCTGCATAAAGGATTCAAGTGTTGCACATATTCAATGTGAGGGTGCAACAAAGAATTGCCTTTGAGTTTCAACAATTAATCCACTAGGCTCGTATACTATAGTTTGTGGAGCCTGCTCAAATAATATCCTGGTGTGGCATATCATCGCTTGAGCCCTATGGCATAGCACTTCCTCAACCCTCGTGGCATTAGATCCTTCGAGCTATGTTATCCCCGCCGTTATGTCGCTTTGCTGAAGAACCTCCGGTCACTAGTACTGGCTGTTTTTGTCTCCAAACTTGGGCCAGGGGCTGCATTATGATTCCTTCTTATGCCCCGCCTCGTCTGGTCGTGATGTACCGGCTCATCATGGTGTCAGGGCCTGTGTGGAGCCTTTGCCAACACTCTGCCTCTATGTGCCCAATATGGTCGCAGTACACACAATATTGTGAGAGTTCACTTTCCACCAACAAATTGCCAAAACCAGACGAGTCCCCTGCTTGAATCCAAAATCTACGAGGAAGGGCTTCAATGCATCAAATTCAACTGATTCGAGCGGTGGATGGTCGTTTATGGATGCCGTAGATGCATCTACCCTTAATAGTTTCCCAAAACTCGAGATGATTCCTTTCGAGCATCAACCTTCATCAAATGAGCAGCAGCTTTTTGGTAGCGTAATCCACAAATGAACAATTGATGATTCCATATCAACATGGAAATCGAGTCCACTTCAAGATCCGCGATCGGCTTATCGTTACGAACCATTGACTTCGAGAGTAGAGGCGGATAAAATCCTTTTCCTTGTGAAATTGATTAAGATATGCTTGGAATCTAAAACCCCACCGAATATTGTTCCACATAATTGATTTCCAAAAGCGCTTAATAGCATCTAGATTTGGCTTACCTTGAGAAAATTTTCCAACTAGTATGATTGAAACGGTGATGCCACTTTTCAATTTGTTCTTTGAGAATCGAATGGCAATTTCCCTTATATGATGCAATTTATGGCATGAATTCAGTGCCCTAGGTTGAGCAGAACGAACAGCTTGGGCATAGGATTTCTCCCCCAAATCCATCAGAAAATCGAGACAGAAATGAAGCCAAAAGAAGAACAAAAATCACTAAGACAGAAAAAAAGAAAACGGCCAGAGAATGATCGAGAACGTGGACGGAACTAATCCGGCCAGATAATTATATTCAATATAAGATATTGGGAAAATAAATTATAATTAAAGAGTTAAATCAATCTAGTTGATTTTCCTTATTTTATTGGGAAAATGTTTTCTTCTCCTCCACTCATCTTTGGGGCGCCACTTTGCCTATAAAAAGGAAGTGGGTGTCAAGCTCTTTTGTACATCACAATTGCAAGAGCTCATAGTTCTTGTGTAAAATAGAGAGCAATCCATAGTGAGTTTGTGAGGGAGGAAAAAGGCCGGTCTAGCAACCAGAGTTTTCCGATAGAAATCCAAGGAGGATTCCGGCAAGGGGTTCGTGTGGATTAGCGATAGAGGCCGGACGCGTGGACGGCTTGCGCACTGAACTACTCTCCGTTGACAGTCAAAGCGACGATCTTATAGATCATCTGAGGTATAACCGTCAAAATACTTAACGTGTTTATTGCATTAAACGAAGAACGATCTAGAAAAGGAAATCAAATTTTAAATTCCGATGCGTTAAACTAGTGATTTCCCGACAGTGGTATCAAAGACAGACTTCGAGCTTAAGAAATAAGCATAAATTAATTGCGTAGTATTTAATCGATAGATGTAAGATTTAAATCACGAAACATTAAAACAAAAAAATAGAGTTTATTGGGGGTTCGGCCGACTGGCGGCGGCCCCCTCCCTCGGCGGCGGCGGCGGCGGTGGTCTTCGGGCTGCCGTCCGTCGGTTGTCTTCTTCCAATGGGGGAGATCGACCCTTTTCGTTTTGTGATATTTATTGTGCATAGAAATCTCGTTTGTTTAGTTGTGTCATATGGCAACAAATGGTTCAAATAGTTTGGGCCATTGGGAAACCATATGGCATGTTTGCCTTTCCAAATTTTGATTTGGAATAGCTGCAGGCCTTTTCAAATATTTGATTTGTAAGCGCTTGCTTCAGCCACTTCTAAAATTTTGATTTTGGAAGGTGGCCAGGCCTAAACCAAAATTATTTGGCCTTCCAAATATTTGATTTGAAATAGCCAGGCCCTTTTCAAATATTTGATTTGTAAAAGGCTTAGCTTGCGCCACTTCCAAAATTTTGATTTTGGAAAGTGGCCAGGCCTAAGTCAAATTTAGTTTTAGAAAGGAAGCAAATAGGAGACTTTATAATTTTAATTTTATTTTGAAAAGTTCAAATTTAATTAAAATTAAAATCGATTTAAAATTAAATGTTAATTTTAATTTTCGATTAAGTCATATAATTAATTAAAAGTTATTTAATTATTTGACGTGATAAAATAAAGACGCATAAGTAGTTAAAAATTAGAATTTAATCTTTTTCATAAGATAAAATTATATGGATTAGATGTGTAGATATAATGTGATTATATGGACCCCGATTGATCATGGACTCGACCAATAGGATAGATGGAAATGTTTTCTTTATGTTGGGTTTTGAAAAATTGTCCTAGGCCGTTATGAAAAACGTGACCTAATTTACTTTTTGCAATTATCCCATTCCCGTTAGCTCCCCCCCGTGTGCGGCGGGTGTAATTATTAGATAAATTATTATGTAACAAGAATGGAGCAAGAAGTTGAAGACCAAGGAGAGATAAAGAACCCATTGGCGTACATCAATAAAGATCATATTGGCGGTTGCAAATACCCTTAGTTTGTGACCCGCGGTTTCGTCAGTTTGTATTCGAAACCGCACCTAGGAAAAGTCCATGATCATACCGGTTATTTTGTGCGCGGAATGTTGTGTATGTTTTACTTTATATGATATAGTAGTAATATGCACATAGTAGATGAGACCAAAATTAAAACAAATTAATTAAGTGAATTAATTTTAAAATTATTCCCATACCAAAACTCGAGCCAATATTGTCTCCCAATATTATAATGACGGTGAAGAGCCCTTGTTCGGATCCAACTGATCGGCCCTCGTCGGGAGTTGACCTACCACGGGTATATCGTTATTATTGAGATATGATCGTTACGAGATCTCATGAATATTGGGTTACGACTCGACTAAAATCTTGCGGTGATTGGCCCTCGTCAGGACCGTCTGATTTTAGAGACAAGGGGTGGACTATCACATGGTGATGTGAAGCGTCAAAGAGTTGACTAGTCAACCACTGGGAGTCGCATGCGATGCGACTGGTAGGAGTACCTGCCCGTCGAAATTATCTCGGTTGATCGGCCCTCGTCGGGAATCGAAGTAACTAGATAGGATCCTAGCCACTAAAGAATTATTTAGATTCTTGAAAGCCAATTGGGAATAGTTGGCTAGTGGGAGTAAAACCTTAGGAATTTTTTAAGTGCAAATTTAGGGTTTTCTATACATGAGCTTTTACTTATTCTATCTTTATTTATTGTTGTAGAAAATGTCAAACAAATTGAACCTTCGTTATATCATCGAAAACAAGCTTGACGAAACTAATTTTCTCGATTGGGAAAGAAACCTCAAAATCATTTTGAGGCACGAGAAGATTGGCTATGTCTTGGACGAGGCCCTACCGGAAAAGCCCGCTGAGGGTTCGGCTGCAGATGTTGTCGAGAAGTACAACAAGCACTGTTCTGACAGTAGTGATGCTACATGCATCATGCAGAAACAACATGAGTCTATGGACGCCTACACAATCATGGTCCTCCTAAAGGAAATCTATGCTTCTCAGTCTAGCACTGAGATGTACGAGGTCTCGAAGGCCCTGTTTGGTTGTAAGATGGCATCTGGGACTACTGTGGGGTCACACGTGCTAAAAATGATCGGGTACATAGAGAGGCTTGGGAAGCTGGGCCATAAGTTGGAACGAGAGTTGAGTATTGACTTGATTCTGCAATCTCTACCTGATTCATTCTCGCAGTTCGTGATGAACTATCACATGAACAAGATAGATTGCTCCCTTGCGGAGTTATTGAACATGTTGGAGACTGCTGAGGGCACTGTAGGGAAGGGAAAGCAAGTGTTGCTGGTCACTTTGAGCAAGGGCAAGGCAAAAGCCCACAAAAAGTCCAAGAAGGCGAATGCGGCACCTAAGACAACGCCTAAGATAGCAAAAGACAAATACAAGGATGCTTGCTTTCATTGCGGTGAGACCGGCCATTGGAGGAGAAACTGCAAAGGCTTCTTGAGTACCAAGAAGAAGCATTCTGATGCTTCGACTTCAGGTATATTTATGATTGAGATCAACATTACTTCTTCTAAGTCTAACCACTTGGTATTAGATACTGGTTGTGGTTCTCATATTTGTACGAATATGCAGGCACTAAGAAGAGCTAGAGATCTGAAGAAAGGAGAGGTGGACCTACGCGATGGAAATGGAGCAAGTGTTGATGCGCTAGCCGTAGGAGTTTATTTTCTTTCATTGCCCAGTAGGCAAGTACTTGAACTTAGTAACTCTTATTTTGTTCTTGCTCTTATGAAGAGTATTATTTCCATTTCCGCATTAGATGTTGATGGTTTTTCATTTACGTTTGAGAATAAATGTTGTTCTTTTTCACGTGATGGAATCTTTTGATGGTACCGCATACTTAGCAATGGTCTCTACATATTAGATATGAATGTTGACGTACTTAATATAAATAACAAGAAAGCCAAAACAAATGACTTGAATGAATCCTACTTATGGCATTGTAGACTTGGCCATATAAATAAGAATCGCATTTCCAAACTCCATAAAGATGGAATGTTGGATCAATTCGATTACGAATCGTTTGACACATGTGAAACTTGTTTACTTGGCAAGATGACAAAGTCACCTTTTAGTGGCAAAGGGATAAGATCCAATGAATTGCTTGAGCTCATATATACTGATGTGTGTGGCCCAATGTCGATTCAAGCCAAAGGAGGGTACTCTTATTTTATCACTTTCACTGTTGACCATTCTCGCTATGGTTATATATACTTAATGAAGTATAAGTCTGAAGCCTTCGAAAAGTTCAAGGAATTCAGAAGTGAAGTGGAGAAACAACTAGGTAAAGAAATCAAAACACTTTGATCCGATCGAGGTGGAGAATATCTATATGGAGAGTTTCAAGACTATTTGAGGGAGAATGGGATTCTACCTGAATGGACCCTTCCCGGGATGCCGCAAATGAATGGCGTGTCTGAGAGGAGGAACCGCACCTTGTTAGACATGGTGTGATCCATGATGAGCTACGTAGTTCTTCCAAAATCGTTTTGGGGGTATGCTCTAGAAACCGCATCCTATACACTGAACCGAGTTCCATCAAAGACGGTTGAATCCACACCATACGAGGTATGGCATAAGAGAAAACCGAGTCTAGCCTATTTTAAACCTTGGGGTTGTCCGACTTACGTGAAGAGGATGATGCCCGAAAAATTAGAAGCTAGATCTGACAAATGTCTATTTGTGGGTTATCCTAGAGAAACTAGATGATACCAATTTTACCATCCTGAGGAACAAAAGGAGTTTGTTGCCGTGGATCGCCACTTTAGAGAAAGAGTTTATTCTCGGATAGGGTCAGTGGGAGTAAAATTGGTCTTGAAGAAATTCGAGAACCACTTACGGATAATAGTCAGTTGATGGAAGTAGAGGACTTGCCGCACATAGTTGTGACGCCGGCCTCTACCGTGGACACACTAGCACCTCGAAGATCCACCAGGGAACGCCGTGAACCCCAAAGGTATACTGGTGTGTATCTCATGGAAGATGAGGACCCTAGAACTTATGAGGAAGTTCTATTAAGGCATGACAAAGAGAAATGGCTGGAAGCCATGAATTCTGAAATGGAATCCATGAAAGACAACCAAGTTTGGAACTTGGTTGATCCACCTGAAGGAATAGTTCCTATTGGGTGTAAATGGGTCTTCAAGAGAAAGACTGACATGGACGGTAACATGACTACCTACAAGGCTAGGTTAGTGGCAAAAGGTTATAAGCAAAGACAATGAGTTGACTATGACGAAACCTTTTCGCCTGTTTCCATGTTAAAATCCATTAGAATTTTGCTCGCTATTGCAGCATACCATGATTACGAAATCTGGCAGATGGATGTGAAAATAGCTTTCCTTAATGAGAACCTGTCTGAGGAAGTGTATATGACACATCCTGAGGGTTTCACAACCAATGACGCCAGGATGGTGTGTAAACTGCAAAGATCCATTTATGGATTAAAGCAAGCTTCTCGGAGTTGGAATCTTCGCTTTGATGAGATAATCAAACAGTTTGATTTCATCAAAACGAAGATGAGCCCTGTGTTTACAAGAAGGTTAGTGGGAGTGCCATTGTGTTCCGAGTGCTTTATGTAGATGACATATTGCTCATAGGGAATGATGTGCCTATGTTACAATCTGTCAAAGCTTGGTTATCCAAGAACTTCTCAATGAAGGACTTGGGTGAGGCAGCCTATATTCTAGGAATAAAGATCTATAGAGATAGATCTAAAAGGTTGCTTGGTCTGCATCGCACCCACCTATATAGACAAGATGTCAAGAGATTCAGCATGGAGCGATCAAGAGAGGATTGCCGCCCATGTCACATGGGGTCTACTCACAAAGGGAATGTGTCCCAAGACAGAGAGAGAAAAGGGCACAAATGAGTAAGATCCCTTATGCTTCAGCAATCGGGTCTATCATGTATGCCATGTTATGCACAAGACCAGATGTCTCGTACCCTCTTAGTATGACTAGTAGGTACCATTCCAATCCAGGAGATGGTCACTGGATTGCTGTCAAGAATATCCTGAAGTACTTGAGACCAGTGTTCTAAAAATCGCCCTGGGCGATCGCCTAGGCGCCGCCTAGGCCCTGGACGATCCCCGGGCGTCCTCGACTTGGCTCTAGGCGATTTTCTGGGCGCCCAAGTGTGCTGGGCGATTTTCTGGGCGCTCCTGGACCCTTCTAGGCGCTCCTAGGCCCTTCTGGGCGCCCCTAGGCCCTTCTAGGCGCTCCTAGGCGCTCCTAGGACCTTCTAGGCGCTCTTAGGCCCTTCTAGGCTATTAGGCTTCCATTTGGGCAAACATCAAGGTTTCCCAAGTGTTTAGACAAGAAAGAGGCATAAAACCCTAAAACCTCCCTTAAAACCCTAAACCCCCCACGTAAAAACCCTAAAACCCCCCGTAAAAACCCTAAAACCCCCCATAAAACCCTAAAACACCCTGTAAAAACCCTAAATCCCCCTTAAAACCCTTAAACCCTTAAAACCCTAAAATCGCCTAGGCGCCCTAGGCCCTAGGCGCCCCTGTAGCGTACCGAGGTCGCCTAGCGAGTTTTAGAACATTGCTTGAGACGTACTTGGGATATGTTCCTGGTTTTCGGGAATGATGATTTAGTATTACGAGGTTATACAGATGCCAGTTTCCAAACTGACAAGGACGACTATAAGTCGCAATGTGGATTTGTTTTCACGCTTAACGGCAGAGCAGTGAGCTGGAAGAGTTCCAAGCAGGAGACTACTGCAGACTCTACAACGGAAGCCGAATACATAGCAGCCTCGGAGGCGGCAAAGGAAGCGCTTTGGATGAAGAAGTTCATTCTCGAACTTGGTGTGGTTCCTCCATTGAAGGTCTAGTGCCTTTGTACTTGTGTGATAATAATGGAGCGATATCTCGGTCGAAAGAACCAAGGTCTCATCGTGGTCCAAACATGTGCTACGGCGCTATCACTTGATTAGAGAGATAGCAGATAGAGAGATGTAAAGATAGAAAGTCCACACGGATGATAACATAGTGATCCGTTAACCAAGGCATTTTCTCAAGCTAAGCATGAGAAACATGTTCACTTGCACGGGCTTAGGCATATGGGTGATTGGCTTTAGGCCAAGTGGGAGATTGTTGGAAAGGTGTCCTAAACCTAATCGGGTTGGACTGCATCCGGCCGATGGTCGGGGTCATTTGATCTATTTAGTTCATGTAATAACTTTATTATGATTAATAAAAGCACTTATGTTATTATATATTGTTTATCTTCATATAATTTGTTGTATATATATAGTAACGTCTCTAGTATCAATCAGATGATAGAAACCATGATAGTGATTATGGTTTATGAGATCTCTACTCACTATAACAAGGTTGGTACTTAAATGTCTCTAGTCTTACATATTACCAAACGGGACATTGATAGTATAATCGATCAAAGACGTATTGGATGTCTTCTATCTTTTAGAAGATAGGGATGGATCTCGCCTATCAAGTGTAGGGAAACTTGGACCGTGCGTGGACGTGTATTAGAGAATGCGTGCGACGTTAGGGATCGACCCACTTACATTAAGTGTCACACTATGTGGCGGTTGTGTAATTATCCTTTTACTTGAGTCTTCATGGCATCACGGTGTTGATTTTCATGCTTTGACACTATTGAGATTTCTCCTAACCACGGGGCGATCATGCGGTAGTGATTGGGTATAATATTGAAGCATGCGGAGTATACATGATTGGTCGTCCGGGAATCGCGTATCCTATGATTGGGATCGAATATCCGAAATGGCCTTCTTATAAGGAATGTCTAGCTCTCGAAAATCTTTGCAAAGTTGGAGTAAATGTGTTATTCCGAGAAAGCGTGATATCAAGATTATAAGATACGATCGTCAATGTATTGACACTCGAGATACGATCGTATGGATATTAATTCAGCGATAGGATTGTAAGTTACACGGTAACTGCTTCACATGAAAGGTAGTAGTCATTGCTTTTGACTCTTCCGATGATCGGGGTCACGGTGTGTTGCTACGCGCATCCTGTGATCGTTAGGTATGATGGGCATTTTAGTAAATTGCACTTTGTGTCTACGGCCAACATATTTGGAAGCCTATCGGGTCACACACATATGAACATCGAGTCGGATTGAAATGCGGTTATAGTTGATAACCAAATAAGGAAAGTTTATCTCTAGACTATAAAGGTTATGGTGGTAAATTAATATGGTGGTATTTATTTATTATGAATAAATAAAATACAAGATATTAATTATATACAAATTATATTAATTAAAGAATATTCCTGGAAGCCAATTATTTGGCACATGGGCGCCACAATTAAGTGTATGAGATACACTTGGATTGTGTGACTTTAATTAATAAGATTGCCATAATATTAATATATGATATTGATTGATTTTGGAAAAATAGATTTATGGTAATAAGATAATTATATTCAATATAAGATATTGGCAAAATAAATTATAATTAATAAGATAAATCAATCTAGTTGATTTTCCTTATTTTATTGGGAAAATGTTTTCTTCTCCTCCACTCATCTTTGGGGCGCCACTTTGCCTATAAAAAGGAAGTGGGTGTCAAGCTCTTTTAGACATCACAATTGCAAGAGCTTCATAGTTCTTGTGTAAAATAGAGAACAATCCATAGTGAGTTTGTGAGGAGGAAAAGGCCGGTCTAGCAAACGGAGTTTTCGATAGCAATCCAAGGAGGATTCCGGCAAGGGGTTCGTGTGGATTAGCGATGAGGCCGGACGCGTGGGCGGCTTGCGATCGAACTACTCTCCGCTGACGGTCAAAGCGACGATCTTATAGATCATCCGAGGTATAACCGTCAAACTACTTAATGTGTTTATTGCATTAAACGAAGAACGATCTAGAAAAGGAAATCAACTTTTAAATTCCGCTGCGTTAAACTAGTGATTTCCCAACAATGTCCCCAAACACGGCTTGGCCCGTAGCTTGGCTTTGAGAAATGCCCTAAAAGTACTGTAAAACTGCCTCCTCTATCCCTGCTTCAGAGGTTTGCAAGACCCATGTCAGTTATGTGATACCATGTCACTTATGTGGTAGTGGCGAGGAAGATCTCTAGCATGCTTTGTTTAATGGTGAGTTTCCTATGAGGATATGGGCCTTTTGTTTGACCCGGTGGTCCCCGATTGTGTTGGGCCGAGTGATTGATTTTGTAAGACTTTTGGCATTTCTCTTTGATGCATGTACCAGGACGAAGCTGGAGGAACTCGCTATGCTTTTTTGGCTTGCATGGAAGGGCCGATGTGCATGGCTTTATGATGGTCCCGTTAGGTAAGTGATATTATGTCTGAGGCTTCATCTATTGCCTTGGTGTAATATTTCGATTTTCGAAAAATGACAGACGTGTTATTTTACGAAAACGGAATATTATATTATTTACTTCTTTTATGGAGTTAAGTATTTATTTGAATATATATATACTAGCCAAAGACCCGTGCTATGCACGGGAGCACGGGATAAATAAAAGTAAAATATAATATAATAATGCAATATAAAACCAATCTATTATGTTAGCTTTACTTTGATGATACGATATTTAATATTTATAGTGACATTATATTGATTATCTTGGAAAAAAAAAAAAAGTTCACACCCATTAATAATTTTTTTACTTCGGAATCAGAAGACAAAAAAGAAGCAACCGCAACAGACTCGACCAACACTCACCATCACCTAATAAATTGTATTCCCATTAAGAAAAAAAAATATTGCATATGGGAAGATGTGTACTACATTGTTTTATCATATTATAAAATTATATGAGATATCTTCGCACATGTAATCTCTTCATGTGTAGACGTTTGGTAAAAATCACTCATTACCCATATTTGCGACGCATTCTTTAAAGTTGATTACATTCATTAAATAAATGATGTGTACTTTGAAGGACTAAAATTCATTGATACAACTATATCTAGGTAAATACTACATCCGTTCCAAAATATAAGTCATTCTAGAATTTTCACATTGATTAAGAAAATAGTTAAATGTAATTAATGTATGGATAAAATGTTTAATACACCCTAGACTTAAATGCAACAGTTGTAGAGTAAATAAAAGCGTTGGATTGACATAAATTAGGGATAAGATAATGAAAAATATTCATTAATACTCTTTTGGTATTGTGAATAACTTATATTATAAGACCAAAGTAAAAAAACTAGGATGACTTATATTTTGGACCGAAGGTAAAATGATTGTCCAGACCTTTGTTGCCTGACAATATCTCGAATGATTAGTCTCAGGACATTGTCTACGGATACCTTGCGAAAGAAAAAAAATGCGTGTATAGAATTTGAACCACCCATGTATAAAAAATGTAGGTTACTCTATAATGTGACAATATAAATTTTAGAATGTAAATAATTGTTGAAACCAAAAGTTTCATGATCAGTTTATTGCCGAACACAATTGAATTGTACACTTTTATCTTAAATTCATAAAAATTCATCATCAAAAAAATGTATGGAGCTTTTGGGATTTTTTTTTATAAATGTTACTGTGTGAATCCCCATTTTTTTCTTATTAAACATCACATTGCAATTATTATGTTTATGCAACCTAATTTGTATTAGGGGTTCAATAACCTTTGTCATTTAGCCTTTCTACCATCTTCCTTGTAAAAGCTCTTTATTTATCTCGCATCAAATCAAATCTAATAAAATCCTACTGGTTCCACAACACACATAGTAGATTAGATATGAAATTATATGAGATATCTTCATACGTATGCACAATGACGTTATTGATTATGACCCTAAAAAATCAAATGAGCATATATGATACCACAAATTTTCAAATTGAAGCGAATAATAAACAATTTTTTAATAATTCTCAATCCATAAAATAAAAAGACACCAGGTCAATATCAAAATCTAGTTAAATTATACATTCAAATATAATATAGATAAAGATATATCATATCTTTGTAATAATTCTCCTCGACATCATTATTCTACATACAAAGATGAGGAGCTTATAGTTTACACTTACTGCTACTTCTCCTGCGTTGAATCCTTGAAAATATTAAGGGAGAATACATGCTTAAGATTAGCTAACAACATGAAATTATTAAACGGTATACCAATAAAGATAGCATGGATGAATAAGAATCGACGAAGGAACAATTTCCTTTCACACAAAGCCGTAGTCATTTTCTGCATCTTCAATCCTTTATCTGCAAATGATTAAATTCCAATAAGTAGAATACACAAATTACTGTCACTGGATTGGATGGATGCCTGAAATTTCAAATATTCGAATCTGGATCGGACATGTTTGGCTGAGTTCATCTATAATCATTATCGATCTGTTCGTTGCCAACCCATGATCCTGATCGACTCTTTCATTGTATTTAATCTGCAAATGATCCACTCTTCCATCATACTTAATCTGTAAATGATCAAATCGAAATAATTAGATATCTTGCTCTTCGTCTCAATCGAAGCATTGCTCTTACTCTAATCGGTGAAAGGCATGCATAGATTAAAAATGATGTGTTATATGCTTTTTTAAATTGAGCACTCCGATATTAATATTTCACAGAAGTCAAAGTGGGGAGACGCAGCGCCGTCTGAGATTTCGGGAAAGTCGGTTATGTAAAAGTGTCATGTCCATAGTAGAAGCATTCCTTGATAGTTCAACCAACGAATTAGGCATCACACCAGCAACAGATGAACAAAAACGATCCCAAAACAAACAAGAAGTGCACACAAAATACATCCACAAAAGATCATTCAATTATATTAGAGGGAATGAAACAATAAATCTCATTACCATTGCAGACAATATCATAACCTCTATGTATAAATAGGTTAAGGCTATCTGCAAAATATCTTATTATTGAATCTTCAATTACATTATACAATTTGATGAAATAAAGTTATTCCAAGCTTTTGAGGAGTTATTTCTGGTTTTCTCCCTTTCTCGACCATCTCTAGCTTGAGTAGATCAAGCTAGATCTCCATTGTTGAAGGTATGAAGCTTTGAACGTTCCTTTTTGTCTTCAATATGGTAGATCTGTTCGTATTTATGTGTTTTAGTTAATCTGCATGTTTAAAAGACCCCATGATTTACTTAGATTAATCATAATTGAGCAATGTAGATCCAGGGATAGGAAAAGCTGACCCCGGTAAGCCGGCAGTCTATTTAAAAAACCAAAAACTGGGATTCACTACAGCTACGTTGATCGACAGGTTTAATTAACAGTAGGTTAGATATGTCCAATCTGCTTATTGTAATCGTAAAACTGGCATGAAATACGAATAGTGAAGTGTTAGTTTGGACATAGTCTTGAATGGACCCTAGGAACGGCTGATCAGTGTCGACGGATGTCTAGGCGGGTTAGCGGTAAGCGTTAGCGCTCGATATCGGCATTTCTAGTTCGTTATACTGTTGAAATAGTGTCCTAAACCCAATCGGGTTGGACCGGATCCGACCGGTTCGGATCATTTCTACTATTTCTTTATGTTTATACATATATTAAATGGCTTTTCTGTTGTCATATATATGTTCTTTTAAAGAACCAATTATGAATTGTTATATGATAACGCCCTTAGTATTAAACTGTGATAGAGAAACCATGATAGGCGATTATGGTTGATGAGATCTCTAATCACTTTAATAAGTTTGATACTTAAATGTCTCTAGGCTGATGTACTATTAAACAGGCATTGATAGTATAAATGCATTTAGCACGATTAGATGTCTTCTGCCTTTAAGCGGCAAGGATAGATCTCGCTCTATCGAAGTGTAGAGACACTTGGGTCAGACGTGGGCGTGTATTGTAGAATGCGTGACGTTAGATCGACCCACTTACACGGATAAGTGTCACACTATGTGGCGGTTGTGTAATTATCCTTAAGACTCGAGTCTTTATGGCATCACGGTGTGGATTGTCATGCTTTGACACTATTGAGGTTTCCACAGCCACGGGCGATCATGCGGTAGTGATTGGGTATGATAATCAAACACGCGGAGTATACATGATTGGTCGTCCGGGAATCGCGTATCCTATGATCGGGATCGAATATCCGAAATGGCCTTCTTATAAGGAATGTCTTACTCTCGTGAATCTTTGCAAAGTGGAAGTAAACGAGTTACTTGAGAGAGCATGATATCCAGATTATAAGATACGGTCGTTGATGTTTTGACACTCGACTAACGACCGTATGGATATTATTACGATGATAGATTGTAAGTTACACGGTAATCGCTTTCACATGAAAGGTAGTAGTCATTGCATTTGACTCTTCCGATGATCGGGGTCACGGTGTGTTGCTGTGACGCTATCCCGTGATCGTTAGGCATGAAGGGCATTTTCGTAATTTGCACTTTGTGTCTCACGGCCAACATATTCGAAGCCTATCGGGTCACACACTTATGAACATCTAGCCGGATTAAAATGTGGTTATAGATGATAACCAAATAATGAAAGTTTATCTCGAGACTATAAAGGTTATAGTGGTAAATTAATAATGTGGTATTTATTTATTATGAATAAATTAAATACAAGATGTTAATAATATTATATTAATTAAAGAATATTCCGGATGCCAATTTATTGACATATGAGGCGCAATTTGTGTGTGTATAAGATACACTTTGATTGTGCAATTTAATTAATAAGATACCTTATATTAATATTAGATATTAATATATATATATATATATATATATATATATATATATATATATATATATATATATATATATATATATATATATATATATATATAAACAATACTTAAGTGTGTGTGTGTGCAATAGTGCAATGCATGCGCATGTATGTATAATATATATTAATAGATTTATGTGTGTTATATATATGTGATATATACACATGTATGTAAATTGATTTATGGTAATAAGATAAATATTGTCAATATATGATCTTGACAATATCTTGAAATATTCAATATAAGATATTGACAATATCCTAGATTTATTTGATATAAGATATTATAATAAATGAAATAAATCAATCAATTATATTTTCCTTATTTTATTGGAAAAGGTTTTCTTCTCCTCCACAAATCTGTTTGGGCGCCACTTCTACTATAAATAAGAGGTAGGTGTCAAGCTCTTTTGTATTAACATAATTCCAAGAACTAATAGTTCTTGTGTAAAATAGAGAGCATCCTATGTAGAGTTGGAGAGAGGGGAAAAGGCCGGTCTAAAGAACCGGAGTTTTCCAATAGCAATCCATGACGGGATTCCGGCGGTCTGTTCGTGTGGACTAGCGGTAGAGGCCGAACACTTGGGCGGCTCTATGCGAGAACTACTCTCCTTAGACGGTCAAAGCGTCGATCTTTTAGATCAAACCAAGGTAACCACCGCTACTTTCTATTTGTTTATTGCTTAAACGGTCGATCTTGGGTCGATAGGAAATAAAATTTTGAATTCGCTTGCGCTCCCGCAGTAGATTTCCTAACAGTGGTATCGGAGCGAGTTTCGAGCTTAAGCAATAAGCATGTTAATATGCGTAGTTAATTTTATCGTTTAAATCACGTAATTAAAAGATGAAAGATTTTTGATTTGCAAAATTGATACCCGAAAGAAAAAAAAGAAAAAGAAAAAAAAGAGAAGGCATTGGTGGTGCTCGGCCGATCGGCGGCGGCACCACCACCGTGTGACGCTGCGGCGCGGCGGCGGCGGTCACGTGTGATACGGTGGTCCCCAATTTTGTTTTGTGTATTTGTGATTCAATATTGTTCATAGTTGTGATTAATATCTCCTTTGTTTAGTTGTGTCATGCGCTAACCAACCAATGTTCAAATAGTTTGGGCCATCGGGATGCCACACGACATTAAAATAATAATGGCATTTCCAAACTTTGTTTGAATAGACTGCGCCTCTTTCCAAATATTTGATTTGGGAAAGGCTGGCTTGCGCCACTTCAAAATTTTGATTTTGGAAAGTGGCTGCCTAAACCAAAATTATTTGGCATTTCCAAATATTTGATTTGGAATAAGCTCAGGCCCTTTTCAAATATATATTTGATTTGTAAAAGCTTTAGCTTGCGCCACTTTCAAAATTTTGATTTTGGAAAGTGGTCGTCAGCTTAAGCCAAATTTGGTTTAGAAACCAAAGCATCCCTTTTCGATTACGAATCAAAAGGAGAGAAACAAAAGAGAAATAATTTTAATTTTGATTTATTTTGGAATAGTTGTAATTTATTAAAATTAAAATTAAAATCGGTTTAAAATTAATCGTTAATTTTATTTCGATTAAAATCATTTAATTAATTAAATGTTAATTAGTTAATTGATTGGATAAAATTATTTAATAGATTAAATGTTAATTGATTAATTAAGACGCAAGTAGTTAAATTTTAATTTTATCTTTTTCATAAGATTTTATTGTATGGATTAGATATAGTAGATATAATATGATTATATGGACTCCGATCGATCGTGGACTCGAATTTGATAGGATAGATGTGAATGATTTAATTTTTCTGTTGGTTTAAAAATTGTCCTAGGCCGTTATGAAGAACGTGACCTAGTTTATTTTCTCATTTATCCCATTCCGTTGACTCCTGCAGTGTGCGGCGGGTGTATTTATTTTATTAGATAGAATTAAATGTAACAAGTATGGAGCGTAAGATGGAGACCAAAGAAAGAAGAATAAAGATCTCATTGGAGAATGGCGCATTAAAGATCCTATTGGCGGTTGCAAATACCCTTAGATTGTGACACGCGGTTTCGTCGGTTTGTATTCAAACCGCACTCTAGGAAAAAGTCCATGATCATACCGGTTACTTTACGCATTTATTTATTTTGTGCTTGTATTTATTTTATATGATACGATAGATGCATGACTAGGCACGATCTAGATAAATGTGTAGGATGTATGTCTATTGAGATAGATATATTTGATGAGACCGAATTAAAATTAATTAAGTGAATTAATTTACTTAAAAATACTTCCACGACAAAAATCAAGTCGAAATATTGTCTCCCAATATTATAACGACGGTGAAGAGCTCGTGTTCGGATCCAACCGATCGACCACCGCCGGATTTGACCTACCTCGGGTATATCGTCGTTATTGAGATATGATCGTATGAGATCTCGTGAATATTGGGTTATGACTTGACTAGAGTCTTTCGGTGATTGGCCACCGCCGGGGCCGCCTCGACTTTAGAGACAAGGGGTTGACTAACACATAGTGATGTGTATCGCCAAAGAGTTGACTAGTCAACCACCGAGAATCACATAGAGATGTGAATGGTAAAAGAGTTACCTACCTATCGAAATTATCTTGGTTGATCGACCACCGCCGGGAATCGAGGTAACTAGATGGGATCTCAAATACTAAAGAATTTTGAAAAAATTCTTGAAAGTCAATTGGAAGTAGTTGACTAGTGGGAGCAAAATCATAAACCAAAAGACCATTTTTGATTTTGCGTGTATAAACAACAACACTCTTTTATTTTCATTTTATGTTGTAGTTTTAGCAAACTTTATATTTATGTTTTTCTCGATTAGTAAAACCAAATTATGATCATACCTTTGAAAACGTTCTCAAGTATGGTTAAGTAATTTTAATCCTTTTAAAATAAGCAATGACACGAGAGATCCCGTTATAGTAGTTAGAGACAAGGAGACTACATATTTGATGGAGTACTCCAAGACTTTAATTATTATTAAAAAGCGGAAGCTCATGGCATTGGATCCGATCCAATATGATCACTCAGTCATATGATGACAATTAATTCAAACGTTGGATAAGAATGACCACTCTAATTTTGGAAAGGTTGTTTTCAAAATTATAAGATTTAAGTATCGACTTAATTCTACCATTGCTTAAAGGTTAATTAAATAGTTCATGTTTTAAATACGATTTAAAAGGTTAAATGAACTATTTAACTTTAAATTTTCTTTATGAAAGGAAATCAAAGACATAGCTCTTGTGATCTTTCTTAAGTCTTATGAAGACTACACTAAGAAACATTTATAAGTGCTTGAAGGATTAAAATGAAAGTTAGGGCATATGCTTAAATAGAGAACTTATTGAAGTTTCTATTCTAGACAAGTGAGTTGAGATAAATCTATCTAAGTTCAAGTCAACTCTTAGATATATGATATCTTACGAGTGTGATTAAGTTAGAAAGATTAAATACAGATATGGAAGGTTAAACAAATGTTGTAACACTTACCATATTCCGGATCTAGTAAACCTGATAAGGGAACTAAATAAATGTTATTATGTTCCGGTACTTATGAAGAACATGCTTTCGCTTATTTGTTAGGATTTAGTAGACATATTCAATTGTAAAGAATAAATGTTATTCCGATAAAGTTGGAAGGTCACCAATCTAACATACTAGATTGATTTCACTATATAGTTGATATATGTGATGAGATCTCAACTAAATATTTGTATGGTCATTATCCTTAATATTTGTGGTTGTTCTGAGACATAGTCTCTCCGGAAGAGAAGCGTGTAATTAAACGTCATTCTGATGATGTTGAACCATATGATTATGAATCATTGTGGGTTAAACGATCTTATCCAAAGAGGACTAAAATACCCTTTTATGAAAAGGTTATAAATTCTAGAAAAATTGTCTAAAGCCTAAACATACCGATGTTTGTTGGCTTATGACAATTAATGCCACAAATAATTGTTTGTTAATCTCTATGACTATTTTTAGAAATAGTCAAGTGTACTCAGTAAAATGCATAATTCGGAAAGCCCGAAAAGTTCGAGCCAGTACGAATATGAGATTGATGAGCTACTTTGGAATTAATCTTCAATTGGATTGAAGTAATTAATACCTGGCGGTGTTTCGAAGTCGCCTGCGAAGTGGAATAAGATTCTTCCTTGAAGGATACCATCTTTGGGATACGCACTGGATTGTGTTCCCAAACCGAAACAACGCTTTATATGATAAAGGTGTGACGCAAGCCATGCGAAGTATCCCTTACCCGCTTCGGGATAGTGCCTTTATACTTAACCGAGTTCCAAAGATAAAGGTTGAATAAATTCCATATTAGATATGGAAGAGGATAATGTCGAATCTATCTTAACCGATGATTTGAAGTTGTCATAGCAGAGTCGAAAAAGCTTGGAGCCTAATACGACATATGCGACTTTGTGGAATGTCTTAGCTAGCACGCTGGACATTATTTACCTCGTCTGTGGAGCAAAATGTTTGTCTCCAAACATGTCGTTTTCTAGAGGAAGTGTTTCTTCCAAAAGAAACAGTGGGAGTGAATCAGATCTCAAAAGAGTTTGAGAACCACAAAGATATATTCAACCAGAGGAACGTGAGCGGACGCCATATAGCGATGAGGTGTAAAACACTGTTCAGTGCACACAAAAGTTTTGTAAGTCTGTGGATAACCTTAAGCCTGAAAAGGCTGTTGGTATGTTTATCTTGAAGAATGAATATCTCACGACTTATGAAAGAATGTTTGAAAGGCAAGATTGAGAGATATGGCCAGGAGCCATAATATCTGAATTAGATTCCATCAGTGACAACCAGGTTGTGAACCTAGTCTGTCTTACCTATAGGGAATGTCCCTGTAAGACTGAGCCCGGTTCTATTCAGACTATGCTTGTTATAACTTCGTATCATGGCTATATGATAGTGTTGAAGACGTTGGGCAGACAACTCGATGTTCATAGACGATAACATGATATGTAAGCCCACGAGATCCATTTATGGACTCAAGCAAGTTTCTCCAGACAATTTCTTTGTTTGATAATCAAAGAAGTTTGATTTAGTCAAAGAAGGATATGCCCAATGTGCAAGATGGATAGTGGGAGTGTGTTACGATTTTTGAGTAAGGTATTATATATCTCTCTCTCGAATCACCCCATGTCACGATCAATTAATGTTTGGTAGTTCAAGGTCTTTACGAAAGCACTTGAATTAGCGGTTCTTATTTTAGAAATAAGAATCTATAGTGATGGATTTAATCACATTAAATTATAGTTTACTTATATAGATGTGATGCTAAAAGAGTTTAGCATAGATCACGACGGGATCTTGCTAGCCGTTGTTCTCAAGATCTATCTTTGTTATGACGTCATCCCAAAAGATAAGGTGAAAGATGATGCTTATGAAAGGTTTCCTTCAAGCACTGCGACAGAACCATCATAAAGGAAATACCGGATGTTCATAATTCATGAATAGTCATAAGCAAGTATGAAAGTAAATCTGGTAGATGTCGAGAATATCCTTAAACAAGTTAAGGAAGAATTCCCGATTTATTGAAACTTGGAATTAAATAAACGTAGATATACGCATTATATCCCGAGTCTTATGAAGAAGGCGAGTGGGAGCTACATGCAGGTTTGCGAAATACTTTGATTAAGTGACACAAAGAGTGGAAATGTTCTAGCCTATGGGTCATCAAATTCAACAAGCGTGCCAAAACACAAGAGTGCCTTAGAGGCGCAGCTGAGCGAAGACATGGATCTAAAAGGTTCATTCCTCGAACCTTGTACGGTTCTTCCACTTTTTCTATATAGCTGATATAGTAAGTGGATTCATTGCTTGAAGCAAGGACCAGGGTCTCGTCAGAGATTCATGTGTGTGTTGAGGCGCCCTTTGACTTGGTCATTTGGAACATGATATGAAGATAGTCCGAGTCCCCATGGATAGCGATCCGTTTAAGGCTAGAGCTGGTTGAGAGTATTGCATAAGATTCTTGTGTTTCAACTTGGTCTTGTGTGAGTGCGAGTGATTGGTTTTAGGCCAAGTGGGAGATTGTTGAAATAGTGTCCTAAACCCAATCGGGTTGGACCGGATCCGACCGGGTCGGATCATTTCTACTATTTCTTTATGATTATACATATATTAAATGGCTTTTACATTTGTCATATATATGTTCTTTTAAAGAACCAATTATGAATTGTTATATGATAACGTCCTTAGTATTAAACCGTGATAGAAAACCATGATAGGCGATTATGGTTGATGAGATCTCTAATCACTTTAATAAGTTTGATACTTAAATGTCTCTAGGTCGATGTACTATTAAACAGGGCATTGATAGTATAAACAGACTAGCACATATTAGATGTCTTCGTCTTTAAGGCGAGGATAGATCTCGTCTATCGAAGTGTAGAGACACTTGGGTATGCGTGGGCGTGTATTAGAGAATGCGTGACGTTAGATCGACCCACTTACACGGATAAGTGTCACACTATGTGGCGGTTGTGTAATTATCCTTAAGACCGAGTCTTCTTCATGGCATCACGGTGTGGATTGTCATGCTTTGACACTATTGAGGTTTCCCCAGCCACGGGCGATCATGCGGTAGTAGGATTGGGTATGATCTTCAAAACATCGCGGAGTATACATGATTGGTCGTCCGGGAATCGCGATCCTATGATTGGGATCGAATATCCGAAATGGCCTTCTTATAAGGAATGTCTAACTCTCGTGAATCTTTGCAAAGTGGAAGTAAACGAGTTACTTCGAGAGAGCATGATATCCAGATTATAAGATACGGTCGTTGATGTTTTGACACTCAATTAACGATCGTATGGATATTATTACAGCGATAGGATTGTAAGTTACACGGTAACTGTTTCACATGAAAGGTAGTAGTCATTGCATTTGACTCTTCCGATGATTGGGGGTCACGGTGTGTTGCTAGACGCTATCCCGTGATCGTTAGGCATGAAGGGCATTTTCGTAATTTGCACTTTGTGTCTACGGCCAACATATTCGGAAGCTTATCGGGTCACACACTTATGAACATCTAGCCGGATTAAAATGTGGTTATAGATGATAACCAAATAAGGAAAGTTTATCTCGAGACTATAAAGGTTATAGTGGTAAATTAATATCGTGGTATTTATTTATTATGAATAAATTAAATACAAGATGTTAATAGTATTATATTAATTAAAGAATATTCCGGATGCCAATTTATTGGCATATGGGGCGCAATTTGTGTGTGTATAAGATACACTTGGATTGTGCAACTTAATTAATAGTATTACCTTATATTAATATTAGATATTAATATATATATATATATATATATATATATATATATATATATATATATAAACAATACTTAAGTGTGCGTGTGTGTGCAATAGTGCAATGCATGCGCATGTATGTATAATATATATTAATAGATTTATGTGTGTTATATATATGTGATATATACACATGTGTAAATTGATTTATGGTAATAAGATAAATATTGTCAATATATGATCTTGACAATATCTTGGAAATATTCAATATAAGATATTGACAATATCCTAGATTTATTTGATATAAGATATTATAATAAATGAGATAAATCAATCAATTATATTTTCCTTATTTTATTGGAAAAAGGTTTTCTTCTCCTCCACAACTGTTTGGGGCGCCACTTCTACTATAAATAAGAGGTGGGTGTCAAGCTCTTTTGTACAACATAATTCCAAGAACTAATAGTTCTTGTGTAAAATAGAGAGCATCCTATAGAGAGTTGGAGAGAGGGGAAAAGGTCGGTCTAGCAACCGGAGTTTTCCAATAGCAATCCATGATGGGATTCCGCGGTCATTCGTGTTGACTAGCGGTAGAGGCCGAACACTTGGGCGGCTCTATGCAGAACTACTCTCCTTAGACGGTCAAAGCGTCGATCTTTTAGATCAACCAAGGTAACCACCGTCTACTATCTATTTGTTTATTGCTTAAACGAAGTCGATCTTGGGTTGATAGGAAATAAAATTTTGAATTCCGCTGTGTTCCCGCGTAGATTTCCTAACATATACGTATGGCTATTACGGACCAATTAAGGAGGGTAGCTTGTGTATAGATTGTCTACTATCATTGTCGGAGTAGATAGGGTTAGGAGTTGCACCCGTAGTTGATAACTAAATCAAAAGCTCGCTCGATTAATTTAAGGAAATTATGTGAGGAAGTAAACGTAACGATTAACTATTCCAAATTATTAGATCGGTGAGAAAAGGGGGTGAAATACCAAGTTTCTTTTATGTTTATTGTTAGTCCATGACCGCCTCTATGTTGTTGTTGGATCGAGAACGCGCAATAATTACTCTAGAGAGGGTGAATAGAGTATTATGACCTTTTAAAAATTGTTTAACTACTTTCAAAAATACTTGAGCAGATTTATACAATTAGAGTGGTTAACAGTCAAATCGGAGTATACACTTAACTTAGTTCAGTTAACGAACCTAGTCGGAAGATCTAGTTTCGATTAACAATATAAAACAAAGTTAACTTTAGTTGATATGTTTCTAAAACAAGTTCAGTTTGTGAAGATAGGAACAGGATGTACAGAACTGAAACTTAACCAAAAATGAGCCAGGCTGAAACACTACTGCTGGTTTCAACTAGACAGATTACAAGTTCAGTATTATGTTGTTAACCTATAACATGCAGCTTCTAATTGTTCAACACATAACACAGAATTACAGATTCAGTTTTATATTTGTTTAAGTCCTAAGCATGCAATTCTAAGGTGTGTATCAAGGTAATAAGCTACCTAAAGTACATATGTGTGATCTACTAGAGATCACACCAACACACAAAGGTTTCACTAGATGTAGCTTGAGTTTAATTACAAAACAAAAACAAAAAGATAAATTTACAACACTTTCAATGTTAAAGTGTTACTAACGGATAACCAAATTAGTGTTAGTCTTAACACTAAGATGTCTTAAATCCTTAGTAACAACACTTAACAGATTTGTACAAAACACACTCACCAAAGGAGTGACACTCACCAAAGGAGTATTTACCAAGAATTACTGCCCGGATTCTTAAACCCGAACTCAGCTCCGTGAATTCGTAACTCAAAGAGAACGAATCGAATCACCGAACCACACACTAGCTAAGTTGTGCCCTTGTTATTTCTCCTCAATAACAAGTGGAGAACACTCTCAACTCTATAACACAACTCACTAAAGGTTTCTTTTAGAGATATACACTCTAACACACTCACACCTCACTTATCCAACACTCAAGAAATTAAGACTAATTTCATAATACAAGTGAATAGAAAATTAAGTTGAGACTTAGTGAAGTAAAATGTTGTCTTTGGAGAGGCTGTTCTGCTTTTCTTCATGTGGTTGGAGTAGTATATATACTACTACTAGAAGAGTTTTGAAGTTGGCCTTGTATATTCCAGCTCTGCACTACAGCTTGCACCCAACGGCTCAAAATGGAGTTGTTCCCAAGAAAGAGAAATGTGCACACTCAACAAACAATTAAAAGTGTGGGAAGAGACAAAAGATGTGGAGAAAGCAACGGTCCAAACAACAAGTCTTGGGTGAACCAAAAGGTTACATGTCCCAAGACAAATATATTAAAACAAAGGAAAATTTTATCCTAGGGACTCCCTACTAGGGAACTGTCTACGTGGTAGCATCTGGACCACACAATTTTCATACACAGGGCACTGTGTATTCCACCTCAGAAAACTGTGTGGTCCAGATCCTGCCACGTAGACAGTTCCCTACAGTAGAACGACCCTAAAACAAAGTGGTACATGGACCGAGACAGCTATCTTTCAAAATATTTAATTTATCAAGCATTCTACAAGAAGGAATTTCCCAAAAAAAAATTGGCACATAGAACCATATTTTAACATAATGTTTTGCACATATTATAAAAAAAAAATATACACGACATAAAAACTTTGGATTTAGCAAAGAGTAGCCAAGAATATATAGA
Organism: Gentiana macrophylla; assembly: GCA_026214975.1. Classification (NCBI taxonomy): domain Eukaryota; kingdom Viridiplantae; phylum Streptophyta; class Magnoliopsida; order Gentianales; family Gentianaceae; genus Gentiana; species Gentiana macrophylla. The sequence continues at coordinate 18,813,265 of CM047809.1, read as the reverse complement.
TATATGTATTTGTGTTGGTGATTATATCACCAATGTGATTTAGTGTTATTGGACTTAGTTTGAGGTTTGGTAAGCTTGAAACAATCGATATGAGTTAGGAGATGCGGGGTGCATGCTTACAATTGATATTTACAAGCTTACGAGAGTGTTAGATCAAGCGTTGAACAAAATCCAGATTCTGCTGCTTATTGGGCGGGCGTCCATTTCATATGGACGGGCGTTTGACTTCGAGCGGGCGTCTAGGTTCACTGGACGAAGGCCTGGGAAGTGGATTTACATACGAGATGTAACCTGGTTGGATGGACGAGCGTCTTAAGCGGGCGCCCGTCCAAGTATGCTTCGACGGGCGTCGGAGATTCTAAACGGGCGTCCAGTATGCGCCTCGGAGCGATTTTGGTCGGTTTTGCGGGTATCCTTTCGGGTTTTGGTCTGTAAAGGCGATTACGAAAGGTTGTGTATGTAATGTTATATTAGTATAACATCACACACACATAAGGGACACTTGGAACTTTATTTTAAAACACAAGAATAGAATTTGAGAAGCAATTTTTCTGTTTTCTTTGAAATTCTTGAAGCCTCAAGTTTAAACACACATATCTACAAAACTTCATAGCATTCTTTCATCTTATTGCCAAATATTGGAAGAGAAGCGATTTATCCCGTGATTATATTCGAGTTAATTCCCGGAGGCAATTCAAGGAACGAATAATTTTCGCAGAAAGATTTCCAAATCGACTCTGCGATCATATCAAGTTATCTTGCATTTCAAGTTTTGATACCATTGTTCTAATCATCCTATAAACTCCCTAACAATCTGCGAAAATTATTGTGGTTTGAACAATGTCAAGTATCAAGGAGATGACTTCCAATTTCAAAGAATTGGAACAATTCAACGGTGAGGATTTTCGAAGGTGGCAAAAGAAAATGCACTTTCTTTTGACCGCATTGAAGGTTGTGTGCGTGTTGAGTACGCCATGCCCTCGAGTTGATGATAACAACACCATGGAGGAATCAAGGAGGAAAAGTAAGTGGGAAAATGATGATTATATATGCCGTGGTCACATCCTTAACGGTATGTCTAATAGTCTTTTGATACTTACCTTGAAATTGAGACGTCTAAAGAGTTGTGGGATACTTTGGAGGCTAAGTATGTAAGTGAGGATGCATCTAGTAAGAAGTTTCTTGTTGGTAATTTTATGAAATATGTGATGGTAGATACTCGTCCGGTCATGGATCAATATCATGAGTTGTTGCGTTTGTTTGGTCAATTTTCTATGCATAAAATGACTATGGATGAATCCATATGTGTTTCAAGCATTATTGAAAAGTTGCCTCCCTCTTGGAGGGATTTTAAAAACTCTTTGAAACATAAGAAGGAAGAACTTTCTTTGATTGAACTTGGTTCTCATTTGAGGATAGAAGAAAGTTTGCGTTTGCAAGAGAGTGGTAAGAATGTTGTAGGTTGCGGTAAGAACATTGCAGGTGGCTCAACTTCAATCAATATGGTTGAAGTTGGGGAAACTTCTAAGAAAAATGACAACAAAAGAAAGTTTGATTCTTCCAACAACAAAAACAAGGAAAAGTCGAACAAGAAGCCGAAAGGCACTTGTTGGTATTGCGGAAAGGAAGGCCATTTCAAGGCGGACTGTTTTTCACGAAAGCAAAACAGTGGCAAGGGTAAAGGCCCGGTGAATGGGTCGAAAGACCCGGCACCACCTAAACATCAAGGTACAATTGATAATAATTGTGGTTTTAATTCGAATTTGAATTATGTACCACCGATTTCAAGCATGTTATTTGCAGGATGATGATGTTAGTTGGTGGATAGACTCGGGAGCAACTAGACATGTGTGCAAGGATAAATCCTGGTTTTCAAAATATGAAAAAGTTGAAGATGGATCAATTGTACATATGGGAAACGAGTCTAAAGCTGCTGTTGTTGGAAAAGGCGTTGTAAATTTGCAATTTAGTTCTGGAAAATTTGTAACTTTAAACAATGTTCTACATGTTCCTTTAATCCGGAAAAACTTGGTTTCCGGTAGTATTTTATGTAAAGAGGGCTACAAACAAGTATATGAGTCCTCTCGTTATGTATTAACTAAGCATGGTGTATTTGTAGGATTTGGTTATCTAAATGGTGGTATGTTTATGCTTAACATTATTCGTAATGATTTGAATGATAATGTTAATATGAATGTTATGACTGTTAATGTTGATGAATCATACTTGTGGCATGCGAGATTAGGTCATGTGCATTTTAGAAGAATGTTGCAAATGTCTAAAAATGACTTAATTCCTGTTTGTAGTACAACTATGAATAAGTGTGATACTTGTAACTTAACTAAAATTGTAAGACAACCTTTCAAAGGTGTTGAAAGGTCGTCTACTATTTTGGAACTTATTCATAGTGATCTTTGTGATTTTGGTTCTACTCCATCTTTAGGAAACAAAAAGTATGTTGTCACATTTATTGATGATTGCACTCGTATTTGTTATGTTTACTTACTTTTTACAAAAGACGAGGCAATGGAAAAGTTTAAAGTGTTTAAAAACGAAGTGGAATTGCAACTTGAAACTAAAATAAAGAAACTTCTGAATGCGGATAGAGGTGGAGAATACTTTGATCCACCATTTTTTGAATCTTGTGGGATTATACATGAAATAACTACACCTTATACACCACAACAAAATGGCATAGTCAAAAGAAAGAATCGAACTCTAAAAGAGATGGTGAATGCTATGCTTTCTTACTCGAGATTGAGTGAGGGTTTTGGGGAGAGAAGCTATGTTGATGACTTGTTATTTATTGAATATGATTCCTAATAAAAAGAGTCCTATTACCCCATATGAGCTTCGGTATAAAAAGAAGCCAAACTTGCATTATTTGCGTGTTTGGGGATGTAGAGCTGTCGTAAGACTACCCAATCCCAAGATTAAAACCTTGGGGGAAAGAGGCATCGATTGCATTTTTATTGGATATGCGTTGCATTCCAAGGCATATAGGTTCTATGTTATAGAACCAAATGATTCATTGCGGTTCATTCCGTTATTGAATCAAGGGATGCTATCTTTGATGAAAGTCGATTTTCTTCTATATCAAGGCCTAGAAATGTTGTTCCTATTGGAATTAGTGAAAGTTGTGGTGGTGTGGAATCACAAGATGAGCCTTTGGTGCTTCGAAAAAGCAAAAGGGCAAGAAAAGAAAAATCTTTTGGTCCCGATTTCCAAACTTATTTGGTGGAGGGTACAAGAGATGAAGTAGGATTTCAATATGCATATTGCTATCATATTGATGATGATCCTAGAACGTATAAAGAGGCTATGGAATCTCGGGATATTGCCTTTTGGAAGGAAGCCATTAACGATGAGATGGACTCCATTTTAGGCAATGATACGTGGATATTGACGGACCTTCCACGTGGGTGTAAACCATTGGGTTGCAAATGGATCTTTAAAAGAAAAATGAAAATTGATGGATCCGTTGAAAGGTATAAAGCCCGGTTGGTGATACAAGGCTTTAGACAAAAGAAGGCATTGATTATTTTGATACTTATGCCCCGGTTGCGAGAATCTCCACTATTAGATTGTTGATTGCCTTGGCATCCATTAACAATCTTGTTATCCATCAAATGGATGTTAAAACAGCCTTCTTAAATGGGGATTTGGATGAAGAAATTTACATGAAACAACCGGAGGGTTTTGTGATACCCAGGAATGAGCATAAAGTGTGTAAGCTCGTTAAATCGTTGTATGGACTGAAACAAGCTCCCAAACAATGGCATAATAAGTTTGATGAAGTTGTTTTGTCTAATGGTTTTAAGCTTAACCAAATGGACAAATGTTTGTATAGCAAATTTGATGAAACCGGACATGGTGTAATCATTTGTCTATATGTTGATGACATGTTGATCTTTGGTACAAACCAAGATCAAGTTGACCAATGTAAATCATTTTTGTCATCAAGTTTTTCGATGAAAGACATGGGGGAGGCGGATGTTATCCTTGGTATAAAAATCATAAGGAATGACCAAGGGATTACTTTGACACATTCTCACTACATTGAGAAAATGTTAAAGAAGTTCAATTGTGAAAATTCATTTCGGCAAGAACTCCCATGGATCCTCATGAGAAATTTGAGTTGAATTGGGTAAACCGGAGTCTCAACTTGAATATGCTCGAGTTATAGGATGTTTAATGTATGCAATGACTAGCACTCGTCCGGACATTGCATATGCGGTTGGAAAACTTAGTAGATATACTAGTAATCCAAGTAGTGTTCATTGGCATGCGGTAATGCGTGTGTTAAGGTATCTTAAGTTTACCAAAAATTTTGGTTTAACTTATGTTGGACATCCTTCGGTGATAGAAGGCTACTCGGATGCTAGTTGGATATCAAATGAGAATCATTCATCAACGAGTGGTTGGGTGTTTCTGCTTGGAGGAGGTGCCATCTCATGGGCTTCCAAGAAGCAAACATGTAATGCAAACTCGACAATGGAATCGGAATTCATCGCCTTGGCTTCGGCCGGTTTAGAGGCAGAATGGCTTAAACATTTGATTTACGAGATTCCATTGTGGCCAAAACCAATATCACCAATTTCTATCAATTGTGATAGTGAAAATACCTTGGCTAAGTGTTATAGTCAAGTGTACAATGGAAAGTCGCGACATATTGGAGTTAGGCATAGCTCGATTCGTGAGTTGATCACTCACGGGGTGATATCAGTTGCTTTTGTGAGATCTCAAAAGAATTTAGCCGATCATTTGACCAAGGCATTGGCTAAGGACTTGTTTGTCAAGTCGGTTGTCGGGATGGGTCTACAACCCATTGAAACTTTGCATTGGGATACCCAATTCCCCCTTAATATGACATTAGGGGCTGAATTCAATGAGGAAGGCCTGATGACTTAGTTTTGGCACATATATTTAGTCCCGAAGGTTTGTGCTAGACTGCATGTGAGGTTGATATATATCTTAATAAGTCTTATGAAAAGTGTTGTTGCGGTACACGATTGATAAGACTCACCTATATGAGTTTGAAGTTTGGCGCTTTCAAGAAAGTTAGGGTTGGCTTTCTACATGCTCATGAATTGATATGGACACGAGGCCTGGATAAAGAGTGTCAAGCAAGCTATAAAAGTTGTCTTTAGATTCATTTGTATATTATCTTCAAGTATTCAAATTGTAAAAGGGTTCAATGCTTAGTCACACCCCAATACTCGAATATTTTGGAACGTGTAATATACTAGATGGTAATTCAATCTGCGTGATATTATCATTGAAAGATGAATTGTTGTGTGTTGAAGAGTTTTAACTAAGTCAAGGGTTACACTAAATGGGGAGGATTGTTGGTGATTATATCACCAATGTGATTTAGTGTTATTGGACTTAGTTTGAGGTTTAATAAGCTTGAAACAATCGATATGAGTTAGGAGATGCGGGTGCATGCTTACAATTGATATTTACAAGCTTACGAGTGTTAGATCAAGTGTTGAACAAAATCCAGATTCTGCTTTATTGGGCGGGCGTCCATTTCATATGGACGGGCGTTTGACTTCGCAGGCGTCTGTGTTCACTTTGGACGGCGTCCTGAAGGTGATTTATATACGAGATGTAACCTGGTTGGATGGACGAGCGTCTTAAGCTGGCGCGCCCGTCCCGTCGGTATGCTCGAGGCGCCCGGGATTCTAAACGGGCGTCCAAAGATGCGGTCTGGAGCGATTTTGGTCGGTTTTGCTGGTATCCTTTCGGGTTTTGGTCTGGTAACTGATTCTGAAAGGTTGTGTATGTAATGTTATATTAGTATAACATCACACACACATAAGGGAACACTTGGAACTTTATTTTAAAACACAAGAATAGAATTTGAGAAGCAATTTTTCTGTTTTCTTTGAAATTCTTGAAGCCTCAAGTTTAAACACACATATCTACAAAACTTCTATAGCATTCTTTCATCTTATTGCCAAAGATTGGAAGAGAAGCAGATTTATCCCGTGATTATATTCGAGTTAATTCCCGGAGGCAATTCAAGGGAACGAATAATTTTCGCAGGAAAGATTTCCAAATCGACTTTGCGATCATATCAAGTTATCTTGCATTTCAAGTTTTGATACCATTGTTCTAATCATCCTATAAACTCCCTAACAATTTGTAGTGTATATAGACACCGTACATATTGCATAGGAGAAAGAGAAAGAGAAAGTGACACATTGATCAAGACAACTTTCGCACAAATCAAGGCAGACACATTTGTTCACATAAAATCAAATCTGATAATAATATGTATTATGTGTATATATATATATATACACACGTGAAATGTATTATATGCAAGTACATATATCCGGATACACAAGTAAATATATTATTTCAACATAAATACTACACGTATCAAATAGACTTACAATGGATATCTCCATTTTAACTTCTCGGATGAATAAAAACAAAAAAAAAACTTCTCGGATGAAGACTAAAGAAATAATCAGATTGGCCATTGCAAACTAGTTTTCGAGCTGTCACATATTATTCTAAATAGTTAATTTACCAGTAACTCCAAATATGACTCAGATTTGCAATAACAAACAAAGGATATAACTTTTAATTCAGGAGCTATTCAGCATAATTCGGTTGGACCAAAGTGCAGTAAATCATTTCAAAGTTGAGACATTTTCGCACAAAAAGCTAAGATTATCACATATTTTGATCTAAACGGAAGATGAAGAATTTACATAGATTTTAAAAGATCTAGATATGTTAATATCGATTTAACTCATAATAATTATAGGCAAACCTTAATCATTCATATTCAACACAAATCTTAGGCATGCATTTTAATATTTAACAGGTTAAGCACAAGGTTTTTCAGATCTAATCATGCATTTCAATCAAGCATTATAATCACTTAAAAGATGACATCATTCGATTGAGGAGGAAAACAGAGAAGAAAGGTAATGCCTTTTTTACCAAAAATTAAACAGCAAATGAAAGATATTACCATTTTTGCTTATTCACGAATTGATTTGGTTGAGTATTGACATCATAGGCCTCAGACTAGCTTCATAGGCCTCAGCTACTTCATTTTCAGCATTAAAGCCGACGCCTTTCTTCAAGAGCTCTGCCATCCAAGCAATAGCTTCACTGAGTAACACCAGAAAGCCAACAGTACCATAGTTGCAGAGATAGAAACTTTTCAGAGAGTTATTTCGGGTGGAGGAGAAGAAGAGAAACCATTTCGGTTTCTTCAAACAGAGAAAATCAGATTTGTTATAAGGAAATAGAATGAAAGATTCTCTGGGAACAAGAAAGAAGGATATGTTTTCTTCATTTAGAAGAGATAAAGAGCAGAAATTGGAAAATCAGGTTGTGTCAGTCCTGACACTTGAAAATCAGGTCGTGTCTTTTCTGACATGGAAAATCAGGTAAACGTAAGGGTCCTTACGTTTAAACGTAAGGGTCCTTACGTTTAAACGTAATATCCCTCTGACACAACCTCATAGCTGTAAACGTAGGTTCCTTACGTTTAAACATAAGGATCCTTACGTTTAAACGTAAGGAACCTACGTTTAAACGTAGGGTATTTCAATAAATTAGGAAGTTGCAATAAATGTCTATTTCTCTACGTTTAAACGTAAGGAATCTATAAAGTTTTGAAACTTCTGTCTCTCTCTTTTATCTTCTTTCAAACGTTCATTATCAGGTTGTTCCCTACGTTTAAACGGCGATTTAGCAAGAAAAGTTTACATTTGCCACAATCTCTCAAGTTCAATGGATCAACTCAATACAGAAAGGGTATGTATTTCCCATAATCTTCTATTTACAACGATTTAGGCTGTAATTTTTATTTCCCTTTATCTGATATGTATTTCCCAATTTTTAGTGGTTTGTAGTGGTTTAGTTATGTTGGCCTGATATTGTTTAGCATGATTTTGTTTGTTTAGCCTGATTTTTCGTTTCTGGGTTTAAGAAGGGTGATTTTTTTGAAGATCGTATTTTCTACGTTTGGACGTAGAGACCTGCATTTCTCTACGTCTGAACGTAAGGTTTCTACGTTTGGACGTAGAGACCCTGCGTTTAGACGTAGAGAACTACAGATTTCCAGTTTAGGGTGCTCGATGGTGAGATTGATGCATAAGGGTGCTGTTCCTACCCAAAATGGTACTGAAAATGGCTCTGTTTTTCAGAGACCATTGTCATTGGAAATATTGATCACACTTACCATGCATTTTTTCCCGTATATGTTCATGTTGAGATTGATTGAGGCTTGATGGTGAGATTGATGGTTTGATCGTGCATAAGGGTGCTGTTCCTACCCGAAATGTTACTGAAAAATGGCTCTGTTTCAGAGACCATTGTTATTGGAAATATTGATCACACTTACACTTACATTAATCATTTAGGTATTGGTAGCTCTGTTATTTCTTCTTTGGTAGTAGATGTACTATATAGTTTATTTACTTCATAGTGTTAGTGTATAAAGCTTGTGATTGACTAGTATATGTGTGTGATTGACTTGAAACAATACTATTTGTTAACAGTTGATTGGCCCACATGGAACTGATGTCTACAAAGTAAAGGAAAATTTGACATGGACTTTTAGAGGGGAAAAGACCAAGCTCCGGGATCTTCTTGAAATTCACATGAGAAGGATCGGATTTGAGGGAACATTGAGAGGTGGGGTTTTTCGACAATTCATTGAAATGTACCAGCAGTGGCAGTTTTCCGCCTAAGTTTTGCAATATGTATGTTTCAGTGCCGTTTATCCGAATATGGCCGGTGAGCTTCATTTTAGATTTGGTGAGACGACCGCGAAGTTCGGTAGGCGGGAGTTTTTGCATGATTACCGGTTTTAGGTTTGGTGATCTCCCGGAAGCTCCCGAACGTTATTCCAGGTGTTTTGCTGAGGGGACATACGGCCACATCCATCATCCTGACCCAAAACCGATCACCATACCGTATATTGAGAGATGGTTATTGGATGACGGTGAGCATCCTGAAGTTCTCTACCGTGTAGGTTTAGTCTACCTTATTCACGGGATTATGATGGGTCATGATGAGACTACTAAGGTACCTCGTGAGACCTTCTATTTGGTTGAGAATGTAGAAGGCTTAAATGAATTTCCATGGGGTACTTGGTTGTGGGATCAGACTTATAGAAAGATCTGTCACATTATGAATACATACAAGGAAAGTCCAGAAGGCAGGGTGACGATACAAGGGGTTATACATGCCTTACAGTTTTGGGCTTACGAGACCCTCCAGGACATTGCTGTTCCGACTATTGCTGCCACCCTCAGAGCTCCTAATGCGGCTCCTCGGATGATGAGATGGAGTTGCAAGACTACCCCTCCGCAGTGGAAGGGGTTGTTGGTGAAGGCAAGTAAGGTAATAAGCTTAATAAACATTTTCTTTTAATTATATCTGGTATACTTAAACATTTTGTTATTGTTAATTCTAATGAAGTATACATTGTTTGCAGAGCCGTGTTATAGGATATCTGGATGCAAGGGAAGTTGATGGGGAGTTGATGCTAGATAGGGGCATCCCTGATGCGGAGATTAATGAGCCGCCATGTGTGATCACTCGGCCTGTACCAATTGCACGGCCACCTCCTAGACGTCCATCTACTACGCAGCAGCCACGCTCTACTACACAACAGTCAGCCTCTACTTCACATCCCTCTACTTCACAACAGTCAACCCCTTTACCTCCTCATTCACGACGTGTGCCGCACAGTTCATACACTGAGATGCTACAGGCAGAAGAAGATGAATCTGATGAAGAAGATGAAGCTGCTGGGCATTATAGGGTTGTGAAGAGAAGGATAGATAATGGGCTGGATGACATTCAGGAGGAAATTCGCCGGCAGAATGACGAGAACCGGCAAGTAATTCGAGAGGTTATACAGCGGCAGAATGAGCATGGGGCGATACTTCTTGAACTTAAGGGGTTGATGCAAACGCTGTCATCCAGAGATCAGGTAAAAAATTATTTCATTGTCAATTTCTTTATGCGATAAATTTAGTTGTATGTATTATGATACTAACCGGGCAACATCTTTTCAGTCTACCCCTCATCGGCCTCCACCTCCACCTCCTCCACATGATACTAACCGGGCCACATCTTCTCAGGTTGACCGTGATCGGTCTACACAGGGTCATCATACTGATCAGCATAATGATCAGTCTACACCTGGTCAGCATACTCATCAGCCTCCACCTGGTCAGCATACTGATGACGGTCAAATTATACCCATATATGTCATCAACATTGTCCTTAAATCGAGATTTATAATATATATTTTATATTAAATCACAAGCTTATATTGATTATTTAGTGTTGTGTGATTTATAAGATATAATTTGGTATTTATCTGTTTTTATTATTTAAATATGATTTACTGTGCAATAAATATTGATTTTTTAGATTGCGATGAATCAGAAGATATCTATTATCGGAGGAAGTAAATCTCAAGAGAAATCAAGGCGTAATCGGAGTGCATTAAAGATAAATACCGAGCAAAGACGAAAAGTGGAGTAAGGAACAATAAAAGCCAGCGAGCCAATCAGAGAAGAGAGGACTCGCTGGCAGCGAGCCATCAGTTCGCTGAGGGCGAGCTGGCAGATTCTGGGAGATCGGCTGGGAGTTATCTCTACGCGTTTGAGGATTTTCAAATATATCTTTAAGTCGGTCTAAGTCTCTATATAAAGGAGTAGCCACGAATTTTATTAGACACTCTAGAATACTTTAGCAAAACACAATTCCACAACATTGGTTTTATTTTCAATATATGTTTTCTTTATTTTATGTTCTCTCATTATGGAGTCGTTAGAATCACCGGTTAGAGATCGTATCGAGGAGTGGGAATCACGCTCGTCTTCGAGGGTAATGTCTACTCAATTATGCAATCTTTATTCGTAGATCTAATTTATTTCGTTATGGAGTAGTCGTTTTGTGTATTGATTTCGTTATGTAGTTAATTTACGAACCCATGTTTATGTAGATCTGAGACGTAAAAGACGTTTCACGAGCAAATATGGTTCAGATCTGAGCTTGCTGCCAGCGAGCCTATGTCTCGCTGGTAGCAAGATCTGTGATGTTCTTGATTTGTCTGTGAACGGCTTCGACTACGTCAGGTTCTCTGCTTTGTAATTAAAACGAGTAATTAAACTTGATCAACTTAATTATTTGTCATCGTAATTTAACATGAGACCCAAAAAAGTGATTGTTACTTAGGACAGAGATTGAATCGGTGTCTAAGAAGTACGCCTAACCATAGGAATGTTGCTTAGATGAGGTTACGGTTTATACCGGCATCCCTAGTTTTGTAATTGTGTCAGAAGTTATATGAGATTGAGACTAAAAATGTGAAGTCACGTAACGGAGACACGATGATCTAGATGGCCTACCGGAGCTAGATCTATTTAGGGGATGACTCCCGTAGTCAAAATAATTAATCTTAAATGTCTTATTTTGTCTCGTCGTCAATCTACATAGCATGGGGGAGTAATTACTACTAGTGTTATCAATACCGTTTGTTAATCATTTATAAAACCTATAAAAATAAGTGTCTTAGTGTCGCTGTGTCTTTTGTTGGTTTTGTGTTTCTATTGTGTCAATTTTAATTCTACGTTAATTGTTGGTCGTAGACCGCCTTTAATTTACTTTTAATTTAATAAGTTATATTTCGTTTAAGCCGAGTCTCTGTGGGATCGACCTCGACTCTATCTAACTATACTACGATTGAACCTAGTTCTCTTGCTAGTGTGTTGTTTAGGTATCGAGTATTTTTATTACTTGACCCGACATCAAGTTTTTGGCGCCGTTGCCGGACTCGTGTCATTAATCAAGTATAGCTTATTTTATTAAAAGTAAATTCGTAAATATTGTGAATAGTGTCTGTTTAATTATTTTTCATAGCATAGAATTAACCTGTTAGTGTCGTAAAACAAATCAGGCGCTTCCCAGCATCGACTCGTCTCATTGGCGACAAGCTCTCTGCTCACGAGAGCGGCCCGCTTTTTCTGGCGCTTCTGCTTACGATTCGTTTTACATAGTTTCTACTTTGTGTTATCGTATTTTTCATAATTTTTAGAGTCTGTTTTAGTATCGTTTTAATTATATAGTCTAGTTAAAGGCCTGGCCTTTTAATTTTTTTAATTGTTTTATTGTTTTTTGTTATTTTATAGTACGCTACTCGGAGATCGAAGGAACCGCTTGAGCCATATAATCCGGAAATAGAAAAATTTTCAAGGCGAAATAGGAAGTTATCTAGAGAACTGGCTAAACAAGGAGAAGAGGATCCAAACATTGAGGAAAGCGAGCAAGGATTGGAAGAAGGACATACAACCGATCACTCTGAGCATTCTGAATCTGAGGCAGAAATGGAAGGCGTTCTGAACAATCCAAACCAGGTACTTAATCCTGAACAAGTTATTAATAATGCCAATAATGTTAATAATGCGAATAATCTTAATGCTAATAATGGAAACCAAGCCGTGAGGCGAACTTTACAAAGTTATGCAACGCCTACTATTGAGCAATTCATTCCCGCTATCGTAGCACCACAAAATGCTGTGGAAGTCTATCACCCTAGGCCTAATGTAATTCAAATGGTGACCAACTATTCCACTTTTCATGGAATCCAAAACGAGGATCCTGGTATTCACGTGACAAATTTCTTGAAATCGTTAGCACCGTGAAACCGAATTAATCCCGGAGGGTAACATTCGCCTTAAGCTTTTCCTTTCACTTTGAAAGATAAAGCTAAGCAATGGCTTCTCTCTTTAGAGGCTGGATCTATCACTACTTGGGAACAATTGTTGCAAAAATTCATGAATAAGTATTTTCCTTTAGGAAAAACCTTTAAGTTATGCCAGGATATCTTAGGATTTAAGCAACAACCTGGGGAGAGTTTTGATCAAGCTTGGGAGCGTTTTAAGGAAGCTATGAGAAAGTGTCCTCATCATGATATCTCTCTTTGGCTTTTAATGCAAATTTTTCACCATGGATTGAGAGAGACTGAGAAAATTAGAGTAGACGCCCAAAGAATGGGAGCGTTTGTTCTTTTATCTCCTGAGGAGGCACAAGGAAAGATGGAGCAAATAGCGATGAATAGTCAATAGGGAGGCAATGACATAGCTACTGTGAAGATGGCCGCTGATATATTTGAGGATAGTGCATCTACCAAAATCTTAGAACAACTGTCTGTTATCAACAATAAGGTAGATGGAATGCAGGAGAGGATGGCAAGAGTAGAGAAAGGGACTGGAATCGAAGTAATTCCTCAAAGTGAGAATGCTGGTACTGAAGAAGCCAATTATTTTTGGAGACAAGGAAATCAATGGGGAGGATATAAGCCTAATCATAACCATCATGGATTCCGATATAGTGACCCTAATGCAGGAGAAGGGCCTAAACCGCCTACTACATATGTACCACATCAAACTAAAGCTTTTGGTTGGGAAGTTGAAATAGAAAAATTGAGCAATGTCGTTACTAACAATATGGGACAACTTTCAAAATCAATGGTTGAGTTAGCCACTAACTTTAGCCAATATTGTCAGAAAAATGATGCTAAGGTAACCAATCAAGAAGCCATCGTCCAAAATCTCACTCACCAAATAGGACAGTTAGCTGAGCAAGTCTCAACTAGACCTCCTGGAGGATTGCCAAGCAACACAGATAAAAATCCTAAGTGTTCGAATGCGATCATGACTAGAAGTGGGAAAGAGGTGACTCCACCATCTTTAAAAGAGAAAGAGAAATCCGTAGAGAGTAAGGATGGTGAGCCAAGCAAGGAAGCAAATACCTCTGAAACCTTGCCTGAGCAAGAAACCTATAAGGAACCTGCTGGCCCTAGAGTTGAGCTTTATAATAACAAGTATCCTATTTTCACTGATGTCGATCCTTCAACCTTACCTTATCCTCCACGCAAATCTAAGCCTAAGGTTGATGACAAAAGGTATAAGAAGTTCATTGATATTTTTAGAAAGTTACACATCAATATACCTTTAGTTGAAGCACTTGCTGAGATGCCTGAGTACACCAAGTTCTTAAAAGAAACTGTCTCTACTAGGAGGAAACTCCAAGATTTAGAGACCATTTGCCTAAATGAGGAGTGCTCAGCCATTATTCAACATAAGCTACCCGCTAAGTGTAAGGATCCGGGAAGTTTTCTCATTCCCTGCACCATAGGTAACGTATGTTTGAACAAGGCCTTGTGTGATCTAGGAGCGAGCATAAATCTGATGCCTCTATCCATTTTTCAAAAGATAGGTATGAAAGACCTTAAAAAGACTTCAATTACTTTACAATTAGCTGATCGTTCGGTTAAGGAACCTTGTGGAGTGGTTGAGGATGTGCTAGTAAGAGTTGAGAAGTTTGTGTTTCCTGTCGACTTTGTTGTGCTAGATATGGAAGCTAACTACGAAGTGCCCATAATCTTAGGAAGACCTTTTATGGCCACTATTAGGACTCTTATCGATGTTTACAAAGGAGAGTTAGTGTTAAGAGTTAATAGAGATGAAATAGCATTCAATGTGTTTGACATTATGAAGACACCTGATGATGGAGAGAATGCATGTTTCATGTTGGATTCTGTTGACAAGCTTGTCAATGACTTCCAACAATATGAGGATATTAAGGATTTCCTCGAGGCTACCCTAGAGTTAGAGGATTGATGAGAGTCAACTTTACGTGACTCCGGTGCATTAATTACCCCCGTTTACCACACTTTCAGCACATTTTTGGGTGAATTAGACCGTTTTCGGGGTGATATCGTGAGCTTATGGCACGGGGAACGAATCCATCACTTTGATGAATTCTTACCCCTTTTTGTTGATATTAACCCCATTCCCGAGCACTTTTACCCTCCGGAATTGTTTGGATGTTGTGGTTGTTTATGATATTGAAGGGTATTGGTGTCTCGAGGAACCGGAAGGTGACGATTTGTGGTGAAAAAGCATGATCGAGGCAAAACGAGGGCCAAAAAGGAAGAAAAATGAAGGCTGGGGGAAACAGGGGTTCAAACGCGCGTTTGAACCCTCCAAACGCACGTTCCATACATCAAACACGCGTTTGAACCCCCAAACGCGCGTTCCAGAAGTTCAGATTTGATTCAGAGTTGAAGCCCTCTAAACGCACGTTTGGAAACCAATCCAAACGCGCGTTCCAAGTCACCCAAACGCGCGTTTGAACCTTCCTAAACGCGTTCGGATGAAGAAACGATCAAGTCCCTCGCCTGAATTTATGCGAACGACGCGTTTATTAGCCAAGCTTAAACGCGTTTGAAGATTCCAAACGCCTGTTCCAGCTCCAAGCCAAACGCGCTTGGACCGATTTTTCTGCAGATTTTCCCTTCACCTATAAATACCCCCTTAGACTATTTCTTGAAGGACACTTACTTTCTTAGCAAAACTCTACCCATCTCTTGCTCGAATTTTGTAATAGCTTAGAATACTCTTTCTTAATGTAAATCAACAACATATTAGCCTAATCTTTTCATTTCTTAGCTTAGATTTTCATTCCAAACACTAAGAGACCACCTTTTAATTACTTCTTTATTTTGTACTTTTTGGATCTCAACTCGAATTTCTGCAATTTTATGGTATAATTCCCTTCTCCTTTACTTGTTATGGCTCTTATTTACTGTTTTGTGCATGCTTTAACTAGTATAATGTGTAGCTAAACACCTACATAGTCGAATCATGTGAAATTTGGTGAAATCACCCTTTGGGTGATGAAATTGGGAGTGGGTAGTGCTTTTTATTGTTGTATCTTGCATATTTCACGTCTTAGAACTTGTTATAACGGATTTGGGCTAGATTGATCACCTAGGTCAAAATCACACACATCACTCTTGAGAGTTGTTCAGATGGAGGGGTGTGGGAAAAGGGTTCTAGGATCGCATTGTAGTGCGAGGTTACTCGTTTTTAACGTTTAAACGGCTCTCGTGCATAAATTGTCTTGTGAATGAATCTCTCTTAGGAAAGGTTAGTTGGCTTGGCATAAGGTGTTGGGGAAGAGTTGTTCAGACCCTAGCACCGGGATTAGGAGTCCGTACCCGTGAAATTGAATGTAAGAGTTCGTTGTTATTGCACACTCCCGGTTTTGTCTCTCCTTTGGGTGAAACTAGCTATTTTGATCATGGTTCGGCTATGTCTCTTTAACGATCTTTAAAACCTAGTAGTTTAATCTTTTTCCCTTCTTTTTATCTTTAAACTCGTTAGCTAGAATCACTTAGTGTCGTTGTAGTTATAAATACTTTGAAAGTTTGATCACCTAGACTAAGTAATACGTTCGCTTTGGTACTTACAAACACGATTCCTTTGGGTTCGACCTCGTACTCCTGTAGCTATGCTAGCAATCGACCCGGTACACTGCCGGTTAGAGAGTTAGTTTACCCACAGTTTCGAGTCCTTTATAAATTGTTTTTGTTGGGTGGATTTAGCTCAATCAAAATGGCGCCGTTGCCGGGGAATTGTGTGCTATTTGTGATATCTTGCAAGTGAACCGAAGGCTTGGGCCTAGGTTTATTTTACTGTTTTCTTGTTGTTTGCTTTTTGTAGTGCATGACCCGGAGATCTCAAACACCACTCGAACCTTACATAGACGGAATTGAGGCTTACGCAAGGCGTAGAAATAGTCAACGAAGAAGAGGTCGTCAAGTGGAGGAGTCGATTCCGGTCGTTGAAGAGAATGATTTGGGTGAGTTGGGAGAAGGATCCGACATAGCACAACAAGGTGGACAAGGTTTGGAAGGGAATTTGGGGAACGACAATGGAGTCCCAATTCAAAACCCGCCTCTTGTCAATAACAATGCACAAGGAGGTGGGAATGGACAAGGAAACAATGTGGTGAATGCGAATGGGCCTATACCTCAAAATGTTCAACACGAGGCCCTAGGGAATCAAATGGATCCCGTTCTCATGCAACAATTCAACGCATGGATGTTGAACCAGTTTCAACAGAACCAAAATCAGGCTCATAATCAAGGTGCAAATGCGATGCCTAATTGGTTTAACGGTCAACAAGAGCAAAACCACGGTGGTTTGACTTGTAGAGATTTTGTGCTAGCTCCTACGGCAAACATGGGGCATAGTCCAATTCGAATGCCACCGGTGGCCGCCAACAATTTGGAATTGAATAGGAACATCATACATTTGTTGGGAGACAATGCTATATTCAAGGGAACCGCTCTAGAAAATCCTCACTTATTCATTGATCACTTTCTCCAAATAGTGAACTCAACAAAGATCAATGGAGTGAGTGATGAGGCGCTCAAACTTATGCTTTTCCCGTTCACCTTGAAAGAGCAAGCTAAGAGGTGGTATGATTCGTTGCCTAATGATTCTTTACACACATGGGAAGAAGTGGTAAAGACTTTTCTACTCAAATATTACCCCACATCGAAGACCATGGATATGAAAGAAGCTATCATGTCATTCAATGCTTATGAAGGAGAAGAGCTACATGAGTCTTGGGATCGATTTAAAGCTTTGTTGAGGGAGTGCCCTGGGCACGGATTGAGATCTTATGAGGTAGTTCATACTTTCTTCCGGGGTCTAGATCAAGTCCATCAAAGTACCTTGCATGCTTCATGCAATGGAGATATTATGAGTATGGTACCCGAAGTAGCCATGAACCAAATCGAGAAAATTTCTGAGACCTCGAGGCAATACATATCGTCGAGTAGAAAGGGGACAAGAAGCAAGAAGCCCGGTTTGGTTGAAGTGAAAGAAGTTGAGGCAAATGACCAATATCATGCTCAAGTACAAGCGATGGAGCAACAGTTGGGGAGATTGCAAAAGGAGAATGAGAGTGCTAAGCTTTTCCAAATTTGTAGTGGACCACACTCGGCAAAGGATTGTAGGATGACAACCAAAGCTCAAAATATGGCTTACCCTCAATCCTCAACTCATGGGCAACCTAGTACTCTATCTCAAGATAACATGAATGAGTTGGCTAAGCGGATGATGAGTATTTGCTCGATGGAGCAATGGAATCACGGGCCCCAATATCAAAATCAATCTCAAAGCCCCTATCAAGGCCAATATATGGGGGAGCAACAAGGTGGGCAACCGTATGAAGAATCCCAAGATGTGAACTATGTGGGACAAGGTCAAGGAGGGAATTATGGAAATCAAGGTGATGGTTCATGGAGGAATAACAACAATCAAGGTTGGAACCGGAATCAAAACCAAGGCCAAAACCAAGGGTATAGACAAGGCCAAAATCAAAGCCAATCTTCACAAGGACAAGTTTATCAACCTCCACACCAAAGGCAACAACAAGGAGGGTATAATCAACAAGGTTCCAACAATTATCAAAACCCTCCTCCTTTGGCTCCTATACCTCAAAAGAGTTCAACCGATGTCATCTTGGAACAAATGAACAAAAACTTTGCGGAGATAAAGAAGGACATGGTTGAGATGAACTACAAGCATGGTTCCGCCATCAAAAATCTTGAGACACAATTTGGTCAAGTGGTGGAACATGTTCAGTTGAAAGGCGGTTTACCGAGTAGCACTGAAAAGAATCCAAAAAGTGTAAACGCCATCTTAACTCGAAGTGGAAAAGTTTTGAGGACGAACGGAGAAAAGAAAGTCCTATGGGAGGACAAAGTTAGAAAAGCTCCTATTGAGACCGGAGCGGGAGCCATGGATGGTGACATAGATGAGATTGAAGATGATGAAGATCATGAAGAATATGTCAAGAAGAAGGAATTGGAGAAGAAAGAAGCTCAAGCTAGGGGAGATTATGTGGTCATCGATGTGAAAGAGGAGGAACCAACTAGGAGAGAAGGGAAAGAGCCAGTGAAAGATCCGTCTTCCCCACGCACCAAAGGTAAGAAAGGTATGATCCCTCCTCCTTCTAAAGATTTTGATTTGAGTACTCTCCCATATCCCCCTAAGAATCATAGACAAAGTTGCTTGAATAAGGCACAAACCCGATTTATTGAGATTTTGCGAAAAATTGATTTGAACATTCCTTTTCTTGAAGCACTTGCAAACATGCGCTCTTATTGTAAGTTTTTAAAAGAGTTGCTAACTAAAAAGGGTAAAATGCAAGAAGTTGTGTGTTTAAATGAAGAGTGTTCCGCTATTTTTGATGGTAAGTCTAGGATTCCCCCGAAAGTTAGGGACAAGGGTAGTTTTACTATCCCGGTTACTATTGGTACGACTCATTTTCCTAGTGTCTTATGTGATTTGGGGGCTAGTGTAAGCCTAATGCCCCGTGCTATATATGAGAGTCTTAACCTAGGAGAGTTGGAGCCAACGGGGATGACCCTTCAAATGGCGGATAGGTCTATAAGGGAGCCTATGGGAGTGATAGAGGATGTCATAGTGAAAGTGGATAAGTTTGCCTTCCCGGTAGATTTTGTGGTACTAGACATGGAGATGGACTCCAAAACACCCTTGTTGTTAGGACGTCCTTTTTTAAACACCGGAAGGACTTTGATAGATGTTGCAAGTGGAGAGATTATTTTGAGAGTTGGAGATGAAAAAGTCGCGGTCAATGTTTATAAAGCCATGAAACACCCTAAGGAGAGCACCGAGGACTGTTTTTCTATTGATGCTATATATCCTTGCGTTTCGGAACATGTTGACATGCAGGCGTATAAAGATAATTCCGATGAATGCATGGCAAGAGTGAGTACGGAACTCGATGAAGAAGAAGAGTTGGAAGAGGAAGCAAAAGAGCTAGAAGAGACGGCTTTCGTGGGTGAAAGGTGGACCGAGAAGATTGATCTTGGGCTTGAAGGAGAGCTAGAAAAGCCATCAATTGAGGACCCACCGAAAGATTTGAAGATGAAGCCGCTTCCACCTCACTTGAAGTATGTTTTTCTTGAAAATGATGATTTACTTCCTTTGGTTATTTCTGCCACACTAACGGCTTTGCAGGAAGATGAGTTGGTGAAGCTAGGAATTATCTATGCCATCTCGGATAGCAAGTGGGTGAGTCCCACCCAAGTGGTGCCAAAGAAAGGGGGTATGACTGTGGAGATCAATGACAAAGGTGAGGAGGTGCCTAAGCGTTTGGTAAGTGGTCATAGAATTTGCATTGACTATCGCAAGCTAAATGACCAAACCCGTAAAGATCATTTCCCCCTCCCCTTTATTGATCAAATGTTAGAAAGATTGAGTGGCCATGCTTTCTATTGCTTTCTTGATGGGTTTAGTGGGTATTACCAAATACATGTGGCCTTAGAGGACCAAGAAAAGACTACCTATACTTGTCCCTATGGCACCTTTGCCTTCCGTAGGATGCCCTTTGGGTTGTGTAATGCACCCGCGACATTCCAACGGTTCAAGGTTGCCATATTTGCGGATATGATTGAAAATTTTTTAGAAGTCTTTATGGATGATTTTAGTGTGTTTGGTGATTCCTTTGAGGAATGTCTAGATAATCGTGAAAAGGTGTTGAGTAGATGTGAGGAGACGAATTTGGTGCTAAATTGGGAGAAGTGTCATTTGATGGTTACGGAAGGGATAGTCTTAGGGAATAAGATATCTAGCAAGGGTATAGAGGTAGACAAGGCTAAGGTAGAAGTGATAGCTAAGCTTCCTATGCCCACCAACCTAAAGACTCTTAGGGGTTTTCTAGGCCATGTGGGGTTCTATCGTAGGTTCATTAAGGATTTCTCGAAAATAGCCCGTCCTCTTACTCTTCTTCTTGGAAAAGACGTCCCGTTTGATTTCGACCAAGCTTGCATTGAAGCATTTTTTATGCTCAAGCAATTGCTTGTATCCGCTCCTATCTTAGTTGCCCCGAATTGGGATCAAGAATTTGAGCTCATGTGTGATGCGAGTGACACCGCGGTTGGTGCAGTCCTCGGTCAAAAGATCGACAAAATCTTCAAGCCCATTGCTTATGCAAGTCACACCTTGAATCCGGCCCAACAAAACCACACCACCACTGAAAAAGAGCTTTTAGCGGTCGTCTTTGCGTTTGATAAGTTCCGGTCTCATCTCGTAGGTTCTCGGGTAGTTGTCCACACGGATCATGCCGCTTTGCGTTATCTCTTTGCCAAGCAAGATGCCAAGCCCCGCCTCTTGAGGTGGATCTTGCTCCTGCAAGAGTTTGATCTAGAGATCCGTGATAGAAAGGGTTGTGAGAATGTCGTAGCCGACCACCTAAGTCGTATGGAGCTTAGTGAGGAGTTGATTAAGGCACAAAGTGAGATAAATGACTCTTTCCCTCACGAGCAACTATATGTACTTGACACCCTTCTTCCGGTTAAGAAAGGCAACTTTCTAAAAGTCGGAAAGGAAGGTAGTCCTTGGTTCGCTCCTTTTGTCAACTACCACGAGTGCGGTTTTATAGATCCCGACCTTGACTCAAACCAAAGGCGTAAATTCCTTAGTGAGGTTGGTAAGTATGTGTGGGAGGATCCTTGCTTATATAGGTTGTGCTCGGATGGCATTTTGAGGAGATGCATCCCGGAAAGTGAAATTTTGAGTGCGCTTTCTTTTTGTCACGACAAAGAAGCCGGAGGCCATTTCTCGGGGCAAAGGACCACTTTGAAAGTGTTGCAAAGTGGGCTATATTGGCCCACTCTATTCCGAGACGCACATGCTTATGTGAAATCTTGTGATGCTTGTCAAAGGTCCGGTCGTATATCTAGAAGGAGTGAGATGCCTCAGAAGCCGATCATAGTGTGTGAGATTTTTGACGTGTGGGGCATTGATTTCATGGGCCCCTACCCTTCTTCGTGTGGTAACAAGTACATCCTAGTCGCATGTGATTATGTGTCCAAATGCGTCGAAGCCTTAGCCTAACCCACCAATGATAGGAATGTTGTTATCCGTTTTCTTAGAAAGAACATCTTTTGTCGGTTTGGAGTGCATCGTGCTATAATTAGTGATAATGGAAGCCATTTTGCTAACAAGCCGTTTGATAAGCTTTTAGAGAAGTATGGAGTGAAACACAAGTTAGGTACCGCTTACCATCCCCAAACGAGTGGTCAAGTTGAAGTCACGAATAGGGGTATTAAGTGTATCTTAGAGAGGACGGTAGACACGAATGTCAAGAGTTGGTCTTTAAAGTTAGATGATGCTTTGTGGGCCCATAGGACACCTTTAAGACACCCTTAGGCATGTCTCCTTACATGATAGTCTATGGTAAATCTTGTCATCTTCCCGTAGAGATCGAACACAAGGCTTATTGGGCCATCAAAATGCTAAACCTCGATGATACCTTAATTGGTGAGAAGCGTATGGCCCAATTGAATGAACTAGATGAGTTCCGCCTTTGTGCTTATGACCTTTCCACGAAGTATAAATAAAAGACTAAGCTACTCCATGATAAGTTGATTAAACCTCGTGTTTTCAATGAGGGTGACGAAGTCTTATTCTACAATACTCGTTTGCATCTGTTTCAAGGGAAGTTGAAGTCTAGGTGGTCCGGTCCTTATGTTGTGTCGAAAGTCTATCCATCCGGAGCTATCGAAATCACCCATCCCAAGTTTGGCACGTTTACCACTAATGGCTTGCGGTTGAAAAGGTATGAGAGGTTGCCTTACGATGAAGCACTAGAAATAGTGCACCTTGAAAACCCTATACCTTGTGATGAATCTTGTAAGTCTTGTCATGGACTTTAAATCTTGACTCGTATAATCCTTAATCCATCTTTCCATCTTTCTACCCTCTCTCGTCTCGTGCCAACGGTATAATTTTGAAAAAGTTGGCACCGTTTAATCCATCTTGTCGAGCCAACGACGTAAAACAAAGGCGCTTGGGGGAGGCAACCCATCATTTCGTAGTGCTGAGTTAGTTTGGTGTTTCTAGTGGTCTCGGGGCGGTTAGAATCGAGTGTGGGGTAGAAATCTTGTGTTTTCCTAGTTTCTGGTCCAAACGCACGTTTAGCCCTTTCAAACGCACGTTTACAGTTTTTTCCTCCCAAACGCGCGTTTAGAACCATTTTAAACGCGCGTTTGGAGCCTCAACTCTCTGATCGTGATTCCTCTTCCCAAACGCACGTTTCACACTTCAAACGCGCATTTGAGCTTGCAAAACGCGCGTTCCACCTCTTTCAAACGCGCGTTTGGGACCTTCTTCTTTAAATACCTGCAACTTCAAACCTGCGTTTCACAATCGGATTTTCTCAACCCTAGCAGCGTTTGGCGGCCGTATTTACCACTTTCACTCGAAATCCTTCGTTTCTCAACCGTTTTTGGTGATTTAAAGCCCAATCAACACCCCTCAATCTCTTCTTTTGATTTCAACAAGCTATTCCAACAACAAATCCCTCAAATCCTCGATTCGATCGGCAGTTTTGACAATTTTTTGTCAAAGTCGAATTGGGCCAATTTCGACGTTTCGAGGCTCGTTCTTCGCTCCAAATCATCCTTATCGTCTCTTTTAAGCATAGAACATGTATATTTTGGGTTTAAGTTTCGGTTAGGGTTAGTTTTTGCCTATTTTTGGTTTAACGCCCTTTCTCGTTATTTATTGTTTATTGATTTGTATACCTTGTTTCTGTTTGTTTTGTTTGTTTTGTTGATCGATGATGAATGGTGTGGCTTTTGTGGGGTGTTTCGTTGTGGATGGATGGTTTGTTTTGAAATCCCGGTTGGATGATAACCGGGTTGGTTTTGTTGTTGCTTTGGTTGTTGGGTGATGTTTGGACGATTTTCAGTGATAATGAGGGAAACAAAACGTAAGGAAACCGAGGGTAAAGGTAAGGGAAGCAACCAAAGGACTAGGCAAGTGCCCAAAAACAGAAAACCTTAGTTTACCCTTGGATACCAAAGGGTGGTATTCGAATAAGTGATACAGGCTGTGTAAAGAGTAGGAATCCTCGAGCCCTTAGGCCAGCGGGACAGTTGAGAGATGAGATGTCTGATGAAGATTTTGAGCCGGATACCGAGGGGAGGAATACCAGTAGTGATAGTAAGGAGGCGACAGACTTTGAGAGCGATGTGCCCTTGGCACATTTGCAAGCCAAGAAGGTAACAACACCTGTTTCACCTCCTCCACAATCTACCCCTCCACAGAGTACCCCCGAGCAGAACCCTCCACTAGCCCCTCTTTCCGATGACCCTATCCCTTTTGAGCAGCGTTTTAACTCACCGGTTGCCTTCTCTAATTACAATGAGTACATCGCTGTGAAAAACATGTGCTATGAGAGGGGGCTAGACCTCAAAGTTGTGCCTAAAACTTTTATTGATGACTTGAGGAAGACAGGGTGGAACAATCTGATTTATGAACCAGAGGGGAATCTCAATCTGTCACTAGTCCGGGAATGGTATGCAAACTTTAGTGTGGCAAATCTTGAGTCCGGTTTCATCAAAGTAAGAGGGGTTAATGTTCCGTGGTCCGTCAAAGCTATCAATGATTATTACCGGATACCGGCTTTCGAGGGTCAGGACTACATTAGTTGGTTTGCAGAGAGATCTCATTGGGGAAATACTGAGAATCCAGATCCATTAGAGGAGATGAGGAAGGCCATAAATCCTGACTTACAGTGGGTTTCCAAAGGTAGCAATTTGAGAAGTCAGTTGGTGACGACGACTTGGCCGGATGATTGGAAAGTGAAAGCAAAGTTTTCTCAGAACCGTCTACTACTGAAGGACAACATAACGCACTTCCACATTAAGGATTTGCAATTGTTGTATGCTCTACACTATAATCTGAAGGTAGATGTCGGGAAAACCATTTTTGAGGAATTCAGAGAAAACCAAAAGGTCAAGCGTCGGATGATTATGTGCCCCTACCTTATTCATGGTTTGTGCAAAAGAGCTTCGGTAAAGGATTATCCAGATGATCAGATCCTGAGAAAGAAGACTCTCCCCGTGATGCCTAGGCCGTTCAATTCCCGTACCGCTTCCAGGCCTCCTAGGCCCACCCCACGCCCTATTCACACCGTTCTCCGCCCCACTGCCCCTACTACTTCCACCACACTCCCTATACCTCCACCTCTCATCACCACCACTACCACCACTACTTTACCTCCACCTCCACCTGTCACTACTGACCCTTCCACCACACCTCTACCTCCTCCTTCTACTACTGGACCTTCCACCATCCCTACACCTCCACCTTCTACATCTACTACCGGGGGGCCGTGGCTTAGTGAGCGGCAAGGGCTTTTGATTGCACATAAACAAAGAGATTGGATGGACAGTCTGAGGGTGACACTGAATGGCATAGTGGAGAATCAGCAAGTATTAGCTCAGGAGAGGGGGGTTGAGCTCCCTGCATTAGATCTGGATATTTCACCGTTTCAGTATACCCCGGAGATTGAGGAGGATTTGCAGCGGATCATAGATGAGTCATTTGTTGATGAGCCAGAAGAGGGGTTTGACGACATTCATTTGGATGATTTGATTGGGACAGAGGCGATTAGGGCCCAGTCTTTGCAGGCCTTCACGATCGAGAGTGCATTGCTGTGGTTGCACCAACATCAGGCACACCGGACTCCTCTACTGACGTACAGGGACATGGAGCTGACTAGCATGCTTTCTCATGCAATTTCTATTGTATTTACTTACTAGTCTGTCTCTTTTATACTTTGATGATTTCACTTACTTTTGACGTTCTTTCATCATGCTTTGGACATACTTCACTTTTGCATGCACGTACACTTATTTTTTGAGCCCCTGAGGCCTGCTTGACCGTGTATGTTTGCCTTTTCGTTGACTGATACTTTGGGATGACGAGGATATTCTTATTGGTTTATATTTAATGCATGGATGTTCTGTTCTTATTTGATTCGATTGTATCCTTCCATTGCATATCCCGTATCCCCCCTCATTCTGCTTTGATCTCGTCATTGTGGCTTAGACTCGTTATTTTATGCACCCGCTTACCCTATTGCTTGCTTTTAGCACGCGGATTCTGTCCCGTGCATGCGCTGTCTTTGTTTCTGTTGATCTCGCTCTAGGTTACGGGATGGATTCATACGAGGTTATCACGAGTTTCGAGTCACGGTTGCGCCTTTGCTGGGTCTTTTGGTCAAACAAATAAGTCTTTTACGCTTATTATCTCTCACACCGAGGACAGTGTTTCGTTTAAGTGTGGGGTGGGGGACTTAGCCGTTTTCTTGTTTTTATTGTTGAATGTGCATTATTTGTGGTATACTTAGCCTATGATTGGGCTTGAGTCGATTTTTGGGTAATTTTAAAATTTTTCAAGGGTTTCCGACACTGTGTTGTGTGTGCCATGTCCATATTCGAGTGGTGGCCACCTTAGTGGGGCCCCGAACGTTTGCACTTCGGTTTGATATTGTCTTGAGAATAGAGTCTATTAATTTCACGTGAAGCTATACTTTGTGCACAATTTGATTACTACCACCTCTCATACCACTAGTCTCGAGACGAAATAGAAAGGTTCACCTAAGTAGGATACGGGATGACGGTCATGGCGTCTCTTTGACCAACCAAAGCCAAATAAGCCTTACCCCAACATTAAACCTTCGTAGCCCATCTCAGCCTTGATAGAATGGTCTGACCACCATTCGTCTTATAGCTGTTTTGTTACTTAGTCAGAAACCTACCTTGAGCCGTAATTTTGGTCACATTTCCTTCATTTATACCCTACGAGTGGACTTAGTCTGTTGTTAGGCCACACTTGCTAAGGCAAGTGTGGGGTGGGGGAAATGAGTTTTTGATGGGTTGGTGTTTCATTGGTTTGGAGCTATAAGGAGAGGAGGAGCTCGTTTGGGCCTAGTGTTTGGGTTTGGCCTAAAAAGAAAAGAAAAGAAAAAAATCTGTGAATTCTCTTCTCCTTTAAAAATTAAAAAAATAAAAAAAAACAAACAATCAAAGTTCAAAATAAATTAGCTCTCTTTGCAATAAAAGTTGGAGTGTATAGTAATAAAGGGTTGGAATCAAAGTAATGAGCTCAAAAGTTATACGGATGATGTTGGAGTTGGGATAGTGAGATAGGTGCTAATGTATTCGACCTCGCATTATGAAACTTGAAACATAGTTGAATTAGGCAATGAGTTCGGGTATGTTAGTATCTTATGGTTCCCAAAGTTTTATACTAATCAAAAAGGAGTTTGGGTGGTTTTTATGGTAGAGATAAGGTGGTACACTTGTTGATTAGGTTCACTCGTACTTCTTTTTCTCCAGTTCCCAAATTACCCTTTTCGATTAACCGGAATTACCCTAGCCTAACGTTATAACCCTTCAAGTCCTACCCGATTGTGTCCAAACTTAATGACCTTGATTAGTGGAGAGAGTGGTTGATATGAGACGGTTGGTAGACCTTTGGTCGGGATTCAAGCCCCGACAATCATTTTGAACACTTGGATGTAGCTCCGCACCACACATACTCTATTCTTTTGATAATGTTGCACCGGTGTGTGTACGTTCGTTTGTCTTACTTTGTGGTTACCTCGAGGGTGTGGATAGTAGCACCTACGTCACAATGTTGAATCCCTTGGTTTGTTTTAAAACGCCTAGTTTACTCGAGGGCGAGCAAAGGCTAAGTGTGGGGTGGTTGATGAGAGTCAACTTTACGTGACTCCGGTGCATTAATTACCCCCGTTTACCACACTTTTAGCACATTTTTGGGTGAATTAGACCGTTTTTGGGGTGATATCGTGAGCTTATGGCACGGGGAACGAATCCATCACTTTGATGAATTCTTACCCCTTTTTGTTGATATTAACCCCATTCCCGAGCACTTTTACCCTCCGGAATTGTTTGGATGTTGTGGTTGTTTATGATATTGAAGGGTATTGGTGTCTCGAGGAACCGGAAGGTGACGATTTGTGGTGAAAAAGCATGATCGAGGCAAAACAAGGGCCAAAAAGGAAGAAAAGTGAAGGCTGGGGGAAACAGGGGTTCAAACGCGCGTTTGAACCCTCCAAACGCACGTTCCATACATCAAGCGCGTTTGAACCCCAAAACGCGCTTCGAAGTTGATTTGATTCAGAGTTGAAGCCCTCTAAACGCACGTTTGGTAACCAATCCAAACGCGCGTTCCAAGTCACCCAAACGCGCGTTTGAACCTTCCTAAACGCTGCGTTCGGATGAAGAACGAGTCAAGTCCCCGCCTGAATTTATGCGCAACGACGTTTCCGCATTAGCGCAAACGCAGCGTTTGAAGATTCCAAACGCCCGTTCCAGCTCCCAAACGCGCGTTTGGACCGATTTTTCTGCAGATTTTCCCTTCACCTATAAATACCCCCTTAGACTATTTTTTGAAGGACACTTACTTTCTTAGCAAAACTCTACCCATCTCTTGCTCGAATTTTGTAATAGCTTAGAATACTCTTTCTTAATGTAAATCAACAACATCTTAGCCTAATCTTTTCATTTCTTAGCTTAG
The DNA here is from genome assembly GCA_026214975.1 of Gentiana macrophylla. Taxonomy (NCBI): domain Eukaryota; kingdom Viridiplantae; phylum Streptophyta; class Magnoliopsida; order Gentianales; family Gentianaceae; genus Gentiana; species Gentiana macrophylla. The sequence continues at coordinate 18,784,985 of CM047809.1, read as the reverse complement.
ATTTTCATTCCAAACACTAAGAGACCACCTTTTAATTACTTTTTTATTTTGTACTTTTTGGATCTCAACTCGAATTTCTGCAATTTTATGGTATAATTCCCTTCTCCTTTACTTGTTATGGCTCTTATTTACTGTTTTGTGCATGATTTAACTAGTATAATGTGTAGCTAAACACCTACATAGTCGAATCATGTGAAATTTGGTGAAATCACCCTTTGGGTGATGAAATTGGGAGTGGGTAGTGCTTTTTATTGTTGTATCTTGCATATTTCACGTCTTAGAACTTGTTATAACGGATTTGGGATAGATTGATCACCTAGGTCAAAATCACACACATCACTCTTGAGAGTTGTTCGAGATGGAGGGTGTGTGGGAAAAGGGTTCTAGGATCGCATTGTAGTGCGAGGTTACTCGCTTTTAACGTTTAAACGGCTCTCGTGCATAAATTGTCTTGTGAATGAATCTCTCTTAGGAAAGGTTAGTTGGCTTGGCATAAGGTGTTGGGGAAGAGTTGTTCAGACCCTAGCACCGGGATTAGGAGTCCGTACCCGTGAAATTGAATGTAAGAGTTCGTTGTTATTGCACACTCCCGGTTTTGTCTCTTCTTTGGGTGAAACTAGCTATTTTTATCATGGTTCGGCTATGTCTCTTTAACGATCTTTAAAACCTAGTAGTTTAATCTTTTTCCTTTCTTTTTATCTTTAAACTCGTTAGCTAGAATCACTTAGTGTCGTTGTAGTTATAAATACTTTGAAAGTTTGATCACCTAGACTAAGTAATACGTTCGCTTTGGTACTTGACGTGGGTTTTCATAGTGCTATTCCAGTCCTTAACCGACAGTGTATCGGGTCAAACTGTAGTGCTAGTGTGGTGAGTCGGTGTCGAATCCTCGAGGAAACGTATGGTAATTGAGTGTGGCTAAACACCAAGAAGCTATTATTAACTCAATCTAAGTACAATTTTTCTTTTTTTCCTTTTAGTAACCTTAAAGCAAGAAATAAATGCATAAAACTAAAACAGATATATATGTAGATACATAAATATATATATAAATGTATAGAAATACATATATATATATATATATATATATATATATATATATATATATATATATAGTACCAATACAATATATAGGATATAAATACTAGTAATATTATTAGAAACTAGCCAAGAATATGTCAATTGAATCAAAGATCTCTTTTAGTAGAAATGGATGTGCTTGATCTTTCCTTATTTTAAGGTGAATCAATTATATATGAACCAATGTACTCTAAACTAGACAACTCCTCCTCACACGAACGCGTATGAAATTGTCATATGTCAAATTGTCAACAGATTCAATCTCCACAACTCGCCCCATGCTAATCTCGGTTAGTATGAACAGTACCAGTACAAATCTACCCCGGATAAAAGAGGTTATTCCGTTTGTCGACGGCCGATGTTATTCAAAAGGCTCCGGTTGTCGCGCGGATCGATTTAACTTTCCGGTGTTAGTTTTAATTAAACCGTTGATTTTAACATTATTACGATCTTGAGCACAAATTTAATAAGATTCATCTTTCCCAAGACAAATCGCTTTGGGTAGGAAATAGGATTCCGTTGTCACGCTTTCACTCGGCCATTTTTACCCTTCGGTTTTTCTATCCTTTATCTCATATCCTAACTTCTGCAGTCGGTTCATCGTTAGGTTATATGTTGCGATTCATCTTGGTTAATTACGTCAATCCGAATATTATCAATACGTTGCAAGATAGAAAAAGATTCATTATAATCGATTTTAATTCAATTTTAACATAGTCATCATCTATTTCCCTAAAAAGATAAACTACTTCAATTTCATATCTTGGCTAGATATAGAGTTAGCCTAATATCATTATAACTAATATATAGATACTAATAACAACAAACAAACATAAATACATTAAAAAGTTACAGATTACAATTGTAGTGTCGAGTTTGTATTCTCCGGAAATAGCAACTCCTTTAGCAACAACGAGCCTTGATAAACCTTCTAAGTATTACAACGATACTTATACTACATTATTATTTCGACAGAGTGTCATTTACGGTATTTACAGAACTACAAACTACTTAAAGATAAGATATATATATATATATATAAGAGGTATATATATATTGGTACACCTCCAACACTCTGCAAATGAGGAGTATTTATAGAGTGGAGTACAAGGCCGGCGCGGGCCGGTGCTACAGTGGAGATTCTCTCCTGACAGTCCCCATGTGCTGGTGGCAGAGAGATTCCGGCTCGGGCCGGGTTTTTTCGGTTCGGGCCGGATCTTGAAAAATATCTTTCTTCCGTTTTCTACTTTGTTTCGGTTTTAATTCTTCAGTTTTCCATCACACGTACCCTGAAACAGTCAAAAACACGAGCCACAGTAATTTTGATCATAAAAACTATAAGTTTTACTAAAATTATAACGATAATATCTATTTATAACGATTTCGATTTTTATGTGTTTTTAGATATATTTTTATAGAATTTATACGATATTATCGTAAATACGATATAAAAAGTCATATAATATGGTTATATTTTTATCATACATCAACTACTCCACACTTAGCTTTTGATCGTCCTCGAGCAAAATAAGCGATAATATATAAACTGTTATAATGCAAACAATATAGTTCTTCTAGACTAAATTTCTAACTTAGTAACGTATGCTGTTAACATTATAATCATATTAATTTTATCTATCTAATATTATTAAAAAAATAAAAAGTGTGTATAACTTAATAAATTAGTTATAAAATATTATCTAAATGAAATTCTACATGAATTACTTAATAACTATAAAATAATTAGAATAACTCTGTAATCGCCACTGTATGAAATTTCGGAATCAATGACTAAGTCAAGTAGTTGGCAAAATGGCTTATAACGTTCAGGCTCAGGGTGTTTGGCTAATCGAAAGGATAACAAAGGAAAATCAAAAGAAATAGAAGCAAGTCGTACGTACTTACACCTTCAACTTTTGATCAAAAATACCTTGATCATTAACATCCTGACACTGTTTTCAAAAATCTACTAACCATATTATTTCTCTCTCTTTTTTTTTTTTAACAGAATACTGACATATCCGAACTCATTACCATAATCGACTATCTTTCAAGTGTCATGAGGTGAGAACAAATACATCAGTACCTAACTATTCCAACTTTTTCTTTTTCTAGAGAATAACACTTTTTTACAAAAGATTGCATTCCGAATAATATTTATTCCAATCTCAGCATATACCATTATTGAATTTCGATGTCGTCACCGCTATCCATAAGCACATACTAAACTTGCGGGAATTCAAGGAAATGTAGACCAATTTAAGTTAAGGGTCGGTTATATCTAGTTAATCATAATGGCTAATTTCGAGTGAGGTCTTGATCACTCTGCAAGGCTGAGGTGAGGACAAAAATTGGAAATTACATTCGGGTAGGCTTATTATTTGGCTATAGTTAATCAAAGTAATGCCAAAAATCTCATCATTCCTAATCCAATTCCAAATTCATACTTGTCTTGAAAAGAAAATCATTCTAAAATTTTATTATAATTAAAAGTAACTTTTGTCTAATTTCATAAAAAAATAATATTTCATACTATTTATCTAGGTATACATACTTAAAATCTTAATAAAAATCTAACATAGATATAAATAATATAGAAATAATATATCGAGATTACTTTACTTAATTAAAATTTTATTCTATCAAAATATATCATTTTTATTATAATGATTATATATTATTTCGTTTATTTCCTTAAGATTGATTAAACTAAGTGCATCAGTAATTGATATATTAAATTCATTTTATTTACTAACCAATCTCTACTCCCCACTTACGAATTGACATCGTCTCGATGTGTAATGAGTAGTAAAAGTTGGTTTAGGAAATAAAATAAAATTTATAACGGGTGAATATTGTTACGTGTCATATAGACTAGTGTTTATATAATATAGCATATTAAAAACATTAACACAAACAAATATATTACAATATTAAAAAGTACAAGTTAACTACTAAATACTACTATAAACTAAAAAACTAAAACTAAGTTAATCTAAGTTATTATTAAACTAATTTATTCTAAGTTAATTTATTCTACCATTATTACCTTTTATAACATAACTATCTAATTTTCTCCACTTGAAGATCCTCCCGAATATCGATTGGTAGTAGCCCTACCGAGGAAGGCGAAATGGAAAATACTCATCTGTCGCTTCTTTCGGTACCCTAGCCAAACGAACACTTATTCGGAAATCACCATGCAAACGGCATAGGTGGCGACGGAACGGTCTTCTTCCAAATGCAAAACTAACAAATGCTTTACAATCAATATTCCCAATCTATAACAGCCCCGCTCGTTATAGCATACAATAGTAATAATTCATCATCACTGATTTCCGAGAAATCATCGCTTGGATAAACTCGTGAATTGATGAAACGTTTCCGGAGTTCTCAAATGGGGAAGTAAAGCGGCGGTGGAGACATCTCTATCCCTATCATAATGTTGGAATAAAACTTGATAAGATTCCGAACATTTGTTAATAAATCCTTCAAAGTATCAAGTCTCCACCGATACTCATAATGACAAGAGGGTGATGTTTGGGTGGTGGAATTTGAAAATTTTGATTGATTATGGTAGAAGTAAAAGGAACAACAAAGACCTCTAATGGTAGCAGATTAATCGACTTACAAGATTAGCCTCTCGCAAGTACCGAGTAAAACTCTCTTACCATTGTAACATTAATTCTTCCTCTGGGCATACGACAAAAATAATCCCACCCATCTCAAGCGTCCATTCTTATGAATGCCCAATTATCCACTTTTAGAAAATTTAGACCTCTTTCAACCAAAGACCGGTGATTGGTTGAAATTACTCAAAAAGGGTTTGGATTTGATTCATTCATATAATTGTAAGGAATGGGGTGGAAAAACGGATAATGCGAATTAGGGAGTACGGAGTTTGGGGTATGCGGAGGAGAATAACTGTTAACTGACGAATGATCGGACATTTTATACGGAATATATAAGAAAACGAGAGACTTAAGAGGTGAATTGGCAATTTGAGGAGTGAGCCCTCTGTTTCCTTTTATAGAAGTGCCAGAAATAGATAAGAAACAACCTGAATGAGGTCGGTAGAACACCAGACCTGCGCGGGCCGGTGCAGTACCGGCGTGGGCCGGTGCTATAGTGCTCGGTCACAGATTTTTGCATTTCAGGATGTTCTATCAGGTTTATTCAGTGTGAATGTATGTAATTTTATCTAAAACAGGGGTGGAAAATTCTAATAATACAGAAACAACGAAAAAACGTAAAACTGCGTAGTGTACTAACCACAGAGTACATCAAACAGCCTAAAATAAAATCAAACCAAAGTATATCGTCATACATCGTAAAATAGGAAAAGTTTACTTAACTACTCATCTCCATCATAATCCTCATCTTCGTCATAAGATGAGTCGAAATGAGCCGAAAAAGATCCAAACATACTAGAAGTAAAATCAGCCCCTAGAGACTGAGTCGTACTAAAATCATAGTTGAATTGTTGTGGATCCACTGACGTAGATGCTTGAAATGTAGCCTGAGTTTGCCTCGTCGTCATCGTCACTGAACCTTCCAATCCAAACGAGCCGAGACTGCGTCACATCACATCTCCGCTCTTGAAGTTACTCCTCCCATGCCCATGGATGCATCAAACGAACCTGTAAACATACTACCCTGTCCTACAGATGACGGCATATAGTCCTGGAATAAAACTGGTGGTGGAACAGGTGGAATCCAATCTGGCATAGTATATGGGTCAGGCTGACTCTGAGGATAACGTGTAGAAATCTCTGCATATCTGGGTTCTATTGCACTGATGAAAGCTCTGTGACCTCTTTGGCCAATCCTAAGATCTTCAGCCCACTTTCTATTTTGTTCACATGCTAAGGCTATATTAGCATCAGTTCTAGCCTGAGCTTGAATCATATGCTGAAACATAGCCTCTACTTGGCTATTCTGGCCCTGAAGTGGCTGCGGCTGAGGGGATTGCCTAGGAACTCGAGATGTATGAATAGGAGATGGCTGTGGTGGTTGTTGATGTTGCTGGCGGTTAGGATTATTGTAATTGATTCTACCAGTAGGCAAGGCAGTTAGTTTCTGGCCAATAAGTGGAGCAAAAGGTGACATAATCCTATCTCGAGGTAATCTTGGTACTTCATGAAGATCACACAAGGCGTAAATAAGATTGAGGAGCAACGGCAGCGTCCTCCTCGAGTTTTATTTTTAACAAAATCACATGCCTTGGCAAAGATTAGCTTCCCTAGATTTATTGGAATGTCTTGTACCATAGCCCAGGCCAAAACAACATCCTCACGACCATAAGCACATAGATGAGCCGAAGGATTAACATTATATCCTATAAATTGCTTGATAGCCCTGATGTCCCTTATACACTGTCCATAAGGAAACCTATTATCCTTCCAAACTGCTGTGGAATCAAAGGCAGCCTGAGCTTCAAATGATTTAGCTAGTAGTTTACCAGGCAGGTCTAAATTCCAAACAGTCTGATAATCATCATTCTCAAGTATCTCAGGTAACCCATAAATAGAATTTATCACGACAGGATTGAAGGAGACATTAACCGTCCTAAGAGGGATACTTTCTAGATCATCAAGAGTAGCCCTATCATAAGTAGATAAAACAGAATAAAATTCAGCTACCATTGTGACATTTATGTTATTAGTGCGTTCTATCGCAATTTCCATCCATTCCCTATCTTGGAAGATTTCTTTCACTTCTTCTCCTAAACAGTCAAAATCCATACCACGTTCTAAAGTGACCCCGCACTTACTGAAAAATCCATCATAGGCATTTTTAGCTTCCATACTGGCGGTTTTTTCAAAAGAAACGGCTTCATCAAGTTCGATTAAGGTCGCGGTTCATGAACCGGTACTACTACAGAGGTTATCTGGTTTCTTTTCTCTTAGAGCTTCTCTAGATGATGAGGCCATCTACGATATTGGTACGACAGAATAATAACCAAAACAACAACAAACAACAAACACAAACAAGTACTTAGACCAAATTATAGGAAAAAATTTAAAATTAAAATTAAAAGCTTGATAAAATTGAATTGATTGATATATATATATATAGTTACCGTAGAGAGCTAGAAAGAGTAGGTAGTTGCCGGAATAGATGGTGGTGCCGCCGAAATGTTAAGAAAAGAGAGGAGCTTTGCTTGAAAAAAAATTCTATCCTTTTATGCAATGGTGATGAATTTATGTAGTGGAATGGAAGAGAAGATGATTAATTAAGTAATTTGGGATAGAAAATTTGGTGAAAAGTGATGAAATTTTTGAAGAGGGGAAAAGGGGTGGGGGTCGGCCTCTTTGGTGGAAGAAATGAGGAAGATGAAGATGATCTTTGTGATATTTTTAGGTTATAAAGCTAACGAATCGAATCGAACTCCTATCGACTCGAATTGTTAGTAATTACTCGATTCTCTTTTTTTTTTGTGTTTTGTGTAATAATTTAAATTATATCATAGAAAAAATCATAAGATTATTTCATGATAAACCAAATTATTACAAATTTTTATAAAAGCTAAAAACAATATTTTTGGTATGATAATCCTTAATTATCTCATATAAATCATATATGATATAATAATAAGTTTATCATAAAATTTTTATGAAATTTTTGAAAATAAAATAAAAATTAAAATTTAATCTAATTCTACTCCTATCATTCTTAAATCTTCGAGATTTCTATAGTAACGGTCCATCAACCTAATTCCTAGAAATGATGCGTTTGAATTCTCTCTTTGCTGTCCATCGAGATTTTCGGATAACCACCTAGTCGTTCCCATCTTAATTACATTCAAACATTCATCCTGGGATTTGGTTGTGATGTCCCCACATTTTCCATTATGTTCACTTTTGCCACAAATTCTACATCTCTTTAGAAATCTTGCCCTTCTCTTTATAGCACTTCTTGAATTTCCATTACAAAGATCTCTTTCTCTGATTTAGCGTATCAGTTCCTTGTTCAGGTTAGAAACTAAGGCTTCTATTCTAAAGGCAACATCTTTATCTAAACCTAATTTTAAAAGTAAAATAAAAACTTCTATTCTATCTATGAAAGGCATTCCAGTTCTTTTACGTCTATCTGGTAAAAGACGAAACTACTTAAATTGCATAAAAAAGTGAATTTAGAAAGATAGTACCCGTAATCGGCTGAGTTTAGAATTCCTGCTTCCTTAATCCGTTGGAGGGTTGTTAAGCAATAATATTTCTTCTGTTTGAGGTATCCCTTCAGTTTCCACGAATAATTTTACCCTGTGGCCATTAGCTATAAAAGTTGTTTTTCCATCAGTTAGTTCAACAGCTCCAGACTTATAGACTTTAGTTACGTCGTAGGGACCTGTCCATCTAGATTTAAGCTTTCCTGGAAACAACTTTAAACGTGAATTGTACAAAAGCACTCGATCACCTACATGGAACTCACGATTATAGATTTTCTTATCATGGAAAGCTTTATGCGTTCCTTGTAGATCTGACATTTTCATAAGAATCGAGTCGAAACTCTTCTAGTTCTACATTAATCGAAGTAATCTATGATCACCAACAGCTTTAGGATCAAAATTTAGGAATTTAATAGCCCATAAAGCTCGGTGTTCTAATTCAACAGGGAGATGACAAGATTTACCAAAAACTAATTTATACGGAGAACAACCAATTGGTGTTTTAAAAGCTGTTCTATATGCCCATAATGCATCATCTAGTCTTTCTCGCTTGATTTCTACGATTTGAGTCCACTTGTTTTCTCCACGATTCTTTTAATTTCTCTATTAGACACCTCTACTTGTCCACTAGTTTGCGGATGATAGGGTGTTCCTAGTTTATGATTTACACCATATTTCTCAATTATCTTAGTAAATGGTCGGTTGCAAAAATGTGAACCCCTATCACTAATGATAGCCCTCGGAGTGCCATATCGTGTAAATATATTCTTTTTAAGGAACCTTAGCACAACCTTGGTATCATTAGTGGGAAGAGCTTCAGCTTCTACCCATTTTGAGACATAATCGACCATTACAAGAATAAATCTTTTTCCAAACGATATAGGGAAAGGTCCCATGAAATCTATGCCCCATACATCAAATAATTCACATTCTAAAATCGGTTGCATAGGCATTTCATGTTTTTTCGATATATTTCCCCATTTTTAACATGATTTACAAGATTTTACATATTTATATGCATCTTTATATAGTGTAGGCCAATAAAAACCACATTGTAAAACTTTGAAAGCAGTTTTCCATCCTCCATGATGACCTCCTGCCTCACGATCATGACAAAACGATAAAACACTTAAAATCTCATTATCAGGAATACATTTTCTGATTATTCCATCCGAGCATCTTCGGAAAAGATCTGGTTTCTCCCAATAGTAAAACTTTAAGTCGTAAAAGAATTTCTTTTTCTGCTGCCAAGTCCAGTGAGACGGGATGTACTTACAGGTTAGATAGTTAACGATATTCCCAAACCACGGTGAATTTTCTTTAATGGTATTCTATCTTTTAATAATTGCATGGTTAAGGGAGTATCGATCCTAAAAAGTTGTTCATCTGGAAATGAATCTCGTATTTCATTTCCTCTTCCTTCATCATTTTCCATTCTACTTAGATGATCTGCTACTACATTTTCACTTCCTTTTTATCCTTGATTTCTATATCAAATTCTTGAAGTAATGAAATCCATCTAAGAAGTCGTGGTTTAGCATCTTTCTTACTTAATGAGATACTTCAAGGTTTGAATGGTCTCGTATAAATAATAACCTTAGATCCGACAATATACGATCTAAACTTTTCTAAGGCAAAGATTACAATAACATTCTTTCTCTGTAGTTGCATAATTGAGTTGAGTCAACGTTTAGAGTGTGAGATGCATAGTAGATCGCCTTGAGTACTTTGTTATATCGTTGACCTAAGACAGCTCCTACAATTAAATCACTTGCATCACACATAATTTCAAATGGTAAATCCCAATCTGGTGCCACCAAGATCTTGGTGCGATAGTCAACTTCGCTTTTAGGGTCCGAAATGCTTCCATACATTTATCATCAAAGTTAAATAGTACTTCCTTTTCAAGCAAATGACTTAGAGGCTTTGCTATTTTTGAGAAATCTGCAATAAATCTCCTATAAAATCCAGCATGTCCGAGAAATCCTCTCAAAGTTCTTAGATTGACTGGTGGAGGTAACTTTTCAATTACTTCGACTTTAGCTTTGTCAACTTCGATACCTACTTCAGAGATTCTATGACCTAGAACAATTCCTTCTGATACCATTAAGTGACATTTTTCCCAGTTTAATACTAAGTTGGTATCTTCACAAATATTGTAACACTCGCTCTAAGTGTGATAAACATTCATCAAAAGAATCTCCATAAACACTAAAGTCATCCATAAAGATTTCTAAGAATTTCTAAACCATGTTGGAAAATATTGCCATCATACATCATTGAAATGTAGTGGTGCATTACATAAACCAAATGGCATTCGTTTATAAGCAAAAGTTCCGTGCGGACAAGTGAAAGTAGTTTTTCTCTATCTCCTAACGCAATGAATATACAGAAATATCCTGAATAACCATCTAAGAAACAGAATTTTTATGTCCACTTAATCGCTCCAACATCTCATGCGATGAATGGAAGTGGATGATGATCTTTCTAAGTATGTTCATTCGGTTTTCTAAAATCAATACACATTCGATATCCTGTAATTTCCTTGTCGGAATCCATTCATTTTTATCATTTTCTTTTACCGTGAAACCTCCTTTCTTTGGTACCACTTGAGTTGGACTCACCCATTCACTATCTGATATGGGAAAGATTATCCCCATTTCTAATAGCTTAATGACCTCTTTCTTAACAATGGATTGTAAATTTGGGTTGAGGCGGCGTTGCGGCTGAATACAAGGTTTAGCTCCCTCATTTAGGATGATCTTATGAACGCATATCTCAGGGCTAATTCCTTGAATATCTGCCACTGTCCATCCAAATGCTTTCTTATGATTTCTTAACATTTTAAGTAATTGATCTTCATGTTCATTAGTTAAGGTTGATGAAATAATAATCGGTAGTAGATTATCAGTTTCAAGAAAAGCATACTTAAGATTTATAGGAAGTGGTTTCAATTCCAGATTCTTGGTGGATCTTCTACAAGGTTTTAGAAACGGTCCTTCTAGTTCTAATTCCAAATACTTATGCCACGGATGTTTAGAAAACAGCCCCTTATCAAGATAAAGGATCACTTCTCTCATTTCAGTGTCATTTTCATCTTCCTTATAGATAGATAATGCTAAACATTCCTCTAGCTTATCTTCATAATATTGCAATTGGTCATCACAGATTGTAGATATCTCATCTATAAACGAACATGATTCTGGTGATTTGTATGGATGATTCATAGCTTTGAAGATATTGAAGGAAACTTCATCTTCATTAACTCTTAGTATCGCTTCTCCTTTACAACATCGATTAATCTTCCCGTAGCTAGAAATGGACGACCTAGAATAATTGGCGCTGAATATCCTTCTTCCATTTCCATTATTACAAAGTCCACTGGAAAGTAAAATTTGTCTACTTTAACCAACACGTCCTCGATGATTCCTTAGGATGTTTAATTGATCTATCTCACATCCGAAGGGTCATTTCAAGATTTTGTAAGCTCTCCTATGCCTAGTTTCTTATAATCCTCATAAGACATGAGATTTATACTTGCTCCAAGATCACATAGTACTTTCTTAAACAGAAATCCTCCAATCTCACATGGAATGGTAAAACTACCAGGATCTTTCGCCTTAGGAGGCAACTTATGTTGAGTATCTGCGAGCATTCTTCATTAAGGCATATATTCTCATATTCTTCTAACCGCTTTTTGTTTGATAGGATATCTTTAAGAAACTTTCCATAGGTAGGCATGTTGATTAGGGCTTCGATAATGAGAGATATTGACATGAATATGACGAAAAGTATCAAGGAAACGAGCATACTTCTTATCGCTTTTCTCTTTTAATTTGATCCTTAGGTGGGTAAGGTAAAGATTCCAAATCTATAACCTTTGGTTCAAGTTATACCTCTTTTCCTTTTTCCTTAAATCTTTGAGCATTACTTGTCCGCCATGTTTCATTCTCATATGATCTTCTATTTGAAACATCTTCTCAGATCGATTTTCCTTTTTTTAGGTTATTGGCAAATCTTCCTTCTTTTCTTCATGATTGTTTTCTCTAACATGTTCCTTAAATAAGGTTCTCGTGTCTTTATCTCATTGGATCTATTAGAATCCTGTGGATTTTGACCCATTCTTCATTCTTATTTTCAGTTCAACATTACTATTTTGTCTTAAGAAATCTTCAATAATTTCTTCTTCTTCATCAAGAATTCAAGTTCGTCCTTTTCCTTTATAAAGTTACCATTTAAATCATTTTCTACTTCATTATTCCCACAGAGTTTTCTACTTACGTAACAACAAATTTACCTCTCTCGGGTTCTTTTCGGTATTACTTGGTAATCCTCCCGGAGGTCTCTTGCTTTTACGTTCTCCTTCTCTACTCAAATGATCTTCCATATTCCTTATTGATGCTTCTATAGTTCTCATTACGGTATCATGTCCACTCATGGATGTTTTTAACGTGCTCATATCCTTAGTGATCTGCATACTATAGAAGTTATCATAGTTTCTACATTTTTAGCTTGAGTAGAAACTACACCCATCATGTTCTCCATTAATTTCTCCCATTTATCAACTCCTTCAGGTTGAGTTGAACTTTGAGTGACTGGTATACTTTGAGTAGTATGTTGTGGATACGATCGAGGTAATGATTGTAGGTTCTGATTCGCGGTATCTCCTTGATAAACTTGATTACTATATGAATTCTTATATTGAACTGGATACGGTGGTTGTCCTTGCTTACTAGGGTTTTCAGACCAACGATAAGTAGGGTGATCTCTTCTAATAGCACTAAACGAGTTTGAATACGCGTTGTTCAAATTCCTATGCTGTTGAAGAAAACTTACCTCCTCCTTTGAATATCCTGTTGGTTCTTCAACTCCTAATGGCATATTATCCTGATTTGAGTATTCAGTGGGTATACTATTTTCTGAACTTAGATTTTTGTTTGATTGTAGGCCATCAAACTTCCTACTTAAATTCTCCAAGTGTGCTAGAACTTCCGTATTCGATGTACATTCTCCTGCAAATGCTACTTTTCTTGTGCTAGAACCGGTTTCCCACATTCTGTTATTTTTGGAAATCTTTTCTATAGCATCGTAAACTAATTGGGCTTCACTCATCATTAAAGAACCACCACATGCATGATCTACATCTGCACGTGAGTCTTTCCTCAGTTTACGACAAAAAAGTTGGATTTGCATATCTAAGGAATAACCATGATCGGGACAAGCTCTTAATAGTTTCTTAAATCTTTCCCAAGCATTCCCGAGTGTTTCTTCAGATCCTTGTCTAAAATTAGCAATTTCGACCTTTAATTCCAAATTTCTACCAGAGTAAAATCTTTCGCTTTAAGAACTCGGTTTGAATCTCCTCCCAACTTGTCAACGAATGATGTGGGAGTGACATAAACCAATCTCGTGCTCTTCCTTTTAAAGAAAAAGGAAACATAGACATCCTTGTTAATTCACGATGAGCACCTTGACTTTTGGCTGTATTACACAATTCTTCGAAAAGATAGAGATGATGATGTGGATCCTCGTCATCTTCTCCTAGAAATTGGGCTCTTGTGTCAATTAAACCAAAAAGATGAGATTTTATTTCGAAATTATTCGCTCCTTCATTAGGTAAAAGAATTGGATTATTAGTCTGATTTCTTCTTACGGTCTGATCACAGATAGGTCTCGGGTTTGGTAGGTTAGGATTATTATGATTATTCTGGTTCCGATTATGATTATTTCTATTATTAGGATTTTGATTATTTGGTATTGGTAGATTCTGATTAAGGTTTTGTCCATGTCCTTCGGCATGTACAATACCTTGTTCAGGTGTTTCATCACTGATTTCAGCCATTCTTGTTTCTCGATTTGATGATGATACGTCGGATTTCCCGACTAGTATGACCTCGTTTACTCTCTACTCTTAACGCGCCTTTCGTAGTATTTATGTCGGGCTTATAAGGAGTGAGTGGGGCCTTACCGCTTCGGTCATCAACTATCGAAAAATGTAATATAACACTGAAATTGATAGTAGTAAAATTGGTAACTTACCTATAAGGTAAGTACCAACGAAAAATAAAAAGAAATGTGATAAGAAGAGTGTTGACTTATCCTCGAGAATTTTGAGCTAATACAAGTAGAAACCATTCGAACACAATGAATTAGCGTCGTGTCCCGACAACGGCGCCGAGAAGGTCGACGTGGGTTTTCCTAGTGCTATTCCAAATCCTTAACCGACAATTGTATCGGGTCAAATCAGTAGTGCTAGTGTGGTGAGTCGGTGTCGAATCCTCGAGGAAAACGTATGGTAATTCAGTGTGGCTAAACACCAAGAAGCTATTATTAACTCAATCTAAGTCGCAATTTTCTTTTCCTTTTTAGTAACCTTAAAACAAGAAATAAATGCATAAAACTAAAATGAGATATATATATATATATACATAAATATATATATAAATATATAGAAATATATATATATATATATATATATATATATATATAAATATATATAAGTACCAATACAATATATAGGATATAAATACTAGTAATATTATTAGAAACTAGCCAAGAATATGTCATTTGAATCAAGATCTCTTTTAGTAGAAATAGATGTGCTTGATCTTTCCTTATTTTAAGGTGAATCAATTATATATGAACCGGTGTACTCTAAACTAGACAACTCCTCCTCACACGAGCGTATGAAATTGTCATATGTCAAATTGTCAACAGTTCAATCTCCACAACCTTACCATGCTAATCTCGCTTAGTCTCGAATGTAGTGCAGTACAAATCTACCCCGGATAAAAGAGGTTATTCCGTTTGTCGACGCGCCGATGTTATTCAAAAGGCTCCGGTTGTCGCGGATCGATTTAACTTTCCGGTGTTAGTTTTAATTAAACCGTTGATTTTAACATTATTACGATCTTGAGCACAAATTTAATAAGATTCATCTTTCCCAAGACAAATCGCCTCGGGTAGGAAATAGGATTCCGTTGTCACGTTTTCACTCGCCATTTTACCTCCGGTTTTTCTATCCTTTATCTCATATCCTAACTTCTCTGGTCAGTTCATCGTTAGGTTATATGTTGCGATTCATCTTGGTTAATTACGTTGTTGCGGAGATTTTGCATCATTAAAACAAAAGAAAATTTATAAAACCTATACTACCATGCAAAACTACCTCCTAACCGGCCGAATACCGGGTAGTTGCTAGTAAAGTTGGATAAGTACGGGTATCGATCCTCAGGGAAAAGGGATATTGAATCTAATCTAATTAATCCTACCAATTGTTACTCAAGAAACGAAAGACAAAACGTAAAAACAGAAAAGAACAATCAAATAAATCTAACCTAGAAAACAGAATAAAACAATCTAAACTAAAACATGGGATCAAACAACCAATATACAAACCTATGTGATCTCAATCCTAGTTAATCTCATGATTCTAATTCGATTTGTGGTTTCACCTTTTCACGAGACATAAACCCCTAATTCCTTAGTGAATTTATTTCTCAAGCTACGGATTCCTAATTCCTTAGTAAATCCAATTTATCAATCTCTACTCTCTCGTAAGTTGAAACTGATTTTCATACAACACTCGGTGTAGATTCAGGTTAACTCTCGTATTTTAGAATCTAACAACCTAGATAATTAATCGATTAACTTGTCATCATTAACGATTAAAAATCCTATCTTTCTATGGTGATCTAACGTTTATGCAACTTCCGTATTATAAACATCAATCGTGAACTAATTTTCCAATCTGTTCTCATGGCATCGAAGAACGCATAGAAAAATACAAACTAAATCAAACGTCATGAAGAAAAACTGGAATTAAATTAATCATAAGAGAACTCACATAGTCTTGGATACAATGGTTGAAACACCATGGAAACGAAAAGAAAAGCTACATAATCTACTCCTAATCTAACCTCGGTTCACCCGAGCACAAGGCTCGGGTGACCGGCCTTCAAATCTCCAAAGGGCGGCTGCTCTCTTGTGTTTGATGTGTATGAAATTCGGAATTCATTAGGGTTTGGGGCTGCTGTGCTTTAAATAGAAAATCGAGGCGGTTGCTACAAGAAACCTAAGTCGGTTTCAAAGAAAGCGGCGGTGGACGCCCGTTCACTCAACCGACGCCCGTCCGGGATACTTGACGGAGATCGGGCGCTAGTTTGGACAAATGTCCTCAACTCTCTCGAATGTGAATTACGATTACGATGCTTTGGTTCAGATTTTCAAACGCCAATTCGATCCGACGCCATTCGTCCACCTTATTTGGACGCCACTCCACTGTCGAAATCTTGATATTTCCATCTTTATCTTCATTGATTTCTTTCCTTATCTCTTTTATTCTTCCATATCTTTGATTGATCCTCTCTCATCTCGAAATTAGCTATGTAGGATCATCTTTTCCATCATCAATGAGTATCTACACAAGGATCAAAACATACCAAAGTGTAACATATTTCCAAAATAATATAAAATCATAATTTAAGCACATAATTCGTCACGTTTTGCAATTAACCTCTTAAAAACATCATTTACTAAATATTTCGATATAAAGCCCTACTTCTATGAAAATAATACATATACGGGGGAAATTGATATAAAATATATCTATAAAAATCATACAATTTGACCCTGAACATACGTCAATCCGAATATTATCAATACGTTGCAAGATAGAAAAAGATTCATTATAATCGATTTTAATTCAATTTTAACATAGTCATCATCTATTTCCCTAAAAAGATAAACTACTTCAATTTCATATCTTGGCTAGATATAGAGTTAGCCTAATATCATTATAACTAATATATAGATACTAATAACAACAAACAAACATAAATACATTAAAAAGTTACAGATTACAATTGTAGTGTCGAGTTTGTATTCTCCGAAATAGTAACTCCTTTAGCAACAACGAGCCTTGATAAACCTTCTAAGTATTACAACGATACTTATACTACATTATTATTTAAGCAGAGTGTCGCTTTACTGGTATTTACGAACTTCAAACTACTTAAAGATAAGATATATATATATATATATAAGAGGTATATATATATTGGTACACCTCCAACACTCTGCAAATGAGGAGTATTTATAGAGTGGAGTACAAGGCCAGCCACAGGGCGGTGTAGTACCGGCGCGGGCGGTGTGCTACTGATGGAGATTCTCTCCCGATACCCCATGTGGCTTTGGTGGCGAGAGATTCCGGCTCGGGCCGGGTTTTTTCGATTCGGGCCGGATCTTGAAAAATATCTTTCTTCCGTTTCTTCACTGCTTTGGTTTTAATTCTTGATTTTCCATCACACGTACCACAAAGCACCAAAAACACGAGCCACAATAATTTTGATCATAAAAACTATAAGTTTTACTAAAATTATAACGATAATATCTATTTATAACGATTTCGATTTTTATGTGTTTTTAGATATATTTTTATAGAATTTATACGATATTATCGTAAATACGATATAAAAAGTCATATAATATGGTTATATTTTTATCATACATCAGTACTTACAAACACGATTCCTTTGGGTTCGACCTCGTACTCCTGTAGCTATGCTAGCAATCGACCCGGTACACTGCCGGTTAGAGAGTTAGTTTACCCACAGTTTCGAGTCCTTTATAAATTGTTTTTGTTGGGTGGATTTAGCTCAATCAAGGATGAAGTGCCATATGAACGTAGCGAGGAAGAAAAAGTGATATGGCATGGATGTAGTAGAGGAACCCTTGGCCATGTTGAGGAGATAAAGTCTACCGAGGTTGAGAAATTCTACCATAGACCGACATGGCATAAGTTCTTTGAACTTAAGCTAACCGGACAAAAGATAAAGACATCGTTAGAAGAACCACCTACCAATCTGACGTTGAAGCCTCTGCCTGCACATTTGAAGTATGTATTCCTTCAAGATGAGACCTTGTCGCTCATTATTTCTTCTGCCTTGACTGAAATACAAGAAGAAAAGCTGATGAGAGTGTTGAGAGAGTATCGTGGAGCATTTGGGTGGACAATAGCTGACATTAAAGGCATTAGCCCTAGCGTTTGTATGCATAAAATCTCCGTCGATCCTGCAAAGAAAGTGGTTGCACAACCCCAAAGACGGTTGACTCCACAATTGAAGGACATGGTTAGGGATGAAGTTATTAAGATGTTAGAAATGGGAATCATCTTTCCTATCTCTGATAGTGAATGGGTTAGCCCGATCCATGTAGTTCCTAAGAAGGGAGGTTTGACGGTGCAAGCTAATGAGTTAAACGAGTTAATTCCTGTTAGACTCATTACTGGTCATAGAGTGTGCATTGACTTTAGGAAGTTGAATGATGCAACTCGTAAGGATCACTTCCCTCTTCCCTTCATTGATCAAATGCTCGAGAGACTGAGCGGACATGCGCTTTATTGCTTTCTTGATGGTTACTCGGGATATTATCAAATTCATATCGCACCCGAGGATCGTGAAAAGACCACTTTTACATGTCCATATGGAACCTTTGCTTACAATAGAATGCCCTTTGGTTTGTGCAATGCACCAGCAATGTTTCAAAGATGCATGATTTCTCTGTTTGCTGATATGGTTGAAGATTTCCTAGAAATATTCATGGATAATTTCTCCGTATTTGAAGATGATTTCGATTCATGTCTCACGCATCTAGCACGAGTGTCGAAGAGATGCGAGGAGACGAATCTGGTGCTTAACTGGGAGAAATGCCATCTTATGGTTACTGAAGGTATAGTACTTGGCCACCGTATTTCAAAGAACGGTATAGAGGTGGATAGAGCAAAAGTAGAGGTGATTGAAAAACTGCCTCCACCAACCAATCTTAAGACATTGCGAGGTTTTCTTGGCCACGCGGGATTCTATCGTCGGTTTGTGAAGGAGTTTTCCTTAATCTCTAGACCTCTTACTGAGTTATTAGCCAAGGATGTGCCATTTGTGTTTACTAATGAGTGCATGAAAGCTTTCAATGAGTTAAAGAGCATGCTTAATACTGTACCCATTCTGATTGCGCCTGATTGGAATCTACCTTTTGAGCTGATGTGCGATACAAGCGATACTGCTGAGGTGCTGCCTTAGGACAAATGAAAGATAAGATCTTTAGGCCCATCTACTATGCTAGTCGAACTCTAAATACTGCTCAAATGAATTATGCAACTACTGAGAAAGAGCTTCTAGTTTTATCATTGCGTTTGACAAGTTTAGATCTTATCTAGTGGGGTTTAAAGTCACTGTTTGGACTGACCATGCGGCTTTGAAGTATCCTTTAGCTAAACAAGATTCCAAGCCAAGGTTATTGAGATGGATTCTACTATTGCAAGAGTTTGATGTAGAAATCCGTGATAAGAAAGGATCTGAGAATCTGGCTGCGGATCATCTTTCCCGTTTACAAATGGAGGATAATGAGCCAATGACCGAGATTGGGGAAACATTTCGTGATGAACAGTTATTCTGCATCACGGCCATACATGGGAAGGATGATTGCGCTGCGGTATCTTCACGTGTTGAGGTTGTGAAGGAGAAGAAACAACCATGGTTTAAAGACTTTGTGAATTATCTATCCGTGAAATACTTGCCACCAAATCTCAACCCCCAAGAAAGAAAGAAATTCTTTAAGTGTCTTAGGCACTATTATTGGGAAGAGCCCTATCTTTTTAGGCTGGGATCCGACAATGTCTTTAGGAGATGTGTGCCGGAAGAGGAGTATTATGATATCCTTAGACATTGCCACGCTTATGAGGCCGGAGGACATTATGGAGGAGACAAGACGGCTGCAAAAGTTCTCCAATGTGGTTTTTACTGGCCCACTTTGTTCAAAGATGCGCATCAATATGCTAAATCTTGTCATTCTTTCCAAATGACGGGAAATATCTCGAGAAGGAATGAAATGCCACTGAAGAATATCCTAGAGGTGGAACTCTTTGATGTTTGGGGTATTGATTTTGTGGGACCCTTTACTTCATCTTTGTCCAACCGCTATATCTTAGTGGCGGTCGACTACGTTTCCAAATGGGTTGAGGCCATTGCTTCGCCTACTAACGATGCGAAGGTCGTTCTGAAGTTCTTGAAGAAGAATATTTTTACGTGGTTTGGAACCCCTCGTGCCATTATTAGTGATAATGAAAGCCATTTTTGTAATAGGCCGTTTGAAAAGTTGATGATTCAATACGGGGTTAGACACAAGTCAGCTACCGCTTATCACCCTCAAACAAGTGGACAGGTTGAGGTTACAAATCGAGAAATAAAGTGCATTTTGGAGAAAACTGTGAATACGACTAGAAAGGATTGGTCGTTGCGATTAGATGATGCTTTATGGGCTTATAGAACTTCTTATAAGATGACTATTGGTATGTCCCCTTATAAGATTGTTTTTGGAAAAGCATGTCATCTACCGGTTGAACTTGAACACCGTGCCATGTGGGCTATGCGTATGTTGAATTTTGATGAGAGTTTAGCTGGAGAAAGAAGATTGTTAGAGTTGACTCGCCTAGAGGAGTTTCGTCTGGAAGTTTATGAGAATGCAAAAATATTTAAGGAGCGCACGAAGAAATTTCATGATAAGAAAATATTGGACCGCACTTTTAAGGAAGGCGATCTGGTTCTTCTTTACAATTCACGCTTGAGACTCTTTCCTGGCAAGTTAAAATCACGATGGTATGGCCCTTATCAAGTGAGTAAAGTTTTTCCTTCTGGAGCTGTTGAATTATTAAACCTTAAGGATCAATCCACTTTTGTGGTTAATGGACACCGTGTGAAACATTACATTGGTCTTGGTCAAGGAACGGAGGAGGAAGTCTTCACTCTTGACGATCCCATCTATCATTAAAACATCGTTGAATTAAGTCGAGCTGGCGACTATAACCTCAGAACTATTTCTTGAAAACTATCTTTTGTTTTTGTTTTGTTTGAATAAAGTAGCATGAGACTGCTAAGGTTTTTTTCATCTATCCATGTTCCGATTCTAAGTTCGGAATAAACGAGGTTTTTTCCTTAATAGCCGCCATGTGAGTTTAGTAGTTTTAACTCTTTGGTTTTCCTTGTCGTTGGTTGTATGAAATAAAGTGGCTTAATCTGTTTTTGGATATTCTATATCTAATTACTGCCACATTATTTTATAACTTCCACTGACATGTTATTAATGGTTTCGTGGAGTTCCTGTTTGGTTTTCTTAAACAGGTTTTTGTTTGCTTCTCCACGATGTGCTTGGATAGCTCCTATGTTATGCATCTACTTGAGAGCCGTTTCTAGAGCTAAGTCTTTTTCTTAAATTCTCCTTTTTCTTTGTCATTGAGGACAATGCCAAGTTTAAGTGGGGGGTAGGATACTTAGCTATGATGTGTTATAATTGAACAATTGAATGAAACGGTGAAAAATTAAAAAAATTTGAACAAATGCCAAATTAATTATCTCGTACCCTTAGAATTGTGAGTTCTTATACATGGAATTAGTAGGGAAGGAACCAAGTTGCATGAGTACGTGATCATTTTATACTTATGTGAAAGTAAACTTAAGGATATTCATGCCGACTGCTGCAAGTAGTTATTTATTATTTGATTACTCCAATAAGGATCGATGTTTACCGCACGAATTATAATAACTGAAGAAATTATGTGTACATTGCGTAGATGATTGGTTATGCAGACTTAGTATCAAAATTTGTCTGTTGATGTATTCTTATCTTCTAGCCATCAAAGCGGAGTAATAAGCTTGAGAATTATCTGTGTTTTGACAATGCGTTAAACACTGGGCTTTTAGTAACGTTACCAAAGTAGCCTCGCGCTTCTGGTAATATTCAATGTTGTCCACTAATCCGTGAGAGGGGGATTCTTGGAATGCATACTTTACCTTTAAAGCAAGTTTCTTTCTTGAGAAGTGGTAAAGCTTGAAATTATGAAAATGCGAAGAAATTCAAGTTTTTAAGAGGCTTTGAGTATTTTCTCGGTCTCCGAGTCCAAAAACCTTATGGATGACGCTCTTGCTTATTGCACAATGTCTTTAACCATTGCGAGGCTTAAGAAGTGGGAATGCTGATGTTGGTAGGTTAAGACTGCGAAATTGGCATAAACTTTAATCTTGCCACGAATATATAAAACTTAATGCACATGCACACATCACTTCGATTCATAACGAGTAGTGAATAATGGGTACCTTATGAGCATGAGTGGTATGAGTTGACTCGAGTTTCTTGTGTAAGTATGATTTGACCATGGAAAATGTTGTCTTGGATAATGACTTATTGATGCTTTGTTCGGGACGATCAAAGTCTAAGTGGCGGGTAGTTAATGACGGTCAAATCATACCCATAAATGTCATCAACATTGTCCTTAAATTGAGATTTATAATATATATGTTATATTAAATCACAAGCTTATATTGATTATTTAGTGTTGGGTGATTTATAAGATATAATTTGGTATTTATCTGTTTTTATTATTTAAATATGATTTACTGTGCAATAAATATTGATTTTTTAGATTGCGATGAATCAGAAGATATCTATTATCGGAGGAAGTAAATCTCAAGAAAAATCAAGGCAGAATCGGAGTGCATTAAAGATAAATACCGAAGCATCACGAAAAGTGGAGTAAGGAACAAGAAAAGCTAGCGAGCCAATCAGAGAAGAGAGGACTCACTGGCAGCGAGCCATCAGTTCGCTGGGGGTGAGCTGGCAGATTCTGGGAGATCGGCTGGGAGTTATCTCTACGCGTTTTAGGATTTTATTAGATACTCTAGAATACTTTAGCAAAACACAATTCCACAACATTGGTTTTATTTTCAATATATGTTTTCTTTATTTTATGTTCTCTCATTACGGAGTCGTTAGAATCACCGGTTAGAGATCGTATCGAGGAGTGGGAATCACGCTCGTCTTCGAGGGTAATGTCTACTCAATTATGCAATCTTTATTCGTAGATCTAATTTATTTCATTATGGAGTAGTCGTTTTGTGTATTGATTTCGTTATGTAGTTAATTTACGAACCCATGTTTATGTAGATCTGAGGCGTAAAAGACGCTTCACACGAGCAAATGCGGTTCAGATCTGAGAAGTTTGCCGGCAATGAGCCTATGTCTCGCCGGGTAGCAAGATCTGTGATGTTCTTGATTTGTCTCGTGAACGGCCGACTACGCCAGGTTCTCTGCTTTGTAATCAAAACGAGTAATTAAACTTGATCAACTTAATTATTTGTCATCGTAATTTAACATGAGACCCAAAAAGTGATTGTTACTTAGGATAGAGATTGAATCGGTGTCTAAGAAGTACGCCTAACCATAGGAATGTTGCTTAGATGAGGTTACGGTTTATACCGGCATCCCTAGTTTTGTAATTGTGTCAGATGTTATATGAGATGGAGACTAAAAATGTGAAGTCACGTAACGGAGACACGATGATCTAGATGGCCTACCTGGAGCTAGATCTATTTTAGGGGATGACTCCCGTAGTCAGAATAATTAATCTTAAATGTCTTATTTTGTCTCGTCGTCAATCTACATAGCATGGGGGAGTAATTACTACTAGCGTTATCAATACCGTTTGTTAATCATTTATAAAACCTATAAAAATAAGTGTCTTAGTATCGCTGTGTCTTTTGTGGGTTTTGTGTTTCTATTGTGTCAATTTTAATTCTACGTTAACTGTTGGTCGTAGACCGCCTTTAATTTGCTTTTAATTTAATAAGTTATATTTCGTTTAAGCCGAGTCTCTGTGGGATCGACCTCGACTCTATCTAACTATACTAAGATTGAACCTAGTTCTCTTGCTAGTGTGTTGTTTAGGTATCGAGTATTTTTATTACTTGACCCGACATCACATACGCATCAGCATACTCATCCATCTCCTACCCCGTCCGACGAACCGATGATGATGTTCGGGTATGATAAGATTCTTGAAGGAATTTTCCAACCCGGGCAAGAGGGAGTGCAGCTGGAGGGAGTTCAGAAAGAGGGAGTCGAGAAGGATTTCGTCGATGAATTATTCATGGAGGATCCTTATATGGAGACTACGTTTGATTCGGGTAAGCATTATGTTATTTAATATCTAGTTATTGTTTAGTAGGTTTATTTATATTGAAATTTGTATTATTAACATAGATATTGTTTGTTATCGTGAATTGATGAGAGTGCCTATTTTGATGTAGATACTGGCGATGCTACTACCGAGACTACGACCCCTCCCGAGGCTACGCCCCCTCCCCCTCCCGAGGCTACGACCAGCCAGGCATCGGTTGTGGAGCCTGAGATAGATTATAGTAAGTTATTTGATTTTTAATTTTGAAACTATAAATTATATTGTGAAAAACTATCTAACTTGATCATGTATTGAAATTTGTTTAGCTGGTGGTCCAAGTGTTGTACAATTGGGTAAACGAAAGGCGGATTATGCACTTGACAGAAGATTGACGACCCGTCAGACTACTAGCCAACCACGGTATTTAACTGATGGGTCGCACATAGTCAGTCTGCCCGGTGATAACGTTGTGAGATGGACACCGTTGAAAAAGTTTCCGGACGAGCTGGAA
This sequence comes from Gentiana macrophylla, assembly GCA_026214975.1. Taxonomy (NCBI): domain Eukaryota; kingdom Viridiplantae; phylum Streptophyta; class Magnoliopsida; order Gentianales; family Gentianaceae; genus Gentiana; species Gentiana macrophylla. The sequence continues at coordinate 18,760,223 of CM047809.1, read as the reverse complement.
AACAATTTCAAAACGTGGTACCAACAAGAACATCCGCCCCCAATTGAGATTCCGACGGGGTACGTAACTGGTTTCCACCTTACAGAACCGATGGGCAAGGCGTGGTTCACACGTCTCCATGACCCTCTTAAAGTGTTAGACCGAGAAGTATATTCTTGTGACTTCATTTGCATATTTCTGAAATTTCCATATTTCTGATTTCATTATCTCTAACTTATTTTTGCATGCGTACAACATGTCGATGCGTATCTGGACCTGATACAACGGCAAATGGAAGCACATCCAGGATGCTTTCAACCGCATACGACCATTGCATACTCTGATTTAGCCGCCATTTGCGGCCAAGGTCATGTAGATCAGGGAAAGCCGCCAGACACAATGGACATTCCAGACTTTGTGGATCGGTTCGTCAAGCAATGGGATGAAAACACCGTGATATACATTCCCTGGTCCATTAGTCATGCTCACTGGGCAGCTGTCCAAGTGTCTATTCCTGACTGGAAGATTAAGGTGTGGGATTGTCTGTCAGGGAAGCCGTATAAGGCTGATGTGAAGAGCAACATCAAAGCGTGGGGTGTTTCGTTTATGAGAGTGTTGGAGACGGATGCTCGTCTACGTCAACTCCCATAAATGGTTGATCCAGAGAAACCTCTTTTGATGTCGAGTAGTAAAACCTGAATTCATTACCACAAATGCCAATTGCGTAAGTGTTATAAACTTCAAACTATTTATTATATTATACAGTTTACACTATTCTTACACTATTCATATTATACAGGGGTGACTGTGAGGTATACACGGTCAAGTTCATTGAGCATTTGATGCACAACGAAAGGTTTACTCTGATCCATCATGACAATATGCCGTTGCTAAGAAAGAAACTTTGTGTGCAGCTATTTAATCAAATAGTAGATATATAGGTATTTTCATGTATGTTGTTTTGACAAACTTTGTGTAGGAATTTTTGGTGTATGTTATTTTTGGTATTTTGTTGTATGTTGGTAGCCTTTTATATTTTGGGTGTATGTTGTTTTGGTGTTTTGATGAGTATTCAATCTGTTTAAAAAACAACTCAACTTAAAATGCAACATTCAATGTGAATTTCTCTACGTCCAAACGTAGAGAATGTACGTCCAAACGTAGGGAATGCAACATTCTCTACGCCGGAACGTAGAGAACCTAGTCCAAATGTATGGCTGCAACATTCTTTGCGTTTGAACGTAGAGAACCTACGTCCAAACGTAGGGAATGAAACATTCTCTACGTCCAAACGTAAGGAATGAAACATTCTCTACGTCCAAACGTAGGGAATGCAACATTCTCTACGTCCAAACGTAGGGAATGCAAGTACTAGTGTTGTAAGTGGTACATGGAAATTATTGTTGTTGTACAAGTACGAGCCATTTCTCTCATTTCTTCAAACTCTTTTAAGTTCATCTGAATTTTCTAACCACTTCATCTTTCAAGTCCATTTCTTCATCATCCAAGTAGTCAATTTAAACTAACCACTTCTTCACCTTTCAATTTATAATCTACACTGAAGCAAATGGATAATGATCGTTTCTTTAAAGTTCTTGATGATGGTTTTGCAACAAGTTTGGTATGTCATTATTAATTAACTAACATTTATATCACTTGTATTATGATTGAACAAACGTGATATGTTTCTTTTTTTCATAGACACTACCTCCAAAGATATCGTTAATAGGTTGAACGACACATTTGAGAACCTAGATAGGGCCGTTCTCAAAAGCCGATTAGGGACATGGGAAGTGAGGGTTGGAGCCCACAGACAATGGAATTCTTCGTTTCTTTGGGGAAGGTTGGGAGGAGTATGTGGCGGCTCATTACTTGAATGAGAGGGAGTTTATAGTGTTTGAACACATGGGGGTTTCACTTTCGACACTATTGTGATGGATCACACTTATTGTGAGAAGACTTTTCCTGAGTCCGAGAGTGAAGAAGATGATGCAGATGATGATGCAAGTGCAGGTAACCAAAATCCCCATTTTAGGCAATGACGCTAAAACCGGTATTTTCACATGGTTGTTATTATGTGGTGAGATATTTAAAATATTTTTAGTTGTTTTCTTGTTTGATCTTTTTCCCTATTTTGAAACAGTATTTAAATTTGTTTGTGATTTGTAGAATATTCCAAAGGCATTTGCTAGAACAAATGACATGTTGTGAAACAAGACCGTGGAACTGCGAATTGCCACAGGGGAATCATGGCCTGCTAGAATTGTCTATATGGTAAATCAAAAAGTTCGTTTAAGCGGGTTGAATGATTTCATTACGCACAATGACCTAAATGCGAGATGAATGCACTTTGAAGTCATTGATCAACCTATAGAAAATCACGTCGTGTTTAATGTGGTGATTACTAAATATTGAAGATCATTTATTTAGGCGTCATCCTATCGTATTTAATGATCACCCTTAGTTTATTTAAGCGTCATCTTATTGTTATCTCAATGTATCATTACTCTTTGTTTTTATGTTTGTAAGCCTCATATTTAAGCCAACGTATCATTACTCTTTTTTCTTGTGTGTAAGCCCGTAATAATTATCAAGTAGTTTTATGAGCTAGTGTAATACAAGACAAACTTGATTCCGATTAATAACCGAATACAATCATTACTACAATCCATTAATAAAATACTACATTCTATTAATACGTTACACAATAACGATCCATTCTAATATCACCATAACAAAACAATGACTTCCTACCGTATTGCATGCAATCGCTCTGTTATGTCCTGGATGTCTGCGAAGCATTACATACATTCCGATGGCCTGGACGTTCCCATTCGTAAGGGGATTCTAGTGGTATTAAATCTACCTCTTCTTGGAGCTCCACCGGCATCAAAGCATATCTCATATTAGGCACTCCGACTTTCATGTTTCTTACCGCCTCCGAACATCCCAATCCTCCCTGTTAGGAATCGGATATATGCTACCCATGTAAATCTCCTTGAAACATTCAAATCTATAATACCGTGAATGAGTTCGGTGGACTAATTATGCATGTTCTTTGCGGGTCATTATAGCATGCGTACATGGTATTTCCATTTTCTCAAAATAACCACAATAACATTTCCTCTCTCATAGATTTACCACCCCATGAAGCAAGTTATTTCCATGAACCTCAAACTCATCGGGATTAATAGGATTAACCCTGAACTTCCTTCTAGCAGTAATATTCGAAGCCACGATTGTATCGATCTCCGGTGCTAACACAGTCGCACAATCAAGCGCCTTCGGTCGTCTATCATTATACCATCTCTGTAGTGTAGCTCTAATGAATTCCAAGAGCCTAGGAACAAACCAACGACGAGCTCCTCTAATTGCACAGTTGAAACTTTCAGCGTAATTGCTTGTCATTAAAGCGTATCTTTTCCCAGGAAATTTGGCACGCGCCCACCGTTCAACACCTATTTCTTCTAGTTTTAGATATGCACCAAGACATTGTGCCTTGATCAGGGCGTACTTTCAAAGAAATTCGGCCTCCGAGAATGCATAGGCTGTTTGATAGAATGTGTCTTCACAAGAACCGTAATCCTTCCATTTTTTTGTTAGATTTCCCTTTAAATGGTGATAGAAAACACCGTGATATGCATTGGGAAATACCTGACCAACCGCATTTCTAATAGCCTTGTGTCTGTCGGATATAAAGCTCAAATTTTCAGCATGGATACCTCCAATGGCCACCCTCAATTGTCTAATGAAATACCCCATGAATCGTTGCATTCTTTTCAAAGAATACCGAAGGCTACATGGAATAGGTGGTCACCGGCATCTACAGCAACAGCAATAAATAGTTGCCTTGAGAAATGGGTTTTTAGATAAGTGGCGTCCACACACAAAATAGGTCGATAATACTTGAACCCACGACGAATTGCTCCTAAAGCCATGAAACAACTACCGAACCTTCCCAGATTATCAAGCTAAAAGTCAACATAGGTCCCTTCATTGGCCTCACTCACCATCCACAGGTACGAGGGTAACGCATTGTAACACTCCGTCGGTGAACCTCTAACCAGCATTCTCATCATCTCGTGAGCTAGGTATGCTTGGTCATAAGTCAACTGTACACTGTAAGTTGTGAGCAAGTCCTCCATAATATGTCTGGGTTTATACTCATTGCCGAGTTCTTCCATTTTCTGACTTAGCAGACTCGCAATAACAATAGGTGTTGCTTGTCGATTGTCATTATCCACATTCTGATAGGCACAAGTATGCACATCATTCAACGTTGTGATCTCAAATGTATGTGTGACATTTGTATTCGTCTTCACCCTTTTCGCCCTTACATGCCATTTGCATGTATCGTTTAGACATGTGTAATACAAGCAACGTGTGTCCGACCTACCCAAGCTCATCTGAAAATTATTGGCAACCGCATATGATTTTATTTTCAAATTAAAATCTTCTTTCGAATCATATTTCTTCCCAATGAACAATTCGCTCAAGTCATTCATATGTAACGTACCGGTAGATAGACACTACGGTAAATCATCATCTTCAAATGTGGGAATCCTCCATGAATAATCTTCTCGTACACTTGCCCTAGCATTGGCACCCTGATTATTGTTGTCATCCATGCCCGTTTAATCGGTTTGAATATGAGTTGCAAACGGAGAAGCCAAAAAACTAGTGACTCGATCCACCAAACAAATTATATGGTCATTAGATAGGTTGAGCACGACTACTTGAAGGTTGGTTAGGAGGATCTTCAAACGGATTATGTGATTGGCTATTTATAACATTATAACTTGGAGGACCGAATTCAAACGGAGACCTTCGTATTCACCAACCATTTCAACACGAAACATGACTACTTGAAGGTTGATTTGAAAGATTATGACTTGGTCTCGACCGGTTGATTCAAATCGCTGGTCCAAGCTTCACCAAGCCTTTGTGTAGAAACATGGTTTTCAAACCCACTACATCCATACTTGCGTTGCTCGAATGAATTAAAATTTGGATCTGTAGCAAGTTCGTGTACCGGAGAAGGGAAATTACCAAGACTATAATCCGAATTATTGTCATCATCCGGGGCATTGCAATCTTGATTTAAATCAATGCCATCATCCTCAAATATCGGTTCATTGTTTGCCTCCATCGGTGTAGCATTCACGCAAAAATTACATTTTTACCGCCGAGGCCACTTCGATGTAACCATTTAGTGTCTCGTCGTCTAAGATATCATCGGTGGTATATTCCCACACTAGCATAAGTAAACAAAGCTTTTACGCCGAGCTTTGAATCGACCGATCAATACCAAGCCTCACATGCAATTTATCCAACAACGCATTCAATCTTATGTTCTTTCGGACAAATAATGAGAACATCGATCTATTTACATGATTCCACCGGTTATAGAGAGGATCGTACGTAAATTCTCCGTTGAACGAGACAACAATCATAGTGTTGCGATTATCTGTTTTTTTTTAAAACAATTCAAGTCATTATTAAATCATTCAATATCAACTTAGATAACAACTTAAAATGCATTATAGACATTCAATATAATAATTCAAAACCCTACCTAAGCAAATTTATCACAAATAGAAAACAAAATATACTTACACTAAACCCTACTAATTAAACCGCAACAAGGAAACAAAGACTATTTTCCCCTTTTAAGATGTTTCAAACAAGGAAACAAAGACTTTTAACACTTAAAACTCTTTCACTCTAAGTTTAAGTGTGATCAATATTTCCAATAACAATGGTCTCTAAAACAGAGCCATTTTCAGGATTATTTTGGGTAGAACAAAGACTTTATGCACGATCAAACCATCAATATGGACAATTCCATTACTACCAACAACAAATTTCCCAACTTCTCAAAACTACAATACCAAATCAACAATACCAAAGTTTACGGCAATCGAACAATACCAAAGACTTAAACACACTACTTAGATGTATAAACATTACATAAACAACCGACTTAAAACACACATTTCGGTTAAATACATATCAATACTACAATATAAATAACATAATCACTACTTAAAACACATATTTCTATAAATACATATCATTACTACAATATAAATAACATAATCACTACTTAAAACACACATTTCGGTTAAATGCATATCATTACTTACACTAAACCCTAGTAATTAAACCCTAAACAATAACACTAAGAAAAAACTTAAACACACTACTTAAATGTATAAACATTACATAAACAACCTACTAAAAACACAAATTTCGTTTAAGTACATTTCATTACTAGCATAAATAACATAATCACATTGAGCACTTGAATTAAGACAAATTACATAGCAAAAACTTACCCATTTGAGCACTTGAATGATGAAGAAATGGACTTGAAAGATGAAGAAGTGGTTAGAAAATTTATATTAAAATGAAAGACTCTGAAGGAATGAGAAAAATAGCCCGTTAATGTGGTGTATATTGAACAAGTACCTTACAACAACATTAATTGCCATCTACCACTTCCAAACGTAGATAATTGCTTTGTAAACGTAGAAACGATGCGTTTAAACGTGAAAATGCGTTTCAACCTCGTTTAAACGTAGGGAAATAGACATTTATTGTAACTTCCTAATTTATTGAAATACCCTACGTTTAAACGTAGGTTCCTTACGTTTAAACGTAAGGAACCAACGTTTACAGCTATGAGGTTGTGTCAGAGGGATATGTGAATTCCTTACGTTTAAACGTAAGGAACCTTACGTTTACCTGATTTTTCATGTCAGAAAAGGCATGACCTGATTTGCAAGTCAAAGGTCTGACACAACCAGAATTTCAAATTTCTGGATAAAGAGGGATAAGAAAGGGACGATTCATTTTGGAGAAGGTGGGGTGGGTTTGATAAATGACAGATAGAGTTGGGAGGAGGAGTATATTATGGGAAATTGGAAAATCAGGCCCTTTTAGTCTCTGACATTTTTTTTCTGGTCGAACTGATTCTGACATTTTTTTTCAGGTTCCACGTCCAAATTTGGAGGAAATCGTCCAAATACAGTCAAAACCCTCCAAATTTGGATGCATTTCGTCCAAATAAATTGAATGGGCAATATGGACGAAAACCGTCCGAATGTAGGACAAACCGTCCGAATTGGGACGAATTCCGTCCATTTTTGGACGGTGCGACCGAATTTTGGACGGTTTCCGTCCATTTTGTCCAAAACACTAAAACCGTACCAATTTGGACGGTATCACTTGATCTCTCCGTCCAAACAGAGGACGCACCGTCCAAATTTGGACGAAAACATCCATTTTGGACGGAAACGTCCATTTTCAAACCCTTATCAGGCCTTCTTCCTCATTTCACAGCCGTTTCAACTAAACCTGTGAAAAAACGCAGTAAAACAGCCGAATTTGGACGATTTACAGAGCATTTCAATCCTTCCATTTCTCAGCGCAAATTTGGACAATTTCAATGGCTAATCCTTTGTCTTCTCAGAGCTTAAAAGCCCCTAATGTGAGTGTTTATGGTTTTTTATTTTTTACAGTCTCTTCCAATTCCGTTTTTTATTTCGTTATTTGTTTTTGTTATTTGATTTTGTTGGGTAATCATACATATGATTTGAATTCATATCCTATTTGATTTTGTTATTTGATTCGAATTAATGGGGCTAATCCTATTAAATTTTGTTATTTGATTGTGACAGGATTTTTACGGTTTATGTCACCATGAATATCATGTTATTTGTTCGATTGGGATTCAACGGTATTATAGGGTTTAGGGTTTATATTCAAATTCATATATTGTATGATTATATGTATGTATGATGAAGTGCTTTTAGAAATCGAAATGATATGTATTAATCTTAGAATTCGAATAGATATGTATGAACATCAGTAATTTGTAATTAATAGTCTATGGTTTATGGTTTATTGATGTTCATGTAAAATTCGAAAATTCATGTATAATTTAGAGAACGTCATGTTTCATGTTCAATAGTGTGTTATTTTATTGTTGGGTTTGAATTCAATTCATGTATGGTATGATTAAATGTATGATGGGGTATTTAGAAGTAATTTATGATAGTGTAAGAATATGTATGATAGTGTTATAATTTTTTATTTGATAATCTAGTGTAATTTTTGATAGTATAATGTATGATTCTATGATAGTAGTATTGCTAATTATTTAAATTTGACAATGAGTAGGACTGATCACAGGGAGTATAAATGCCTTTAGTATAAATGCCCTTGAAATTATCGGTAACAGGAATGTGATTTAAAAAATTGAAACAAACGACAAATTAATGTTGTTTGAAAACACAAGAACAAATATCTCAAACTAAATTCCATGGTATGTCTCGGCCTGATGAGGTTCTTAGAATTGCATGCTTTCCTGCAGGTGTTTTCGATTCCTTCGATCCATTTGTGTCATGCCTAATCTCTAGGCTTTGTATTGGGCTCCTGGTAGGTAGCTCGTAGAAAATTTCATTAGGTCTGCTCAACAGAGCATCTTTTCCTGTCTCCAGCAGCTTGGTAAATCCTCAGCCGGAAGTGAGGCACCCGTTAGATTGAAAATATAAGTTCTGTTCTGCCGGCTCCGTCCGGCATCCATTCTCCTTCGTCATCATCAAGTATTCTATGACGTTGGTAAAAACAATATTATCTCCTTCTCTTACCCCCCTAACGTTACAACACAACACAACACAAAACAACGATCTTTCGAAAAACAAAAACAGATGATATGACATTTCGGTTTTATATATATATATATATATATATATATATATATATATATTTAAATACTCACACACGTAAAAATCCTATTTACTATTTTTTGGAAACAATTATTTACTTCATATATATATATATATATATATATGTGTGTGTGTGTGTGTGTGTGTGTGTGTGTGTGTGTGTGTGTGTGTGTGTGTGTGTGTATAAAGTAAATAAATACAAATCCTATTTACTATTTTAAAAACAATCTTATTTACTTTATACATATATATATATATATATATATATATATATATATATATATATATATATATATGTATAAAGTAAATAAGATTGTTTCAGAAAATAGTAAATAGAATTTGTATTTATTTACTATACTATACATATTACTTATAGATACTATACATATTACCCTTGTCTTTTGTCAAAAAAAATATGAAATAATTTTAATGTTACAATGTGTGTATATATATATATATATATATATATATATATATATATATATATATACCTACTTATAAGGTTTGTCTCAAGTTTGTCAACCAAACTGTCCACGTCGTCAGTTTTCTCCATGCATGTGCCTGATTTAATTCCTTTGGGCTTTTTTCATGTTGGCCCAATGTGTGTACCCTTTGTTTGGGTGAGGTCCAATATTAAAATTTCAGCAGTGTACTAAAATAATATATAATAAATATTGATGATGATGATAGGTTTAAAAATAAAAATAAAATGGCAAAATTTCTCAGTAAGCCTCTTCGATTCTCACCACATAATTTTTTTGATCCCAAATGCAAGTACCGGGTTCGTGATGCTACAAATGATGTACAAAGTGGGAGAGGCAGGATGGAGTCTTCCACCTCACTGCTGCAGCAGATCTTGTGGAGAAGCAGGAGGAAGAGCCGGATTTTGGTAGGAGTGGTTGAGCTTCTCCACCTTTTCTCATGATTTCATCTGTCCTTTGGGGTAAACATATCCGTCTGCTCTTTTTATATATACATCTCCTCTTGTGTAGATGTTAACCGTGAGGAAAGCAAAGTGCAGGTTTTCTATTTTGGCTCATTTCATTGTATTCTCTTAAAAAAAATTGCTTCAAGAATGTGTTTTTAAAGTTAGCGCTTTTTCCATTGTGCATGTTGTTTGCTGCTGTTGTTGATTTGTTATTCTTTTTTTTGGCTTTGTCCTCTTGTTCTAAGAAACTTACAAGCCTCTGTTTCTAGAAAAATTTCTGTATTTTTCTTCTTCTTTTGAGAAATTGATGATGAGGTAAGAGAAAGGATTTTGGAGGGTATTTGAAAACATTTTGGGTTTGTTTCCTTGGGTTTGTTTCCCTTTGTCTTCTTTGCTTTTTGGAGAGTCAACAAGTTAGGCGTTAAAAAAGAAGGCTGCTTGTAGGAAATGAGATAATATGTTGGGATGAAAGATTGATTCTTCAAGGTTTTCATTGGACAAAAGAATTTCCCAGTTTGAAGATTCTTCCTCTTTTATCATTATTTTTCCCCCGTCGTCACTCTTGCATGTTTGGTAGTTGATATTTGTTTATTGATAGTGTTTTACGTTTTTATTAGGGTTGAATTTTGTGTATTTTATGCATCTGCACTATTTACGAAGAAGGTTTCTTCTGTGTTGTTTTTGGGATCACTGAACATAAAACCAAAGAAGTTCAATATATCCGAAAATGCGTGGCCTCTTACAAATCTCAGTTTAGCTGAATTTTGTTTTTTGTTCTTACTGGGTGGCTGGATGAATTTTGTAGGAGCATCAAATGAGGGTGTATTTTGATGTCTAAGCTATTGTTTTTTGTTGTGAAAGTGGTGTAGGAACATAATTGTTTGGCCTGTGATTTTTTTGTTGGGTAAATCTTCGTGGAGTTCTCGGAAGTGTGAGGATACAGATGTTTAGGTCAAATAATCTCACAACGCTTCAAGTGTTCTCTGCTTTTGTGCTAAATGATTCAAGAGATGCTTCATAGAGGTGCTTATGAAAAGGATTTTATTTGATGCAAAGTTGGCGTTGTTTCAGATTATGACTTTTTAAGTGTTGGACTCATATATCGTAAACTTATTCACCAAGAAGGTCAATAACAATCAGTAATATTATATGTTAATACAAGACTTTTCTACTACAATTTACCGTGTCATATAAAATGCATACCACCCATATCCTGTAGGAGATGACGCTCAAGCCTTATTTAGTTGCTTATTACACCAAATCTATGGAAGGGAGGATGTAGTTTTGAAGTTATTAAATACACTTCGTGTATGTGTACCAAGCCACCCTCTCCCTCCCTCCCCTCCCCTCTCCTCGTTGAAGTTATAGGAGTCTCTGCAGGTAATATAGCTATAGATCTTTTAGTTTGTAGTATACTCCAAGACAGGGAATGTTAATGTGTAGAATATTTGAGCTTGTATACCCCCCTTCCCTCCTTCCTTCCCTTTGGAAACTATAAAAAAAGATAAGAATATGCTGTAAATTTGTCCTTTACAATGTGGATGGACTGCATTGGGTTGGCACTTTTGAATATTGACTCCCTTTATATATTCCTTAAAACAGTTAAAGAAATAAATACCTACCCTGTCTCATTTGAATTCAAATATTTTTTTCTCGCTTACCTTCTTTTTTAATTGTTCCTTTTTTGTTTCCTTGACCTATTCACTTATTAGACTTTGAATGTCATCAAGTGATGCCAAAGAGGCTTTGCTCAGATCTCTCTTCAATTCGCATCCACTACACCGTCGATGTGAGGTGGATATAACTAAAAACATTGTAAAGCGCAGAGTTTTATGTGTATTTAATAAAACTACTCAAACACGCATATTTTTAAGTATATACGCACTCACGATGACACGCTTTTGTGACACTTTGAAACGGCCTTCTTCGATGATGTAGCTAAACAAAGTTCTCATGTCCTGTTTATGTAGTGAAAGTGTACATATTTGATTTGTGCATCCATGGCTTCAGTCTGGCTGTTGAGATCATTTGTTGTTGTACTTGCATGTATGATTTGTTGTCTATGTATTTAAACTTGAATTTTATATTATGAAGAGTTGCAAGGGTGAGCTAAGTATTTTCATGAATTTCTTCCTTACTTGTGAGGCTGGAAAACATGTAAGGCCCTTAAAACATGTAACAGGACTCTTATAGGCCTATAAAAGGTTAAGTGTCTTAACAGGAGTTTTATAGGCCTAATCTTAAGTGTGTTAAATGGTCAATGTCTCTCATCTGATCGCATGCCTACCTGATATCTTTGATAGCAATGTTTAAGAAATGTTTTAGTACATATATCATGTGGATGTCATCTTGCTTTGTAAGAAAATAATATATATCTACTGATGTGAAATTTATCGCATAAGCATATGTATATATATATATATATATATATATATATATATATATATATATATATATATATATATAAATTCAGTTTATCTGCATTTGTTTATGTATGAATGATCTTATATGTATATATTAAATGATTAATGTATCTCGGATGAATAAATATATTTTTCGTTACATGTTATTACGTAATTTGTTAAAGATTAGGGCCCTTTACTTTGGGTTGGCATCAAACTGAAAGTCACTTTGACTGAGAGTGTCGAACCACGAGAGGAGTTTTTTATTGTCTCACGTTCTTAAGAGTTCTGTTACATATTTTAAGTGTCCTAAGTATGTGGTCTAAGGGAGAACATGATTTAAGGATGTAGCCTATACTCTGTTTTGTCTTACAGTTGCTTGTCTACGGTGTAATACATGTAGGATGCCATGAAGGAATTTGCAATATAGTTCACTGTCTTTTGTCTGAGGAAGTGGCTGTCACATGTAATCGCCTATGTTTCATTCACAATGTGGTTTGATAGCTGGTTATGTAGTTTGGATAAATGTGTTGTGTTTGTATGTGTATACTGTTGTGCTTTTAGATTGAATCAAAATGTCTGTTCATGCACGCTTTTTGTGTGTGCCTGCTATTTGTACTAAGATTCGTAGTGTTCATATGTCTAACACTTTAATGTTTTTTGCAAATGCGTGTATCGTTCGAGGTGGTTGGGGTTCGCTTGTTTGGTGAAAGAAAGGCTACTGCAGTGAGTGTAGTTAGGGAACTACGGCAACCCCAATAGTTAGGGGATCTATTGCAAACCCCGTAGTTAGGGGATCTACAGAAAACCCCGCTCACACACTTAATCACGTCCGCTTTTTAGATAGGTTCTTTTTGTTGCATCCGATTTGGTTCTGCTTTATCCTGGTTTCTTGTGTTTGTTAGTTTCCTTTAGGTCATCCTATTGAATAGTTTACCCCCATTTTCTCTGCTTTTTGGATGTGAAGTCTAAGTGCCTAGCTTGTAGTAGAATTACCAAATGAGAATTAAAAGCCATGGAAAGCCAGGCCTGGATCTACAAAGAAAGATCATTGTCCACTCAAATCGATGAGTGCACTGATTGTAAGGCAACGATTCATAAAAAAAAAAATCGATACTCGTAGGCAACCATCTTCTAGCATAGATGATTCTCCGGCCTATCACCTTTCCTTAAAAACTTTCACCCACCCTTGTGCCACCATGTGTGCCTGACAATTATTTGTCGAGCCCAAATACATGCCCGATTGTTCATACAACACTTAGTCATTCAGAATACAGGGCCCGTGCTGTTGCTCGCTTCCGGTACAATAGGCTGAAGCGAAAAAGGGCATTGTCCAGCATTTTAACCATAGGAGACCATCAGCCGGTGGCATATGCTGACCAGCGATTCTCCTACGTTACACATACTGATCCTCCTATCCCATCTAGCAGTCCAGTCGTATGTCCACAGAAATCCAAGAGACAAAAAAATTCCAGCAGGACTAAATCGCAGACTTCCAATTGTTTTCAATCTGAATTGTCATCCACACAAAGACTGAAAAAAAAAGGAAGGTCCTTCAGTAAGCGTAGAAAATCGATAGATATATATGTTTCTCCTAGCATCTTAGAGCCCGTGCACTGATCGCAAACATTGCGGTGCTAAGAAATTCTTCCATGAAACAAAGAAATCTCTGTTGTTCGGGATGGGGATGTTACCCTTGGCGAGATTAGCATTCCTTCGAGTTAAAGGTCATGCTTCTAACACCATGTGCTTCGAATCTGTGAGGTTTTAGAGTTATGATCCGTCCCTTATAACAACCATTTAGCTTTCACTTCTCTCGGCTTAAAATATGACAAAAACTTTCAAGAAGAACAAAAGGTATCTATGCGTTTAGAGTCCAAGGCCAGGTATACCATTGGATTAATCGTCTAACACCAAGTGGTGATGAACCAAAAAATCTGCAACTTTACTACCACGATACAGACTATGAACTTAAGAACCGACTTGCTAGCTGTCCAGATTTGGATCCTCAAAATTTTACAATCCCTGCTAAGAATCTTAGCTTCAAATCCTTACGCACGCTTCTTCCGAAGTTTGTCAGCCACAGAAAACTTAGAGGAATGTTAGATTATTCTGAAACACAATCCTACGTATAATCTTAAAACATACAACAAACGCCAATCGGGCATTGGCCTGCGGACGATTATAGTAAACAATTGAGTTATAAACGTCACAGCTGCAAAACGGACATACCATATTGTTGCTTGCCCAAACTGCCATAAAAAGGTGGATGCTCCTGCTGGTTGGAACCTTATATGCAATTCATGTGGTGAATATGATCAGACTGAACTGAGGTACAACTCAATTCCATCCTAAGTAAATTCCCTGCATTCACTGGTTTTGTAGTAACGTTTATATTATTATTAGTCTCTCTTGATAATTATATAATACTAAAATTGTATTCTTGATTTTACCTTAAGTTGATAGAGCAATCGGTATGTCTCATTTGTTTTGCATCCGTAATTGTGTCACTTGAAGCTCAGATAATAAAATGCATTAATTTGTAATCTGCAAATGTGTGACTGAAGGCCGTGTAGTCTGTAATTTGTGATCTGTAATCTGTAAGCCCGGAACCTGTAATATGTAAGTGTTATAGGCTTCAATTGTAATCTGTGTCAGAATCTGTGATCTCAGAATCTATAATTGTAATTGTGTAAGCCTGTAATCTGTCAGCTTCAAGTCACACAATTTCTAAGCCTGTAATGTGTAATCTGCAAATGTGTGACATGAGGGTTGTGTAATCTGTAATTGTGTGACCTGAGGCCTGTGATACAACTGAATTTTTTTTCTAACACTTCTGATGGCCTATATCTGATATTATTGCTGCATATTTGAGTAGCACATAACATATGCAATACCTTTATTATTTTTCTAACTATGTCTTCCTTCCAGATGTCGTGTGCCTATGGAGATTACCGGAGGCGGCCAATCTCTCCGCATCGTCATGACGTCACCAGATGTTGAACAAGTGACTGGCCTTACTCCACAGATGCTCAGTGACTCTTATGAGTTTGTAAGCACACAAAACATAGATTTTATGATTCAAATAGATGTTCACTGCCTCGCATGACATCTTTTAACAGAGTAACAGCTTTCGCAGGACTTTAGCATCCAAGATCAATTGCAGGCAGCACTTGACAAACTGAATGTGGTTTGTTTCATCAAGAAATACGACCCTTCCACACTTGGTGCCCCAAGCACTGCAGGGATGCGGTACACCGTGGTGAAGGCCTACAGGATGGATGCTATAGAGAGACCTCCCGCTTCGTCCCCTTCATCGTCGGCTCTACCCCAGCTGACACTACCTGATGATGAACAGCAGTTGTTCACTCCCAAGACGAAGAAAAACATGACTGAGGTCGAAGCCTTGCCCACACCAGAAAAAACAGAACAATCTACTCCCCCGTCTAAAAGAAGCCTTGATTTTGCTGTTGCACAGTCTGGAGATGCACCACTCCCTACCCATCCATCTCATACTTCTTCCGCATCCACAAATGAACCTGCTGACATTCACACAAGCCCAAAGAAAGAAAGGCAAAGAGAAGCAAGTCTCGTGAGTGACGGCCGATCGTTATGCCTTGGTATTAAAATCCTACTATTATCATGTAGTATTAAATAAACCTCTTTTGCTTGTAATCCTACTTTGTTGAACTAGCAAATTTTTGACAAAGAACATCAATATGATGTATGCTTAGCATATTACAAACTATTACCACCTATAAAAGTGGCAATAGTATAATAATATGCTTTTTGTTGTATAATATGTTTGGTATTTGGTACTTTCAAAACGATCAACGTTCGCATGCTCTAATATATTCCTATTCCGCGTTTCAGTATTTCATCCTTACCATGTATCCCCGATTTCATATCCACCGAGTGTGTACATGCCGCGCGTTGTGCGGCCCCCGCCCACTAGTATATATATATGTGCATGTTTGTGTGGTGTGTAAATTTCTTATTTTTTTTCAATGTTACAATGTGTATATATATATATATACAATGTATACTATATATATATATATATATATATATATATATATATAACACTTCTTAGATTCACGATCTTTCTTTGTCGTTGGAGTTGATAAACATATTTAATATATTAATCAGTAAATATACATCTCGACAGATCTCATCATTCTGCTAATGTGCTTTTCACTGAACTAGCTGCACATAAATACACAACATTCTCATGAATGTTATCAATAGTGCTTGTGGTTGCACCTCCATATTTAACTAGTATTTTTTTTGTTGCAATATTCTTTTACAACCTGCTCTTTCTGACCACCTGAAGTGGATCCTTCCTTTGTAAGCCAATACACTCCCCTCCTTAATACCCTGAATCTGTCAGTCATCTCCTCTTTAATCATAGCAGTAGAAGGTTCATAAGCATAAATGTCGAAAACATCCTGCATCTTCAAAGATTCTGATGAAGTAGCTTTAGGTTTTTTATCAACAATTAAAAACCATATCACATGGAGACTCATTAAAGCCTCACAGACTGAAGATGAACCTTTATATATATATATATATATATATATATATATATATATATATATATATATATATATATATATATATATATATATATATATATATATATATATATATATATATATCACTCACAACTTTCCACATTTGGGACACACGGAGAATATATTCATCCACGTGATAAGGTGTTTGATACCAAATTGAGGTTCCATTCGGAAAGAAAAATCTATGAAAAACTACAATCCGAGTTGGTGCTGTATCCTGACGGCAATGATCGTACCTTGTTAACTAGACTGGAAGAATCAGTGTTTGGTCAATTTATTACTTGGTATCGTGATAACTGGGTGTTCACAGGGCGGCTAATAGCATTTTAGTATTTCCAAATGGTTTATCCCGACCGCGACGATGAACTTCATTTTAAGATTGGCGAGAGTAGAGTGAAGTTCGGCAAAAGAGAGTTTGCAATGACAATGAGGTATAGATTTGGAGATGCAAACCTTCAGATTCAACCAGTCTCAAGGTGTTTTGAGGAGCCTTGTGAACTAAGAAAGTGCGCCGGGACTGTAACGATGGCAAAAATCTTAGCAGCGATGAGGACAAGGCAATGCGACACTGAAACCGTATATCGGATGGCTTTAGTGTATGTTATCTTTGGCTTATTAATTGGACAAGACCCTGAAACTATAATACCGAATCATATATTTTATATCGTCGAGGACCTAGAACTGGTTAGAACTTATCCGTGGGGCGAGTATCTGTTTAACCACTTCATGTGGAACTGGCGTAAACAAGTACAACACTTACAATTACTTGGGCCGAAAGGTGATGAGAAGGCGCTTCAGCCAACGATATACGGTTGTCTATATGCCTTACATGTGTGGGCTTTTCATGCCATTCCAGGAATCGCTCTGAAGGGGAGATTCGCAATTTTGAGAGAGGGACATGAGAACGATCGTCCTAGCATGCTGAGGTGGAGGTTTTCGAACAGCGGGGTGTATTCCGGTAGACTGGCATCCACACAGTTTGCTGTATGGGTAAGTATCGTATTTTCATTTTTGTCAATCCACATTTTAAATATATTGTATCTAAAATCGTGTTTTTTTCATGTATTCAGGAAGGATTGCCCGATGATGTTCTGAGAACCCCCGAAGATAGGGATTACGTAATTTCACTAGGGTTGCCGGCGGCGGATGTTACGGCTGTACCTCATCAATTACCGGCCCCTCCCGTCAGAAACACACCACCGGTCCTTCCCATAAGAAACACACCGTCCCGTGCCTCTGGTCAACACATAGAGTGTGAGCATCCCAAAATTGATGAAGAGGACGCTCAACATAGCCAGTCGAGACGTACAGATTATGCGTCTACCTCCGCGAACCTGCAAGGCGATGGCACTATAACCTTAAATGTGCGGGCTGAAGCACTGAGGCCAGTAATTACTCAAATCATCCAAAAAGAGCTGGATAAAACTAACTCGGAGTTGAGTTTTGCGAAGACTGAGTGGGAAAAAACCAACTCCGAGTTTAGAGATGCAAATACCGAGCTTCAAAAGACTAAATCTGAGCTAGGAGATGTGAAGGCTCAGTTACGTGAAACGATGCGTGGGTTAACTGAAGTTAAGGCTGAGTTGGGATATTTTAAAGCTGAGCATTCAAAATTCATCAAATGGGTGGAACAGCAGGCAGCTAGACAGGTATGAATTATCTTGCACATACGAATTTGACAGCCGTATTTATATTGTTAACACACGAATATGAATTATTAATAGGGTGGTAATCAGTCATCCCAGTCCCAGTCTGGCACACAGCCACGAGTCTTTCAAGGTGGTTCTGCAATCCTACAAGCTAGCCACGAGACTGATACACCTCGAGGCCACGATCATGTAACCCCGCCGAGAATCGGAGAGGCACGATCAACAAACACCTCCCATGAAGACCTCCGAGGCTGTTGGATTCACCACACCCGAGCCTGTTCGTTTTGATGGACAAGCTGCTTCCGATGACAGTCCGCCTCCGTAAGACTTCGACCCCGACGATCTAATAGGTAATTTATATTATTAACATAGGTATTTTATTGTTTGTTATCGTTAATTGATGATCTCGATTATATTTGGTATAGATACTCCCGAGGCTACGACATGGGCCGCTACTGACACCAGTCAGGCTGCTATATTTGGTAAGTTATTTGATTTTTCATTTTGAACCTTGAAATTACATTGTGAAAAACTATATAACTCGAATCCCATATTGTTTATAGGAAGTTAATGTATATTTATTTTTGTATTATTAACATTAAAAATCTTATTTTATTGCTGTCGTTAATTGATTATCTCGATTATATTTGGTATAGACACTCCCGAGCCTACGACAGGGGCCGCTACTGCCACCAGCCAGGCATCGGTTGTGGAGCGTGGGATCGATTTGAGTAAGTTTGTAGATTTTTAATTTTGAAACTAGAAATTACATTGTGAAAAACTATCTAACTCGAATCCCATATTGTTTATAGAGAGTTAATGTATATTGATTTTTGTATTATTAACATTAAAAATCTTATTTTATTGCTGTCGTTAATTGATCATCTCGATTATATTTGGTATAGACACTCCCGAGGCTACGACAAGGGCCACTATTAACACCAGTCAGGCATCGGTTGTGGAGCCTGAGATCGATTTTAGTAAGTTTGTAGATTTTTAATTTTGAAACTAGAAATTACATTGTGAAAAACCATCTAACTCGATAATGCATTGAATATTGTTTAGCTGCTGGTCCAACTGATATTCAATTGGGGAAACGAAAGGCGGATGATGCAACTGACAGAAGATTGACAACCCGTCAGATTATTAACCAACCACGATATATAACTGATGGGTCGCACGTAGTCAATCTTCCAGGTGCTACTAGATGGACAGCGTTGAAAAATTTTCCGCAAGAGTTGGAAAACAAATTTATCTCCTGGTACGAACAAGAAGATCCACCCCCAATAGAGATTCCCACATGCCTCGTATTTGGATTCCCAATGGTAGATCAGGCGGACAAGGCGTGGTTCCAACGTCTCCAGGAGAAGTATAAAGAGTTAGACCGAGAAGTATATTCTTGTGACTTCATTTTCATATATCTGAAATTTTCATATGTCTGATTTCATTATCTCTAACTTCTTTTTGCATGCGTACAGCATATCGATGGGTTCCTCGACCTTATACGACGCCAAATGGAAGTATATTCAGAATGCTTTGAACCGCATATGGTCATTGCCTTCTCTGGTTTCTCCTCATTTTGCGGCCAGGGTCATATAGATCAAGGAAAGACGCCTGACACAATGGAGATTCCAGATCATGTGATTCAGTGCATCAAGCAATGGGATGAAAACACAGTGGCGTACATGCCCTGGGCTATATATCCTGGTCACTGGGCTGCTGTCGAAGTGTCTATTCCTGGTTGGAAGATTAGAGTGTATGATTGTATGGTGGGGGATAACTATAAGGGGAGGGAATATGTGAAGGATAATATAAGAGCATTCGGTGTTTCGTTGAGGAGAGTTTTTGAGATGGATGCTCGTCTACGTAACCTCCCACAAATGCTTGATCCAGCGAAGCCTCTTATTGCGGTCAGAGCAGTTACGGCTAACCGGGTACCACAAATGCCAATCCCGTAAGTGTTATAAACTTCAAACTATTTATAATAATATACAATATACAATATTTTCTTATCATTTGATTAATCAAAATTTACATTCTGTACAGGGGTGACTGTGGGGTATACACGGTCAAGTTCATTGAGCATTTGATGCACAACGAAGATTTTTCATTGATCAAAGCTGATAATATGTTTTTATTAAGACATAAAATGTGTGTGAAGTTGTTTCATCAGTGCATAGATCTTTAAATAGGTAGGTATTTTTGGTGAATGTATAAGCACTTGTTGGTGTATAGTCACTTGACATTTTGTTTGTTTTATCTCAACTTATGGTGTTGTAATATTTATATTATAAATTTTGTTAGCTTTTTATATTATCAATTTTTATCCCTATTGTTTAAGTGGTGGTGAGTTATGACCTTCCAAAGTTCGAAGAATTCGGTTTTTTCGTATATACATAATTATCGATCAACTGACAATTATGTTTTGTTCGAAGTAAGAAGTAAAAACAAACAATTATTTTATAAAAAGAAAGATTGATTGTACATAAGTTAAAAAATCTAGTCTGATTGCATAAGTTAAAAAAACAAGTCCGATTGCTCGTCGAAGATCATCCATTACAATTGTTAGAAGAAAGAAACAATAAACAAGAAATCATACAACAAAAATCCATTAGCCGAACCCAAGTTAAATGTTGGCACCGAAACAAACCAAGGGTGGTCACTAAAGATGATAGGGGAGGTTTCCTGATCAATGTCATCATTGTCATACTCTGGTACGTGAAAATCTCTTGCGAGAGCCGTGATAAGAAACGGATAATAGAGATAACCATCACCAGCCATGCTAAGCGATATGTTACCAATCATGTGAACGATGTCACGTCCAAAATCAACTTCACGATTCAAAACTGCGTACAAAAAAGTTTTCAGGTCGTTGCTCCGTTGAACAGTGTGTACGGTACCATAAACGCTACTAGCAATCCATTCGAACATAACACGCAGCCATTCGTTAGGATATTGACGCCTCTCAATTTGACGTTGGAATGCCTCAACATTGTAATGGCTGTAGTATGAGAGATTGTATGTTTCCACTCCAGGTACACGATAGTAGCGATTGATCCAATCCGAAGTAAAGCAGACATCAACTCCACGTAATTTGTACACCCCTGATACTGGTATTGTATCATGCGACACATTAATTTTTGACCTGACAAGCGTGTAGAATTCACGAACAATTGATCGGTTCATAGTCGAGGTCGGTGCAGGACTAAGTGCGAGGCACTCTGACGAAATTCTACGTAAGAGACTCTTCAGATTGGTAGGTAGAGTCTCTCATTGAATTATCCTCTCTCCGACAACAGCTCTATCTTGAAAGTGCCAAATCCAATTGTGACGCTCATGGACTGTTGTGAACCGAATTAGCAGTGTATCCTCATCGTAAAAGTGAGTTATACTGTGCTGCTCACTGGCCGATGAGGATGCCATTCCGGGAGAATTTCATTTTCGGGATTAAAAATCTGCATGTTAGTAGGAGGGGAATCCGAGTCAGACATTGTGGCTAAGGCAGAGTAAAAATGAGGGTTATGCATGAGTAGTGTAAAATTCATAGTATATATAGAGTTTTCGATGTAAGAGGTCATGGTCAGGTCTTGTCAATCAATCAATGGTCCTGTTGAATTTTGGACGGATTTCGTCCAAAATTTGGATGGAATCCGTCCAAAGGTCAGTGAGTGAATTCGGACGGTTTCTATACTTTCAATCAATCAATGTTCCTGTTGAATTGTCATGGTGTCGATGATATTTTTGAAAAAAGTGAAATGAAGGTGTAGTCAATGTCAAAGCATAAAGTAATATCTACAGAATTCAACAAGAACATTGATTGATTCAAGGTACGGAATCCGTCCAAATTCACTTACTGACCAAAAATGAAGGAATCCGTCCAAATTTTGGACGGACTCCGTCCAAAATCCAATGGGAACATCGATTGATTGAATGTACATAAACCATCCGAATTCACTCACTGACCAAAAAGGATGGAATCCGTCCAAAATTCAACAAGAACATAGGTACAATGTCAGACCTAAGAATGTCATGTACGGAATCCGTTTGAATTCACTCACTGACCAAAAAGGATGGAATCCGTCCAAATTTTGGATGTATTCCGTCTAAAATTCAATAGGAACAGAGGTACAGTGTCATAATAAAGATGTCATGTGTGGTCACTACCGTCCAAAATTAATGCTTCTTTTGACTAACCATGGTGTCCAGTCGGAAGACAAGACTTGACACTGTATCCGTCCAAAATTCCGTCCAAATTGTGACGTAAGGCTGATTTTTTTGGACGGAATCTGTCTAAATGAAAACGTTTCCGTCCTAATTTAGACAGGAATAGTGGTCAAAATGAGGATGTCATGTGACCCCACTGTTCCACTATTCCCGTCTAAATAAGGACAGAGAGGTTTCCATTTAGACGGATCCGTCTAAATTTAGACGGAATCCCTCCTAATTTATGCTTCTTTTGACTAGCCATCTTGTCCAGTCTGAAGACAAGACTTGACACTGTACCTATGTGTCCTACCTATATGACATGTGTGGTCACTATCGGCGGGTCCCACACTTCAAGTGGTTGGGAGTTATGCATTTAGGCAGGACACATATGTACAGTGTCACTATAGACGGCCTCATACGTCAAATGGTGGTGAGTTATGACCATCCAAATTGGACGATTCCGTCCAAATATTGGACGCTCCCGTGCAAATGTGCACGAGTCAAAATTCCCACCGACCTTCTCAATCAATGTTTCTTTTGGAAAAAAAATCTATATAGTGACAAATCCTTTTACAACCATTGATCCCTCTCATTTCTCGTTTATTTTACTCATATAATCTCTTCTAGTGTTCCTTTCAATGGCTAACCCACATGCTTCTGTGTTCATTTCCAATGACGAAATTGATTTGTCGTTGGATGAGCAGTCTCTCATAAGCCGTTTCACAACAGAAGAGGAGAGGCGTGAGTACGTGACTAACTGGATGGCAAGAGATGTCGTTACAGAGAGGTGATTGAACATGGAGAGTCTTCCTAGTTTGATCGGCAACTTGTTCTGAGATAACGGTTGGCATGGTGTCCCCCAAAGGCCATTAAGCTTTCATCACGTGAATCGGTCTATTGTGCGTGAATTCTACGCTTATGTAGCAACGACAGAGCTCAATGAATGGTGCGTCAGAGTGCGAGGCGTTCCTGTCGTTTTGAATAATACATCGATCAACAACGAGTATGTCATTCCAGAATATCCTCAGGGTTTGGATTTCTTTCTATTTCCGGATTTTCCTGAATTACTACAGCGTGACATGGCTGGTTTGTTTGGGGAGACGCATCTTTGGGGACGTGTGAGGCGTACCCGCCCTTCACCCTGGTCCCGGTGCGGTGCATTCCTTCCTTTATTGATTATGTTCCTTGCCACCAATATGCATGGCACGGTGAACTACACTGCACCGACATTTGATTTGTATGCACTTGCGTACGCATCTATTACATCATACTTTGACGTCGGAGAGTATATTCTCTCTAGGATTCGACAGATAGCAAAGGGCAACGCTGGTTATGGATATATATTTTTCCTGTATCTCATCACAGCTATGTGCGTGAGGTCTGCCGGGGTGCCGGAATATGCTGAAGATGATGTGACATACGGTCATGATGACGTTAACACCTACGAAACTTTTAATCAAGATGACTTTTAAGGTTTATTTTTCACGTGAAAGTTATTTTCTTTTAACAATGAAGAAAGTTGTAGACTTTGTTGAAGTTGCATATGTTGCTTTATGATTTCAGTTTTTCTTTTTTGTCTCTACACTCCATGATCACATTATTTTTCTTTCTCCTCGTAATTAAAGATAATGGATTTTGCTTTATGATTTCATCTCTGGGCTTCTACAGTTCTACTGCTATATAGTTCTACTGTGTTAAAACAAAAGACTTTTTTAAAGTTGGTGATTTTTGTTGTATGATTTCATGTCTTGACCAATCTTTTTTCTAGCTATTGTAATGGATGATATTTGACAATCACATAAGGTGGTTCTTCCATCTCTAGTAGAGAGGACTATCACATTGATTTACAAAGAAAGAAAGCAGGAAACTCCAAATCAAGAAGTGGAATGCTCTTGGATAACTGTCTCCCAATTTGGATGAGGCGAAGTCATTGGACTTTTTATTGCACATAGTCATATTATATTATTATGCTCGGTGTAGAAGCAGGCATCAGGTTTTCTCTAAAACTACGTTTCTCCCATGGTGGGTTCAAGTTTGGTGGGCATGATTACAGGAGAGAATCTAAAAGCTACAATGATGATGACTATATCATCTTCCATAAATTAAGTCGTTTAGTGTAACAAGTATCTATTTCGACTGTCTGTTGGTCATTCTTTGGAAATCAATGTGATATAACATTCAACCCAACGGAATAATAAAAATATCTATTACAATCGTGATGGCTTACAAAATTAACATCAACACATGCTGAAATAGAGATTTATTCAATTAGGAACAACTGCACGAGTCGGACATCTATTCCTTCTGTGTCCGGGGTTACCGCAATTCGAGCAATTCCTACCGGAACCTGGGTTTGTCCTCTCAGTAGGCATCCTGCTAGTCCTAGCACCGGGAGGCTCACCTTTAGAAGGAATCCTCAGGGTCCTGGGTCGGCCCCGCCTAGCTTCCGTACTCTGTGTTTCTCCTCCTTCCTCACTCTGTGCTCAGGCGGATTGAGGAAGGTTGAGTTCTAATCCATTCGGGAAGAATCCAATCATCCTCGATTGAAGCAGGAAAACGCGCGTCCTTCATATATACGTTGGAAACATGCAGCTTTGTAGTAATGAGAACAATAAGTGTACGTACTCACGTAGCGGTGACTTATCGCAAGGTAACTGAAGTCCCTGAAACTGCCCGCAATAACATTTCTTCATAAGCATATTTACTTTCTCACTAGTATCGATGTCCCCAACTTGAAACTAGTCCCGGTCGATCCTGAGCAGTGTGAAACTCCTTCTGGCACGCGAAACATCATTCAAGAACTCTTCAGGTACATGGGCTAACACGGTGCGACACGAGTCTGCAAGTTCTCTCCTCTCACAATGCCAACGCTACAACACTCCCCTGATGTGGTCAAAGAGATTCACGATACTCATCTTACGTGCATCCCTGATGACGTTGTTAAAGCTTGCAGCAAGGTTGCTTGTCATTATTGCGTAACGTGTACTCGGAAATTGTGATCGTGCCCATTTTTTGATTCCAATCTCCTGTAGGTAACATGAAACTGGTTTGGTTGGGTCTCTATCCATCTCTATTATCTTCTGAAATAATATTTTGAATCGCGTTTCTGAAAATGTATAAGCGGCTTCCCAAAAAGTGTATGGACAATATCCCGTGCTCCCGAATTTTTTATTGAGGTTCATAACGATGTGGTGGTAGCAGTAACCATGGTAAGCGTCTGGAAATAAATTTCTAACGGCTCCAATGATGCCTGGCCCTCTGTATGATATGAAAACCAAGTCACTAAGTTCCTCGATTATCGACTTCACGTTTTCCATGAAATACGTCCACGCATCAAGGCTCTCTCTGTCGGTCACGGCAAAAGCTAACGGAAAAATATGGTCGCCCGCGTCTACACCGACTGCTACTAACAATGTCCCCTCGCATTTTGTTTTTAGATGTGTACCGTCCACAACTAAGATAGGCCGACAATACTTAAACCCCTCAATACTAGAACCCAAAGCCATGAAACAATACTTGAACCTGCCAAGCGCATCAGGAACAATGCCTGTGATGGTTCCAAAATTTTCTACCTTCAACATGTAAAAGTAGGCGTGTAATTTAGAATACAACATTTCTACGTTTCCGCTGATCAATTCCAAGACTTTCTGTCTATATTGATAGGCACTTTGATAATTAAGGTCTAGTATTGTTTCATGAAACCGCTGCCGAGTTTTATGAGGCTATCCCTTACGAAACGACCTATAGGTCCGGGCTTGGCTTGTCTATGATTGTCAGTCAATTGCTCCAATCCACAAGTGTGGGTTTTAGTGTACGCGGTTATCTCAAAGTTCATGCATCGTTGTCCGTCCCTTGCGTCCACATTCGAATCAACAACCTTCCTACCGACAACCTTCCATTCGCATCGTCTGAAGTATAACATCGTAATTTTAAATTTTCCTTGTCAGGCCTAACGAGTTTCCACATGTAGTCATGTTTCAATGCGTGGTAACTCATTTTATCCTTCAATCCTCCTTGTCTCTATACTTTTTACCAATAAACAATACATCTGGATTATCGGTCTGAAACGTCCCAACACGTGGACATGGAGGAATTTGGGACGGGTCCATTCGAGACCCGAAATGAGCACCTCTATTACGATTAATACTTGCCATACTAAATGTGTGACCATTGTCGTGGTTTACATTGCAAAGTCTTTGTCAAATAACTCATGAAAGATCCGCCGATAGTGAGGCCCGTTTGCATCGGTGCTTGCATAAACTGCTGGCTTGTTCCATCTATGTGGAGATTATGACTAGTCTGACCAAAATTATCCCAACTTGTCCCCGCTTCAGTCACTGGTTCACGCCTCCTACCACTAGTTTGCTGCCTATAAGGTGTGTAGGTCTTCTGATCTAAATTCTGCCGAGACGTTCCAGCTTCATTCATAGATGCACACATTCTAGCCATAGGTTGTTCACTATAAGGTATGTGCAATGGCTGACTAATCATATTTGCAATAAATCCCCAATCGTAGCCACGTTCACTTGACAAGTCAATTACTTTATCACCGAAAGTTCTATTTAGTTGGATGACAATTTCATGATGGGCTGAGACTGGTGGAGTACGTACAACATGCTCACGGGAATTCCGATTATATTAAAGTTCGGGTGTAAAATCCTCAATCCCTCTATCATTTTCTTCAACTATCGGTTGTTCATTTAAGTCAAATTCGTTGTCGTATATGTCTTCCGAGTCATCATCAGCAATAATCAGTTCAGCGTTAACACAAAGTTTGACGGTTTCTAGTCTAAGCAGATCATCAATGTACCCTAGCCATGTCTCATCATCCAAAACATCAATCGGCCCCTCGTATTTTGCGTACAAAATTTTCATGACCAATGTTTTTTTGATACATCAATTCCTACTTTCCCACACACTTTCTGCTTCACTTCATCCAATGTCATATCGGTTTTTACACGAATCAAATAAAATTTTCCTTTTCTATAAGACCATATGTCGCATCCTTCGTTGTATATCCACTCTCCACCAAATTCAAACTTAACGGACACAATGTTGTTATCTGTGAAATAATTATAAATTTACATCAGTATACAGTGGATATATGAATATAAAATAATATATAAACAATGAATATATAATATGTTTGTATATATGTCATCATATTTTCAGTGTGATACACATATATATGTAATAAGTACAAGTGCATATATATAATAAGTGTGTGTGTGAGTGTGAGTGTGAGTGTTTTTGCGATGTTAAAATATGATATTTTGTGTAAGTATATGTCAAAACGACACAATTATTAATAAATGAGGATACTTATACTCACACACACACACATATAAATATTTATTTATACACACACACACACACACACACACACACACACACACACACACATATATATATATATATATATATATATATATATATATATATATATATATATATATATATATAAAACGAAATGTCTTATCATCTGTTTTTGTTTTTCGAACATCGTTGTTTTGTGTTGTGTTGTGTTGTAACGTTAGAGGGGTAAGAGAAGAAGAGAGTAGTTTTTTACCAACGTCATAGAGCACTTGATGATGGCGAGGAGAACGGATTCGGACGGAGCCGCGTAACAAAACTTATATTTTCAATCTAAGGGTGCCTCACTTCCGGTGAGGATTTACCAGGTTCTTTGAGACGAGAAAAAAATGCTCGTTGAGCGGACTAATGAAATTTTCTACGAGCTACCTACCAGAGCCCCAATACAAAGCCTGGAGATTAGGCATGACACAAATGGATCGGAAGGAATCGAAAACACCCTAGGAAAAGCATGCAATTCTAAGAACCTCATCAGGCCGAGGTCACCATGGAATTCGATTCGAGATATTCGTTCTTGAATTTTCAAACAACATTAATTTGTCGTTTGTTTCAATTTTTAAATCACATTACGTTACCAATAATTTCAACGGATGTTCTCATACTATCACAAAATTCGTAATTCAAAAACCATATATTTGAATTGAATTTTTATCTTCCAATACAACAACAACATAATCAACTTTGTACCAAACCAATAAAACACATTCGGTAAACAAGTTTCGTTTATTACTACGAGCGATCACATTGACATCAACCAAAATATATTTGTATCGTTATCCAAATATTTCATCAGAATATATCAATCAAAATAAGAATGTATCATTGACTACCCTAATTATCCAACGAATGTCAATTCCATTATCGAAATATATCATCAAAATTAATCATTTCTCTACCCTGAAAATGCACATACTACACTACGCTAAAAATCGAAAATTTATAACGTTAACATACTCTATTCATGTGAATAAATAACAATAAAAACAAACACAATAAATCAATTTATTCAAACTTAAGTAAATGCTTACCCATTTGTTTAAAAATACAACTCTGGTGAAATAAAACAACGCAGCTCAAAAGGACAAATAAGTTTTTTTTTTTTTTTTGGTATCAATGGTGAATTTTTGGTGTAGCAATGGTGATTTTTTTGGAAGCAATGGTGATTTTTTTGTGTGATGAAACGGTGAAGACAAGAGTTGGTGAAAAGAGTAAATAAGACCTGATAAGGGTTTCAAAATGGACGTTTCCGTCCAAATTCAGAAGGTGCGTCCTATGTTTGGACGGAGAGACCACATGGATCCGTCCAAATTGGGACGGTTTTTATTGTTTCGGACAAAATGGAAGGAAAACGTCCAAATTTTGGGCGCACCATCCAAAATGGACGGAATTCATCCCAATTTGGACGGTGCGTCCAACATTTGACGGTTTCGTCCATTTTGTCCATTGGATGGATTGGGACGAAATGTATCTAAATATGGATTGGTTTGATCAGTATTTGGACGATTTCCTCCAAATTTGGACGGGAACACTGAAAAAAATGTCGAAACTGCTTGACCTGAAAATAAATGTCAAATATTACAGTTATCCGATTTTCCAATTTCCGTAAATTATGGGGTAATAGAGGCAGAATAATGGAGGTGGGGAGGCAAAAATATATATATATATATATATATATATATATATATATATATATATATATATATATATATATATATATATATATATATACCTACTTATATGAAGAGGTGGGAAAAATGCCTCAAGCTGTACACGTCGCCGCCTTATTTGCAATTAAATCACGTGTGGGCTTTTTTATCTCTACGATTTTTTACACACCTTGAAGAATAGAGAGAAAATGGGTCCAAAGAAAAAGCCCCTTCTAATTCATTTAGATCAGGTTGTCGTGCAGGTTTCATTTCTAGAAGGGTTGTTCTATCTCACTGCGCCTCCTTCTTCTTCAGATCGATATACACCGTCTTCGCCGTGTAAATCCGCC
This sequence comes from Gentiana macrophylla, assembly GCA_026214975.1. Taxonomy (NCBI): domain Eukaryota; kingdom Viridiplantae; phylum Streptophyta; class Magnoliopsida; order Gentianales; family Gentianaceae; genus Gentiana; species Gentiana macrophylla. The sequence continues at coordinate 18,730,384 of CM047809.1, read as the reverse complement.
GTCGTCCCTTAGCCAACTGCGACCACCCATTGTTTCTTGTGGTAGAACTGACCACTTTCCGTCGTTACTTTGCTTCAATCGATGCTTCCAAATTGGATCGACGCCTCCAAGTTTGACTTCTCCATCAGCCAAATGCGGCGACGCATTGTTTCTTGTGGTAAAGCTGACAAATTCCGTCGTAGCTTTGCTTCAATCGATGCTTCGAAAGTGGATCAACGCCTCCAAGCCTCTATCTCTGTAGCCTAACCCTAAAAGCAAACACCGTCGAAGTTTGCCGCCGCCACCGGAAAATCGCCAGAAAATGGCCTTCTTCATTCTCCTTAGAACGAACAAACCAGTAAGCATGGTGTTGAATTGTATGGTGTTCAATTGTTTGAGTCGTTGCCAACTGAATTGTTATGTTTTATAAATATCAAAGTGATAGATTAATTGTGTTTTATTTGAGTCTTTAGCAGACTTGAACATTTGAGAAGCTAATCTTTTACGTTCTGGTACTTTGTTGTATGAACTGAAATATGTGCGGTCGAGGCGACGTCCTCGTCTTCTTCTCCTTTGGAGGACCCGAACTTAAGCTCTTCAGTGAGGTCGAAGTTTGAGAAGATGATAAGGGAGGCACAGAACAAAGTTTTTGATGCTATTGAAGAGGTTGATAATGGTAAAAAGTTCAAGCAAGATGTGTGGTCGAGGCCCGGTATGAATTTTTTTTTGGATATCCCGAAATTTGATTGTTGTCATTTGTAATTTTGATGTGTTTCATATCTCTGTTTTGTTTTTTATTTTAATAGTGCTAAAAAACTTTATATTGTGCTCACTTCTTTTGCAATTTGTTTATCGTTTCAGGATTTGAACTTACGGGACAAGTAATGCAGGGCCTTGGAGATGGTTTGATGAATCCATGTTAGACTGTTGTGACTTGTGAACCATTGGAGAAGGTCAAATGCAAAGGCATTCCATTTGGGAAAGTGGTATGCTTGGCTCGTTGTTCTGGAGTAAAAGTTGAAGCTTTTCGAGCCAATCCGAGAGCAATTGATGATTTTCGTAAATATGTGTGAATATGTGATGGCGTGTTCCAACTCTGATAGTTGTCACGTGATATCATCTTATCTTCGATGAGCTTTTCGACAGGTACAGTATATTCACTGTCTCAAGATAATAGAAGAGTTATTATTAACCTTGGCTGTAAGTGCATCTAACATCTTCTCTTGCAGGCTACATAGTTGCTTCATGTCTAGATCATTCAATTCTTCTCCCATTCTTTGCCTGGGCATTTTTGTAATTTAATATAAAAAAAACTTCAATTAAACTTATATACGAATTTTGTATTCTTATATCTTCAATTAAACTTGTATAATTAATTCTTGAAGGTTTAATGCTGTCTTTATATTCTTCTTTGTGCACAGTGTCATTTAGGAACAAAACAAAACCAAGTAACATATCTAGCAGAAAGGAGGGTGAAGGGGTAGGGCAGGGGGAAGAGGGAGTGTTACCTACAAGCAAAGAAAGGCATACAAACCTGTGATCCTAGAAGAGAAATAATTGCTTGTACTGGAGGTGTTACTACCCAGGTACTGATTAGCTGAGCTATTTTGTTCCATTGTTGAACTCAATGGAAGGCTTGTTGATGAAACTATCGGAGTGAAAATATCTAATGTTGACAATGTTTCAGGTATATATAGATACAATTGGAGATCCCGAAAAGTATTGGGTCAGACTCTCCGATAAGTTTCCTTATGTTAAATTTTTAGTGGCTAAGAAGGTGATAGTCTCTATCCTGTTATTAGTGAAGCAGTATATCGTGGCATAGAAGTTAGTTCTGCATCTTCCTTTTATTTGTTTTAGGTGTTGTGTGTATTGAATAAGTTATGTATATCTATTAATATGTAGGCTATCTTTTGACTTTTTTTAGTCTAGGAATCACACAAACGATCTGCGGTGCTTGGCCCTGTTCATTTGATTTTGTTTGCAGTGTTCTTCAATTCATGCAGTTTGTGAAAAACAAGGCCTCTGTTACTTGATTTCAATTGTGTAGTGTGGTATCTTGACAACCTAGGGCTTATAAATCTAATTGAAAGTTTTTAAATTTGTCTTTGTTAATTGTGTTTTATTTAAATTCTCAGTACATGCACTACCAATATGGTTTTTTTCCCTTTGGAACCCCACTTACCTAGCTGGTATTTATTACAGTTTGTCTTGGAAGAAGGTGTTGCAGTTTCTCTGCCTTGCAAACAAGGAAATTGCTTCAGGTAAGTGTAGTTAGGGGTACTACTGCAAACCCCAATAGTTAGGGGATCTATTGCAAACCCCGTAGTTATGGGATCTACAGAAAATCCTGATTTTGGCAGCAACATCAATATGATGTATGCTTAGCATATTATAAACTATTACCACCTATAAAAATGGTAATAGTATAATAATATGCTTTTTGGTGTATAATATGTTTTGTACTTTCAAAACGATCAACGTTCACATGTTGTAATATATTCCTATTCCATATTCCAGTATTTTATCCTAACCATGTATCCTCGATTTCATATCCACTGAAGTGTGTGTATACGCCACAGCAAGCGTTGTGCGCCCCTCTAGTATATATATATATAATACTTGGTTGGGAAACTCCAACCAAGGTGTCCACGTGTTTTTTTTTTTTTTTTTCATTGTTGGGTGCCCAGAAATTTTTTTTTTTTTTTTTTTTTTTTTTTTTTTTTTGAAGGTTTGAGTTAAATTGTTCCATTTGTGATGACTCAATTGTATTTTTAATCTACACATTAGCTTTAATTTATTCTTAATCTTATTATGTGTGTTGTGCTTAAGATGTATCCGATTCCAATTTAATTACATTTGGAAAATGTCAAAGAAGCACTCCACGTGTTTTTTTTTTCTTTTTTTTATTGCATTAAGTGCTAGTAGGAAAAAAGTTTTTTTTTTTAATTTTATTTTTATTTTTATGTATCCCCATTTCATATCCAACGAAATGTGTATGCTCAATGCGTTGTTGTCTGTTCCCATCTAGTATATATATAATAGTAGTAAGGTTTTTAATAGTAGTAAGGTTTGATATATTATGTAGGTTAAAGGGGTTCTGGGCCAAAGGGCCGACTAAAAAAAAGTGGGTAATAGATTGGGTTGGATTAAGTCCGAGAATTAAAGGCAACAAAGAAGAGCAGGCCGACTTTCACATAATGTACATACTTATATATTATTTAGGATAGGATAATGTAAAGTACTATATTATGATATAGATAATAAATATAATAGATTATAAAATTATGTCACAAACATAAATAAAATAAAATAATGTGACACATATAGTATAAGATTAAAATAATTTTGTATGTCACATAATAAGTTATAATTTCATATGTCACATTTAAGACACTTATTAAAATTGAACACTAAATGTGACATACAAATAGACTTAGATAAAATACTTATAAAACAATTTATGTCACATAGAAAATAATTATATGGCAATGACAAAGTTAGACAAGCTTATGTCACATGTAAAATATAAAAATAAAGCTTTTCATGTGATTCAAATAATTTTCAAACATAATGTCACTTAAGATATAAAACAACATTTAGTGACATAATTAATTGTTGAGTAAAGGTGTATATATCCCAAAATAAATATATTTTGAAATACATCAACACAAAATACTCAACAGTTGCTTCTTAATTAGGTTAGAATCGTTTATAGTTAAAGTTGCATTGTCTCTGTGGGATCGACCGTGACTCGCATTTACTATACTACGATGTACCTAGTATTCTTGCTAGTAATATCGATGTTAGTGACTTACACGCGATCAATTGGGGAAATCAGTTGTCGGCTGGAAAGCAACTTTGCAAGCAACAATAGCTTTGTCAACTACCGAGGTAGAGTATATGGCTCTTACTGAAGCAGCCAAGGAAGCAATCTGGTTGAAGGGTCTAGTCAGTGAGTTGGGACTACATCAGGATCAAGCTGAGATTTATTGTGACAGCTTGAGTGCAATTTGTCTAGCCAAAGACCAGGTTCATCATTAGAGAACCAAGCATATTGATGTGAGATATCATTTTTAGAGAAATGAGAAAAGGGTTGCAATGAAACCAGTTCAAGCATATTGATGTGAGATATCATTTTCCTGCTGATATGCTTACTAAACCAGTTCAACAAAGCAAGTTCAGTTATGTATGGACATGCTTAACATTCAAAGCTTATAATCAGTTTTCTAGAAACTTGATTGAGGGCAGGTCATCTGAGTGGATTTTGTGGAGAAGTTTGGTACAAGTACATCCTGGCATTAACGAATGCATCTGGTACAAGTACATCTGGTTATGCAATCTGATTGACTGTGAATGAGAGTTCAAGTCAAGGTGGAGATTTGTCAGCAATCTACTGAGTTTGTGAGTTAAACTCTAAAACTGGTGGAACTAATCTGAAAGTCAGTTGACAATGATGTTCAGATGAGTAAGTGTACTCAGTTCTATGAAAGTTAGTTTTGTGAAGTGAAACTGAATTTTTTGTGAAAACTGAGTTCTACATCTGAGTTGGTTGAATACAAGGGAAAAGTAAGTTTTGGAAAGTGAGTTTATGGAAAAGTGAGTTTTCATCTGGTGGAGTTAGTTTGTGCTGGGTTCCACATCTGGGGCGTTTAATTATAACAATGCGATAGACATACTATGGCGGCTACGGTTTAGGGATTTGTGTCTATAAATACCAAGGACGGAGCCAGGATTTGAACTTGTGGTGGGCTAATGGACTATGTCGAGTTTATCGGATAGGCTGGATAAATAATATTTTATGGATCAAAATGGACTACCTAGATTTTTCAGTGTACTATTTTTTTGTCCGGGTGGGCTTAGCCCCCCTAAAAATGTACACAGCTCCGTCCTTGATAAATATCATCCGTTGTAATCAATGCTGGGTGTGTTTTCAAGAGCGTGAAAAACATTATAACTTTTGTGCATAATAAAGTATCTCCTTTTATGCCCATGGATTAGTCGGCACAACGCCGGATACCACGTTAAATCGTCATGTTCTCTTTGTTTCTGTGTTTTATCAATTTTCGTCTTACTTTACTGTTAGATTGCATATGTTTTATCTTTCTTAAACTGCAAGTTTCTCGTCTGTGTTTTAACAATTTCGATTGTTGCCTTGTACCTTTTCATTTTTGGGTTGCACACTTAGATTGTGAACATTTATGTCGTTCAGTTTCTTTTCATTGGCCTAAAAAAAGTTTCCTTTCATTGAGCCAATAGTTGGTAGCTTAGTTGTATTTCTAATATTTTATTGGAATTGGAGCAATTACTATTTATAGAATTTAATGGAAGTTTTGAATTTTTCCTTCATTGTGTTGAAGTTGCACATATATTCGTTACATAAAATAGGATATTCTTTCTTAGTAATGGAATCCTCTGGAGCCATAGGCAAAGTAATACAATGACACTGTTGTGGAAGAGGTCCAATATTGTTCAAGGGTTTATCATCTTCCTTGGGGTTTCTATAATATATTGTAAAGTCACGACAGAGGGTTAAATTGTCTAAACTCTTCAGAGTTTCCATTCCACTGTTATCTATGGGATTGGTATCATTCGTGCATTTGATCATGGTGATATTGGGCTCGACCGTGAATGAAATAGCAGTTGAATCCGCTTGGCGAATGGTATGGATGAATGACGAGCACATTTGTTGATTCAGATAGTCCTGAAGGTTGGTATCCAATACTCTGATGGAATTTCCATGCAAAGGGATTTTACGTAATTTGTACCACCGGTCATCCGTTTGATGGCTGAGGGAAATGTTGAGAGAAGTTTGATCAGAAGAACAGTTTGCCATGCATAATCCACAATTGGGATGTGCAGTCGGTGAAAGGAAACTCAGATTTCCAAAATTGCCACATTGGAAATCTTTAGGACAAACTTGGGCACCAGAGGACAAAGACACAACCTCATAAACAACAAGAAAAACTAACAACACTATACCACTATACATTTTTATCTGTTTATAGAACAAAGGTGTGAGTAATTAAAGAATCAAAAAAACATTGAAAAGAAAAATAGATTATGGAGTGAGTGATGAGATGAAATAGTCTATCCTTGTTTGAGCACCATAGAATAATTGTGGTGGTGGGTTGGTGTTGGTGACAGCCGACCGGGGGAAATTCTACCCTAGACTGTCCGTGGTGCACCATGCCACGTGGCAATCTGGGATTGGGTCAATTAAATACTTAATTAATAAAGGGAATTTGGCGTGTAAAAGGTAGGTGATGTTTTTGGAATGGAAACCGAGCCTAAGGAATCACCGAACCTTAAGTTTTCTTCTTTACTTTTGCGATTTTTGTTCCAACATTACCCCAAACAAGACAAAAATTAGAGAAACCTCTCAGTCTCACAATTCGACTTTGTTGGTAGCATGTCACAAAGGTTGAAGAAAATGAAGAATCACAGTGAATGTGAAGACTTAATACAAGGTAATGATATCTTCTAGTTTTGATATTATTTGTGGAATATTGAACATTTAGGTTTTTTACTATTCTCCCGATTTAACCTAAATTCCATTTTCGAAAATAATTTGTGGGTTTTGGTTCGAATTAAGGAAGAAGATAGCTTTAATTTTGAAATACATTATCTAGTAAGTACTTGTGCATACTTCCTGCTCCAGAATACCGTGGGGTATTTGACGATGAATTTTTTCTTCAAGATTCATTTTTTTAAGAAGGAAAGAAAAAGTCATCTTTTTGGATCCACTTTTAAAATATTTGTTGATTTCATTTCTTAAAAAACAAAAGAAGACGACACAGACAGTACTCATATAATCATCTTCGGTTGTAGGTAGCAGTAATAGTTGCTCTAAAGTAGGCTTCGATTGATATATGTGAAAATTCGTCAAATAATACAACAATGTATACTTAAGTGCTTAAATTTATAAGCTTTGTTTCTGTTTTTCTTTTGTTGGCAAAGTAGATAAGGTTCTCGATTACGTGTATATATCTCTGATTGTCAGTGTATAATTAGCGAGGAGATGAACTGCAACACCATATCATTTGCGAGTTCATCCATGGAAGTAGGAGAATCACATGAATGGAAGAATTCAATAGATTTAAACAAAGGTAAATATTCACTACTAATATGTTTTTCAATGGTGGTAATTATTAATTTTTCTTGTCACGGTACCAATCTACTTGTGCTTCGAAGCGTGAAATGGGTCGACTTTGTTAATTATGTTTTGGAAAAAAAAGTTTGGTTTTTGTTGAGAGAAAAATGAGAAAAGTGGTTGGAGATGACAATTTGGGTACTAACGAGAAATATGGAAGAAGGCTTCGTGAAAGGAAGACTTATGCCTACATACAACTTTTGTAACATGGCATTATATGAAAAACAAAGACCTCTCGCCAAAGTTTTATTTATGACTACATACAACTTTCAAGCATTATAAAGTACTTTTATATTTCTTCTTAATTTAAGTTCATTATTTGAATAACAGATTTTGCTTGTGATATTGATGATGGAGATGGAGATGAGCTTTGTCTGATAAGTCAAGAAAATGAGGTTCTTGATGAGAACTATGCCATTTTAATTGAGAAGAAACTGCAAACGGCTGCAGTCAGCAATGAACACGAGGCTTATAAATTATATTGTGGGTATGCGCATGCTAAAGGATTTAGTGTTCGAAAAGGAAAACAAGATTACTTTGTCAGTACGAATAAGTTGAGGTCTAAATTGTTTACGTGTTCCAAGGAAGGTTCAAAGGACAAGAGGGTCAGTAAATAGGGAGCTGCACATACTAAGTTGAATGAAAGGACTAATTGTCCGGCTCGAATATGGTTTACGTGTGATCCTAATGACGGTCTATTGAAAGTGACAAAATGGGTTAAAGTTCATAATCATGATTTAGCTGAATTAAGTGAAAGTCATTTGCTTAAGTCATCAAGATCAATTGGACAATCACAAGGAGATTTAATTCAATCACATCTGAATGCTAAAATCCGACCCATTGATTCATATAATTTGGATGTTCAAGATTGTGGAGGTGCAGAAAATATTGGTTACACAAAGAAGGATCTTTACAATTTTACTAATCTCTTAAAAAGATCGAAAATTGAAGCCGGTGATTGTCAAAGTTTAATAAACCAATTCAAGAAAAAGTCTGATGACAAGGGGTTGTTTTATTGGGATGTTCAACTTGATGTGGAAGGTAGAGTTACAAATATGTTTTGGAGAGATAGTCAAGCTAGAATTGACTATGAACTCTTTGGAGATGTTGTTACATTTGATACGACCTTTCGGACCAACCGATATGGATTAGTTTGTGCTCCATTTGTTGGTGTAAACCATCATCGTCAAAATGTAATGTTTGGTTGTGGATTCCTGTCTGACGAAACTATCATTTCATTTAAGTGGTTGTTTACCACTTTATTGGAATCAATGGGTGGAAAACAACCAAAAACATTATTCATTGATCAAGATGCTGCAATGATGAATATCGTCCCAAAGAGTTTTTGTGATTCCCGGCATCGATTATGTACATGGCACATTGCCCAAAATGCTCAGTAACATTTGCCTAATCTCCATCTGGATAGGGGTTTTTGCTTTCTGTTTTATAAGTGCGTAAATGATTGTGATTCAGAGGAAGAATTTGACAGCATTTGGTCAAAGATGATCACTGATTATAATCTTTCTGGACATTCTTGGCTGAACAACATGTATAAGTTGCGCCATAAATGGAGTACTGCATTTAATACAGACGCTTTTTATGCAGGGCTAAAATCTACATCTCGTAGTGAAAGCACTAATCATGCACTCAATGGCATTGCAGATAGAACGACTTGTTTGCATCAATTTGTACTGTCTTATGAAGAACTTGTTAAGGGGTGGAGAAGGAGGGAGGGGGATGAAGACCATTGATGAAATCAAGGGATGCCGACTCTATCAATTGAAGATAGTGAAATTCTCCAGCATGCAGCAAAAATGAATACATGTGAAATATATCGATTGTTTGAGAAGGAATTCAAACGAGGTGTCGGTGCTTCAGATTTTAAGGAGATTCAATGGCGGGATGGTGTTTATGCATATGAAGTCGCTTTACAAGGAAAAGGTAAAATGGGTACGGTTTTATTCAATGTCAATACTGTTGGTCCCTTGAAAAGGCCTTGGTTAAGTTTATAGGAGAGGGGGTGAATAAACTTAACACTTAAAACTTTTAGAGTTAACAAACTCAAAGAACCAACTTGACCTGCTTTGATAGCTCGATAGTCTCTCGACACTCGGTGAGTCTGCTTGACTATTGACTTTGTTGAATTTGTTGCAGCGGAATATATTTAAATTAAGCCTTATTATTTGTTGTTAAAATATGATACCAAGTATTAGATACTCAGTAGTGTATGTGTGTGATTCAGTTGCTAGTTCAGTAGGTGGATGTGTTAAATATTCTAAGTGCATAAAGTAAATGCAGAAAGTAAGTAGGCAATTTTATAGTGGTTCCGTGGTGGTGTAATCCTGTCACCCACTCTTCTCCTATAATGTTGGAGGTAATTCACTAGAGATTCTTGAGGTAGCGATTACAAAAATCCTTAAGTTGCTTGTCCTTCACCAAAAGCGTGGCTTCACAAAACGAACACTTGAGCAGGTAGGATTGTTTGCTCCAAAGTCTTCCACTTTGTCCTTGAAGGGTAGGATTGCCTCTTCACCACCTCCACCATAAACAACGATCCTTGACACCCAAAGATGCTTCACTGTCTTGATGAGATTTCTTAAAAAAGAAAGTTTGAATCAAGTAAGTGATTCGACTTTTCAAGAGACCTTGATCGAGATGATATGATCGCGACTTGAGGTCTTCAAGTGTGTAAACTTGATGTAGCTTGATAGCAGATTATACTTGAAGAAGTTTACTGGATCAGTAGCTTTATGTTCGAGTAGGTCAGTGAGGTTTTTAATATATTGTAATCTGATACCTCAAGATAGATCCTTAATTTTAATCACTTGTATCTGAATTAGGAGTCCTCTATTTATAGGTAGGAATCATTGTGCCTTATGTTTGAAATTCAAACATAGACATTTCAGATTTGTCCTATTTTGACTTGCTTTACATCACATCGTTCATAGTAATCACGACAATCGTCGAGAATGCTTTTGACAGATTTCGCTTATCCACCCTTTTGACTTATATCCATTGGATAAAGCTCGCTGTTTCTTTCCAACGTCCCTTTAATCTTAACCATTGATTTGTTTGATAAAATCATAGGTTGTTATCTGTCCTTATCCTTGTATTCTTCCAATGAACCTTTGAATAACTCAAAATATATATCAACAGGTTCCTGTGGGTATTAGCTCATTGAAATACATATCGATCAATTTATTCCAAAGTTCTTTGTGTTTATAAAAACACTTCAGCTGACTTCTCTTATATCTAACTTTTTATTATGAAGTTAGATTACACCATTTTGAATATAACTAAGTTCCAATCACCACTTAACTTATAGAACTTAGACCTTGTACACAAGGTATACGTAATCAGTTTAGGTCATCACAGACTTCCCTAAATTCTGATTCCATATCCTTGACTTTAAATACTAAGTTTGATCCCTTAGCCTTCAATCAACTGAATTTGAACCCTCAAATTTCTTGATTCTTGATGGTTCCTAAACTAGTCTACTTGACTCAATTATCTTGATCTAGACAGTCTCACGATGAAAGTCACCGACCTTATACGATCTTGTTTGATCAAACCTATGCAAAATCAAACTCTAATAAGCCTATACATTTGATCTAGACATCTTTTTGCCTTTTCTCTATAACAGCTAGTCTGGCACTCATCACTAAAACTTAAAATAAGTCCAACAATTTCCCCCTTTTTGGTGATGATGCCAATACCCTCCTTACAGCAAAGCAAAAAGAGTAAAAACAAAAGCAGAACAAATATAGTCATTTCTCATTATAATCAGTTTGTTCAAATGTATTACAAACTAGATTCAGCAAAGAATAAAACAGATGTAAGTATGCTGATCTAGTTTCTTCTTTCTCTTTCTTGCCTCTCCTTCTCTTGCTGCTCATGATATTCTCTTATTTCTCTAACCATTTGTCTCATTCATTCATTTTCAATAAGAGAAAAATCAATATGGGGATTCACTTCCTTCCACCATTTCCATGCCTCATGTAGAGTATGGTTGATCTGATGTACTTTGAAGCCTAACCGCATGTATAACTCTTTAAACTCATTCAGTGAATCTTTAGCTGATGTAGTAGGTAGACTCCTTCCACCTCTACCACATCTTCCACCTCTGTGTGAAGATCTAAGAGCTTTGACTATGGCTTCCCAAAACTTAAGCCCCAAAAAGGAATTGAGTCCTTCATGGAAGCCCTTGTCATGGTAAGGTCTTCTCTTGTTGTAGTAAAGCCTCTTATACTCCTTGAAAAGATCATCAATCAGTGGAAGTCTGCCAGGTGCAGGTTCTCTGTATGCATTGGTGTCAGCTTCCCATCTCTTCTGTGCAAAATTTCTAGCAGCCTCTTTTGCTACTGCTGTTTGGCTCTCTTCCCCCTTATTGACATCATCAACAAAACGGGACAGCAGGCCATGAACGCTCTCAGTGATCCTTTCTTGCATTGTTTGCTCCAGTAGATTGATCCTCTCAGTGAATTTAGGATCCAATCCAGCAGGGTGAAGTGTTTCAAAGAGAGCTCACCTCGGCGAGGTTTGGGTGCATCAGCAAGTTTATCAAGTTTCTGGTGAATGGATTCAAATTGGTCTTTCAGAAACTTCTCCTTCGGTGTATTGCCTTGTCTAATCCCCTTTACATCTAGAGCAAGGTCAGCAAGAGCATACTGAGTGGAAGTAATATTGGAAGCAACGATTTGATGGTTTCTCTCTATTTTCCACTAGATTCAACAAATCTTCATATATCCGCTCTTGCTGTCAAGTTGAGTTCTTAATCTTGTAATGTCATTCCCGATGCTGACCCTCAACTCATCCAACACTTGTGCTTTGGTACCCACCACCACCATTCCTCCAAAACCATATGTTCAAAGTAGCTTCTTCTACATTGTATTGTACCCTTTGTCCGCTAACAACCATGGCTCTACTCATGTCCTTTCCAAAGAGGCGGCGTCCTTCTTCAACTAGGATTGGATCTAGGGCGGGTTTCTTCAAAGAGTGGTACAAATGCTGTTGAGGTTCAAAGATCTATAGGTTCTTCCTTAGGCACTTGAAACTCCTCATCACTTTGTAGTCATAGTCCAAAGAATTGTTCATCCTCATCAACAACAACAGTCTGCTGACTATCCTTGCCCTCAGTGATCTTTTCTCCAGAAGGCTCCACTACAAAGCACATGTTCTTCAACAACTACGAGTTCCAACCTTTGTCCAGTCTTTGTCGATCCTCAAAGAACCTGTACCACCAGTTCTCCAACCTTTGTTCAGGTGCTGTCTGATCCTCAACAGCCTAAACCTCCTCAACAAGTAATGGTGATCCCTCAAATCCCATCACCATGTCCAATCTCTGTGCTACCACTCTTTGTTCCTCAGTGATCAACACTCTCTGTAAAAGAATTGTAGGGAATTCAGTCATATTTTCTTTTTGAAACTCTCTAACATTAGCAATCCTTCATAGAATATTGGCAGTTTTGGATAAAGTGTCCTGAGTATCAATCCATTCTTGATATTGAGCTGAATCCTCAGAACTGATATCAGGCTCACTATGATCAGTAATATTCTTCTCATCCAGATCTACAGTCTGCTGATCATCAGTATGTTCAGCAGATTCTTCAACAAAGAAAGTATCTGATATACCAACCAGCCTATTGCCTCCAAGATTTATCCCATCATTGATTAAGGCCTCCAAACCATCTATGGTTAAATCTTCCAAGTCTTCATCTATTTGTTCAGTCTGCGGCCCTTAGCGGACTTGCCAACATCGATGGGTTCGCTCTCTCGTTGGTTCATTTATCAATCTGCATTACCACCGGTCTCTCCTTGATGTGGCGACCATCATCGAGTCGATGATGAATCATCACCATGCAGTGCATCCCTTGGATCTTTGAACATGATACCTTCTTCTTTCTTTTGCTTATCAATGAGATCCATTAATCTCATTTCCAACAAAGAAGTATCAATTAAATCAAGCAAGTTCTCCACTCCTAGCTTTCCAAAATCCCACTCCTCAAAATATGTCATTGGCTCAGCAGCTGATTTTTGTCTTTTGTAAAACCCAATCTTCCACTAAAAGTAATCAGCCACCAGCTGGAGCTTAGGATCAACATACCCTTCTTTCTACTTATTTTCCTTCCTTTCAAAGGGCATGGTTGGCTTTCTAGGAGTTGTGTCCTTACTCTGCTGACCTCCAAAGGTCTGAACAAGTAGATTTAAGGTTTCTTCAACAAATGCATTTAGGTCAGTAGGTTGCTCAGATTGTACATTAGTGCCTACTACCTCCATCTGTTCTACACTGGGTTCCCCCTGGCTTACATGCTCATCAGCAGGGTTAGCAACAGATTGCTCTTCCCCCTGAACTATTGCAGAACTTACAGGGTTTTTTACAGTTAAATCAATGTCCACAGCAGGTGCAGACTCGGTAGTCTGCTGTGGGTCCTTAGGAAGTTGCTCAACAACAACTTCTGTATCTTCAGTAGGCTCAGCAGCCTTTAGAGGGGAGGATTCAACAACTTCTACAGCAGGCTTAGGTGAAGCAATCTGCTGTGATTCTCCAATAGGTTGCTCAACAACTGCATACAATCTCGATGGGTTTAATAGTTGTTAAGGGCTCAGCTTCAATAGCTTCTTCTTCTTCTTCCCTTTGAGCCTCCATAATCCACAACTGTTTTCCCTTACCATGCTTCTTTTTCTGTGCAATTTCCTTCATTTTCTTGGAAGTTTGCTCAGATTCAACTACAGCAGCTTTCCTCTTTCTACTATCTGCCTTCTATAGCTCTTTAAAGATATCAGTAGCAGACTTCTTCTTTGTGACAGCATGGTCAGTAACCTCAACTTCAACTGGACCCTCAGTAGACTCAGCTATCTCAGCTGTCTCTGCTGTTTGCTTCCTTGTCTTCCTAGGCTTTAACATTTCTGTAATCTTTCTTGTGTCAGCAGCCTTTCTCTTCTCAATAGTCTTCTTAGGTGCAGCAGACTTAGCAACTTGCTTAACCTGCTCGCCACCAACATCATCATCTCCACCATCATTATCACTTTCTGTAGCCTCATCATCTAAATCTTCATCATCATCTAATCCAGGAATAGGAGTAGCAACTTCTGGTTTATATCTGGATTTGTTAATCTTCTCTGATTCAACATCAGGTATCTGAAAATGATTCAACAAGGTCTGAATCAGTAGACCTAGGGGCTTGGTTTTGGACTTCCTTACACCATCTCTATCTTCAGGAAACACCTTCTTCATGTAATGTATAAAGAATCCAGCCCAATCAAACTTCATACTTCTGCAAATGATGATCAGTAGGTCTATTTTAGGTCCAGACAGTGTATCTAGACTCCCAATGAATCCCAAAATGGTTTTGGCAATTAATTTGCTCAGCAGATTATACTCATATCCAATATGTTTCACATTAATGCCTAGCGATGAAGATATCTTCTCATTTGTCTTTATTGCATCCACAAACTTCATTCTTGGCAGATTCATGGCTTCTGGATTGGTAGGAGCATTATTTCCAGGTCCAAAGTGAAAAACCTCTCTCAGTAGGTCCGAAGAGATTTCAATCTCTCTACCATTAACCGTTGAAGTGAAGGCCTCTCTACCTTCATGTATAACTCTGTTCTTCTAGAATTCCAACACGTTGACATATGAGATTCTTTCCAGCCTTCTGTTGATAACATTTTCCAACCCAGCAATCCTTCTGATTCTTCTTCCGATGTTAATAGCTAACTCAGTAGAGTGACAGTCAGTAACATATCCTCTCACACTTTAACTAGTTCCAATATGAACATCATCCTTGTTTGCCATTATAAATGAGAAAGATGAAGAAGAAAGCTTTCAAATCTGTGTTCACACAAAGTATTTGCAGAGAATGGCAATATGGGAGTTGTAAATTTTTTCTATGTATAGGTCTGTATATATAACAGAGAGTAGTGGTTGAAAACTATCAGAGCACGTACTGTAGCATTAACCATGATTAAATATGAATAAATGAGATCTTGACATGTGGCCCATAATTTATCCATAAAGAGTTGTAACCGTTCAATCGTGTAACTGCGGTTATAAAGATAAGATAAATATTCCGCTATTTTGCTTTTTGACTTTTATTAAAGTTTGACTGTAATGTATGTCTCAAAGAGACTTTGCCATCGATGACTTGGCTCGGCGTTCTCATTGTCATCAAAGATGCCTCGGCGACTCTTGATAGAGTAACTCTGCTGATCTTCAATTCTTCTTGTTTTGTCCAACTGATAATACAAGATGAAGTTTAATACCAATGACTGATCTGTCAAGTGAGCTCACCCAACATGACAAAGACCAATCCCATTGGCAACTTCATTTGCTCAATCCAAACATAAATAAGTAAATGGAATTGTTGATACCAATGACTAATCTGCTAAGTGAACTCACCCAAAATAGCAAAGACTAATCCCCTTGGTGAATTCCAGTACATTACTGATCATAAGTGTATCAGTCAACTTTTATAATTCCAAGATCTATCCTTAACTTAGAAAATCTTTCATTGTCCAATGGTTTTGTGAAAATATCAGCATGTTGATCTTCAGTAGGTATGTAAAGAACCACCACATCATTCTTTTCAACATGATCTCTTATAAAGTGATGTCTCACATCAATGCGCTTGGTTCTTAAGTGCAAAACAGGATTTTCTGTGATTGCAATTGCACTTGTGTTATCACACATTATAGGAATCTCTCTTTCTTCAATCCCATAATCCTTTAACTGTTGTCTTAACCAAAGTATTTGTGCACAGCAGCTTCCAGTAGCAATGTATTCAGCTTCAGCAGTGGAAGTTGATATTGAATTATGTTTCTTGCTAAACCAATAAACCGGTCTATTTCCCATTAACTGACAGGTTCCTGTGGTGCTTTTTCTATCAATCTTGCATCCAGCATAGTCAGAATCTGAGTAGGAAATAGCCTTGAAGTTTCTATCTTTTGAATACCAAATTCCTACATCCAAAGTTTCTTTTAGATACTTGAGAACTCTTTTGACTGCAGCTAAATGACTTTCCTTAGATTTTGATTGAAATCTTGCACAAGCACCTACAAAGAAAGGATATATCAGTCTCATTGGCGATGGAGTCAAAGACAGATCGCCTATCATCCTTCTGTATAAAGTCTGATCAACATCTTTGCCTTCTTTGTCTTCATCCAATCTAATGTTTGTACTCATTGGAGTTGATACTTTAGTGCTGTTTTCCATACCAAACTTCTTCAGAAGCTCCTTGGTGTACTTGGTTTGATGAATGAAGATTCCATCTTTCATTTGTTTGACTTGCAAACCCAAAAAATAGTTCATTTCTCCCATCATACTCATTTGGAATTTACTTTTCATGAGATTAGCAAACTTCTCACATAACAATTCATTTTCAGAACCAAATATTATGTCATCAACATAAATCTGTACCAGCAGGGTGCTGTCTCCTTCATTGATTCTGAAAAGAGTCTTGTCAATGGTACATTTGGTAAAACCATTGCCCATCAAGAATTGAGATAGGGTCTCATACCATGCTCTTGGTGCTTGTTTCAAACCATAAAGTGCTTTATTGAGTCTGTACACTTTATCTTCTTGATCTTTAACTTCAAAACCAGGAGGTTGATGAACATAGACCTCCTCTTCCAGAATGCCATTCAAAAATGCACTTTTGACATCCATCTGATATACCTTGAAGTTCTTATAAGCAGCATATGCCAAGAATAATCTAATTGCTTCCAATCTTGAAACAGGGGAATATGTTTCATCAAAATCTATTCCTTCTGCTTGAGAATACCCTTTTGCTACTAGTCTGGCCTTATTCCTTACAATGGTACCAGATTCATCCAATTTGTTTCTGTATACCCATTTTGTACCAATTATATTTGCATGATTAGGCCTTTCCACTAGTGTCCAAACTTGATTTCTTTCAAATTCATTCAATTCTTCTTGCATAGCAATTATCCAATCTGGATCTGATATTGCTTCTTCAACAACTTTAGGTTCCATTTGAGATAGAAAACAAGTGAACATTGCTTCTAATTGTCTTCTAGTCCTTACACCTTGCTGTATGTTGCCAATAACTTGCTCAGCAGGGTGATCCCTTAACCATTGTGGATTTTGGTTAGATTGATTCTCAGGAACATCATCTTCAGTAGGGTCTGCTGTTGCTTCAGCAAGGGGTTCAGCAGATCCTTGAACCGCCTTGGCTTGTTGCATCGATGAGTGTTATCGGCAGGTGTGTTGAGGGGCGAGTCGAAACCTTTAAGTCATTAAATATTTCTAAACATCAACACATTCGGATCGGTGACTTGTTGATTCTCAAAGAGTTCTCGAAACTTCATCTTCCATTCCAAAGAACTTAGGTTCATCAAATACAACATGTATTGTCTCCTCATGTTTGAGTTGTCCTTTTGTTCAAGACTGAATGCTTTATTGATAGAAGAATATCCCAAGAAGATTTCTTCATCTCGATTTTAGTTGGAATGTCTTCAATTGTTCCTTATGATTTAAAATAAAGCATTTGCTTCCAAATGGATGAAAGTAAGATATATTAGGTTTCCTTCCATTCCAAATCTCATAAGATGTCTTCAAAGACTTTCTTGTTCACTTGAGGTTCTATTTTGTGTATAGCATGTTTGTATTAATTGCTTGACCCAATATCTTCTCGGCAACAATGCTTCACAAATCATAGTTCTTCCCCTTCTTTCAAGGTTCTGTTTCTTCTTTCAAAGAACCCATTTGTTTGAGGTGTACCAAAGAATGACAAGTTGATGTAGTACACCATTTTGCTCACAATATTCTCTTATAACTTTGTTGAGAAATTCGGTACCATATCCGATCCGATCTTCACTCTTCACAAACTTTCTCATTTTGCAATCTCTTCAAAAGTTCAGGCATCTTTTGAAGTGTTTCACTTTTCTTGTTAATGAATACTACCCAAGTGTATCTTGAATAATCATCCACAACTACTAGAGTGTACTTCTTTCCTGTTACACTTGTTGGTGTTACTGGCCCAAAGAGATCCATGTGCATCAGCTCCAAAACTCTTTTTGTTAACTGCTTTGTTATTGACTTGAAGCTTGATTTTGTTTGTTTACCTTGCTGACAGGCATCACATATAGCATCCTTCTTGAATGTGATCTCAGGTAAACCTGTTGGTCCCAGAGAAGGGTGAAACTAGAGTCAGAGGGGGGGGGTGAATGACTATAGTGGAGTTTCAAAAACTTTTCTCTATTTAAAAGCTTTTGGGCAGCGGATAAGTCCCTTCTTACTATGACGTTTTCAAATCGGTTTAGACAATCACGATATATAAGTTATGATGTAGGCAAATTAAGTAAGTCTTTGTAAAGTAAATTGCGAGAAATTAAATTGACACAAGGCTTATAGTGGTTCGGGGTGGTGTAATCCCTTAATCCACTCTTCTCCTGTGATGATTGGAGGAATTCACTATTGTTTTCACGAGATACAATAGTATGATTGTCCTTGGCTTCCCAAGCTTCACAATCTGCAAGACTATCACTCCTTGATTGCAGCGACTTGATGATTGATCTTCTTCTTTTCTTGCTCGCTTGAGATCAAAATCCTTCAACGGCTATCACAGATTCAACTCCTTCTCCAGTTGCCTCTGATTCAATTGCTTGATTTGATGTGAATGTGATTCACACACTTGCTTGATCAATCTCGATTACGAGTATGACTTTGTAGTTACGATATTTGAGTTGATCACTAGATGTATCCTTGTAAGTTCGGAGAAGGCTTTTCAAATTGTGAGTTTACGCTTTCTTTCTTTTTGAATCGTCGTTTTCTTTTACATCAATGCCTTCTATTTATAGCCTTGAATAACCTTAGTTTTGAAATTCCGTCCGTTGGCTATATTAATGAGGGAATGATCCTTGATTTCATTCTTGATTCCCCCTTAGTTGTATTCTCCTTGATTTCAGTGATCGGATTCGTATAGCAGAAAATCCGTCCTTGATTGATCCTTTAATGATTGTGCATTTAATGCTTAATCTGCTGAATCTTCAACGTATATTAAATCTGATCTTGTAAGTGTCTCTTCACCGTTTGCAGAATGGTAGAGTGAGCCTTCTGACTTAGCCGTTAGTTCTTTCTTGTTTGTTCTCTTTGCGAAAGTCGATGTACTCGGCCGATTCAACTTGTTTTCTTCTTTGTTCTAGTTATTGAAGAGTCTTTGTACTTCACTGATCCTTGATTTGGATGAGACCAGTGTACACCATATTTGACTGTTGAGTTTCATCACTTAAAACATGACTTAGACTTATCCAAGGTCATCACACACTTCCTTGGTTATAAGTCAGACCATAATGTCTCATTTCTTCTCTGCTGGTGCTTGGCTGGCTTTCCTTTGCCGAATATCTGTTTTTGCTTTGCCGTCCTACCAACTAGTACAATACTTGTCTGACTCAACTTATACAACATGTCAGACTCTAAGTAAAGACTTATACAGAGAATTCTAACTTATTTCAGGCTTGCTATAACAGCTAGTATGGCCATCATCAAAACATAATAAAATGTTCCTAACAATTTCCCCCTTTTTGATGATGCCAAAACCCTCATAAGCCTGAACATAAGTAATCAAAAAATTTCATAATAAACAACAGAACAATTTTATTCATCCATCAAAGGGCAATAAGATATTGCAATATTGTATCTCTTTATTTAAAGAACCAAGGCAAACGATAAAATTAATAAT
This sequence comes from Gentiana macrophylla, assembly GCA_026214975.1. NCBI lineage: Eukaryota > Viridiplantae > Streptophyta > Magnoliopsida > Gentianales > Gentianaceae > Gentiana > Gentiana macrophylla. Next base: position 18,710,554 of record CM047809.1, on the reverse strand, counting down.
AAAGCAACAGGTAACAGGTTTACTTCTTCATTTCTTCAAACCTGATGCCTTTGCCTTTGCTGTTCTTGCCTTTGCTGCCCTTGCCCTTTTCTGTTGGGCTTGCCTTCTCTTTACTGCTTTCAGGCTTAGAGCATTTCTTCCCCCTTTTTGGCAGCACCAAAAAGAGCTTCAAGATTTGTTGGTGCTGTATCAGGGTCAAGGAGAGGTCCATACCTTTTCTCCAGTATCTTGTTGCTGGCCTCGCCAACTTTGAGTAGAAGGTCCAATTGTTTGCGAAATGCTCCATTATCTCATCCAGATCTTTGAATTTGATGAGTATGAGCATTGAGAGTGTCCACCAATGGCTTAAGGTTGTTGTCCATTGTCTCAGCATGGAAATCGAGATTGGTTTGGACATGATGAGGGATGAGTTGCTGTAAGTTGCAAAGTAAGTTCCCTTGTCTCTCCATGACCTCATCTTGGATCTTGATATGGCTGATGAGAGCCTCAATCTTGTGATTGAAGGAGGTTGCTTCACTCCTTAAGGCATGCTTCAGGTTTTACTGTTTAATAATATTGCCTTTCCATGTCTACAATGAGGGGTTGAATGTCAGTTGAAGACTCTCTCTGGGTCAATTTCTTCTGGTGCCACATGGACATCCTCTTCATCCTCATCATTTTCACTCTCAGCATCTTCACCTTGCTTCTCCTCATTCTCCACTTCAACTTCTTTCTCTTCCTTTTCCTCTTCTTCTTTTGCATTTTGTACTTTTTCTTCCATCTGCTCTTGTTCTGCCTCATTAGACACAGGGTCATTTAGAGGTTGTTGTTGAGTGTGGACTGCTTCATCTACCACAGTTCCCTCTTGTGCAATTGTGGGGGAGTTGACAAGTTCGGCTGAGTGAGCTTTATCAGCTGGCTCACTTGGCTGGTTGTCAACTTTGCCTATGCTTTTGAAAAGCACTTCTTGGAGAGTCAGTTCACCATCAGAAATCCCCAAATCTTCTTCATTGGCTTCAAGATTTCTTCCTTCTGAATGTTCATCTTCTGACTCATCGTCTTCCTCATCAATCTCTTCTTCTTCAGATGGAGTGAGTCTGTATCCTTCTTCACCTTCTTCAAGGTAGGTGATTTCCTCTTGCTCTTCTTCTCTTTTAGGTGTTATCACTGATTGTCACGGGCTCATTCAAGTTCTTGGTGTCGGGCATATTAGTCTCCTCTTGTGCCTTTTGAGATCTGGTTCTTCGTCCCACTCCTGATCTCCTGCCTTCAGGCTGCTTCCTTTGCTCCTAGCTATGAGTTTGGGTTTTAAGGAAGCCTTGATGTAAGTAAACATCGTCTTTGATTTGTGTGGAGACTGCAAATTTGTGGGTTGTACTTTCAGGCGATTGAACAAATGTTGAAGAGGGAACCCATATGATTTCCTCTCCCCCGAAATCACCCTTTTTCTGCAAACCCTTGCTCGGTGCGGTGATTGATAAGTCAATCTCCTTTTGAATCTGATCCTTCAATCGATTGAATACGAAGGTTGCCCAATCAAATTTGATGCGATTGTAGATTATGGCCATTAGTTTGATCCTTACCTCGATTAGGTTTTCCATTGACCCTTTCTTTCTTTCAATATTTTTGGTGATGACGGTGCAAATTCAGCAAGCGGAAGTTTGAGCGTTGATCTAGGTAGATTATGCGTCTTCTTTGTTTTGCTTGGGGTTTTAGCTATTTCAGCCCGAATTTTGAAATGTCTGTTGTCACAAGCTTGACATTTGCAGGACCAATTAAGGGAAGATGCAGGTACCTGTTGAGTGTACCAGGTGTGATGACTATGTTTTTACCAAAGATTGAGCTTGTGATGCGATCAACTTCAGTCTTCTTTGTGCTAGGTACAAACTTGGCATTTTTCCAAAATGCTATCAGGTTTTCATAGCAGATGCCAGTTACCGGGGGGTTTAGAAAGGTCATCAGCCCCAAATTCGAGCAGCAATCAACCAATCGTTGAGCTTTTGAATCATTATCACAGAATGAGATATAATGCTCAGGTTTGAAAAACGAGCCGGTGATGATAGATTTTTCGTAGTATTTTTCAGTAGCAGTGATTTGGGAGGATGAAGCCATTGATAAGTAGAGGAAGATTAGAAGAAAATATTGTGAGGTTTCAAGAAAAAATAGGGTTTGTAATTTGCAGGAGAGCGTAAAGATCTTCTGAAATTCTCCAAGTCTTGTTTATATAGTGTGATTTGGGTAGTGTGAACGTGGTTTGAATATGGAAGGATTTAGTGACATAATGGCGTGATTCTGTGTATGTAAATCGCGATAATCGAGCGTAATGGGGAAGTGGTTTGATAGAGCCCGGGAATCGAGGAGTTTATAATTCGAAAAATAATATAATTACCTCCATGATCATAAGATGATCGCCACGTGTGTAATCTTTCACAGAATAATCCTCCATAATTTCCTTATTCTCCACGTGTAATCAGAATTGATTTTGTTCACACCTTAAATTTATCCAAGTCTTTATTTCGGTGAAGTGCCTTGACTGGTCACTTAGCCGATCCAAAGGGTTCTTCATTGAGCTGCTCCATTGAAGCTATTCTAACAATCGATTAAGTTACCTTTCTTTGGATACCGTGCCTTACACTTTACATCTCTGTAGCGGCAAAGGTTGTACCGATTAATGAAGTCACTTAGGTGATTACTCGATTAGCGCTCTTTGATACTAAGTCAATTTCAATCATCCCTAACTCAGTTCTCAACATACTAAATCTTTCATAACTGAGTGGTTTAGTGAAGATGTCAGCCAGTTGATCTTCAGTGGGTATGTATTTTAGGATGACATCTCCTTTTTCAACATGGTCTCTGATAAAATGATGTCTTACATCAATGTGCTTTGTTCTTGAATGCAATACTGGATTTTCAGTAATAGATATTGCACTTGTGTTATCACACATGATTGGAATTGTTCTCTCTTCCACTCCATAGTCCCTTAGCTGTTGTCTTATCCACGAAGAGCTTGTGCCTGCACATGACTACATGTTTGCTATATATTACTTGGTTTGTTGATGTAGATATTGAGTTTTGCTTTTTACTGAACCAAGAGACTAGTCTGGTTCCTAACATTTGACATGTTCTAGAGGTGCTTTTTCTATCTATTTTGCATCCAGCATAGTCAGAGTCTGAATATGATATCAATGTAAAACCTCCATCTTTTGGATACCAAATACCAACATTTGTAGTGTTTTTCAAGTATTTGATTATCCTTTTAGCTGCTAGAAGATGTGATTCTTTTGGTTGAGCTTGAAATCTTGCACACACTCCTACTGCAAATGCTATGTCGAGTGCCTTGCAGTTAAGTATAATAATGATCCAATAATTCCTCTATACATTTTCTGATCAACATCTTTTCCTCCTTCATCTTTTCCAAGTATGACTCTGGTACACATTGGTGTGTCTGCTGTGCCACTTGTATCCATCCCATACTTGTGTATCAAATCTCTTGTATACTTGGCTTGACTAATGAAAATCCCATCCTTCATTTGCTTTACTTGAAGGCCAAGGAAGTAGTTTAATTCTCCCATCATGCTCATCTGAAATTTGCTCTTCATTAGGTTTGCAAATTTCTCACATAGTTTTTCATCCTCTGATCCGAAGATTATGTCATCAACATAGATTTGTACCAGCAATGTGCTTGCTCCTTCCTCCAGTTTGAATAGAGTCTTGTCAATGGTTCCTTTGTTGAATCCATTCTTGATCAGAAATTGTGATAGTGTTTCATACCAGGCTCTAGGTGCCTGTTTGAGGCCATAGAGAGCCTTCTTGAGTTTGTATACTTTGTCTTCTTTTCCTTTGATTTGAAATCCAGGAGGTTGTTCTACATAAACTTCTTCTTCCAAAAGTCCATTTAGGAATGCACTCTTGACATCCATTTGATAGACTTTGAAGTCTTTGTAAGCAGCAAAAGCTAGAAAGTGTCTAATTGCTTCCAATCTTGCTACTGGTGCAAAGGTTTCATCATAGTCTATTCCTTCTGCTTGAGAATAGCCTTTTGCAACTAGCCTTGCTTTGTTTACGACAACGCAGTTCTTTGCTCATCCATCTTGTTTCTGAAAACCCATTTTGCACCAATGATGTTTGCCATTTACGGTCTATCAACAAGTTCCCAGGACTTCATTTCTTTCAAATTCATTTAGTTCTTCTTGCATGGTTTGTGATCCAATCTGCATCTTGGATTGCATCATCTATAGTCTTGGGTTCCACTTGTGATAGAAAGCAAGTTAGCATGTGCTCAGGTTGTCTTACTGGTTCTAACTCTGTGTGAATATCTCCAATAACTTGTTCTTCGGGATGGTCTCTTAGCCAATTTAGATCTGGTTGAAGTTGTTCTACACTTGGTGCTTCCATGCCTTCATCTTGAGTATGAACTTCAAACTCTTAGTGTGCTTCTTACATTTGTATTGATATGTGGCTCCTCTTGATTTTCAAAAGATGATTCGGGATAGTAGTGGTATGGTTGCATTTGTATAGATTTCCTACTGTCTTTGCTTTCTCTTCTTGGTCTTGAAGATCTTCACCATTTGTATTTGGTTCATCAAAACCACATGTATTGATTCTTCAATCACCAATGTTCTTTTATTGAGTACTCTGAATGCTTTCTTTGGTGTCTGAGTATCCCATGAAGATTGCTTCATCAACCTTTTCATCAAAGGTATGCAAATGTGGTTCTGTTTAAGACAAAACATTTTGATCCAAACATATGAAAATATGAGATATTGGGTTTTCTACCATTCCATATTTCATATGGAGTCTTTCCATGATATTTGTTGATGATTGATCTGTTTTTGTGTATGACATCTTTGTGTTTCTTTGCTTGACCCAAAATCTCTTTGGCAAGCATGCTTGACAATCATTGTTATTTGCTTCTTTGAGAGTTCTGTTTCTTCTTTTCTGCTACACCATTTTGTTGTGGAGTTCTGCTGCCAGAGATAGTTGATGTAGTACTCCATTTTCTTCACAATAGGTTACGATAATTTCATTTAGAAATTCGATTGCCTCTATCGATCTGATCTTGATAATTTTAGCTCTTTCTCATTACTGGAGTCTTCTCGGCCAGTCTGGCGACTTCTTGAGTGTTTCTTTCTTCTTGTTCATGAAAATGGTCCAGGTGTACTTTGAGAAGTCATCCACCACTACAAGAGTATATTTCTTACCACTCACACTTCTTGGTGTGGTTGGTCCAAAAGGTCCATGTGCAGCGGATGTAGAATTCTTGTTGTGGATTGATAAGGTTTTGACTTGAATGAACTTTTGATCTGCTTTCCTTTCGACATGCATCATATAGACTTTCTTTCTTGAATGTGATCTCTGGCAGCCCTTCAACTAGCTTGCTTTTTGATAGTTTGTTGATGGTCTTGAAATTCGGTGATTTAATCTTACATGCCAAATCCGACTTGTTGATTGATTATTCTTGACAAGTAGACAAGTTTACGCCTTGGGCATTCTCTCGATCCACCACATACATGTTGTCTTGTCTTCTACACTGCAAGAACTCTTGTGTTGGTTTGGTTGTGAATCACTTTGCATCCTTCTTTGTTGAAGTGCACATTGTAGCCTTTGTTACGAATTGGTGATGCTCATCAGTTGAAGTTAAGTCCCTTGACATATGCCACATTTTGAATCTTTAGATTGTTCTTGAGTATTGTGCCTTCCCCTTAATCTTGCCAGGGTTTTCTTTTCCTCCAAATGTGACTTTGGGTCCATCAAAAGCTTTGAAATCAGTGAGCCATTTCTTGTTTCTGTCAATGTGTGCGGAACATCCACTTTGTCTATGTACCGGACATCCTACAAAAAAGCAGTTAATTAGGTTTAGGTACCCAACACTTTGTTTGGGTCCATACTTGTTAGCAAACATGCCTCCAATACCTAGTGTGTATCCAAAAGGTCTTCTTTTGGATAATTGAAGTCATCAACTTCATATGTAAAAGGCATGGCGAGAATAGCTTCTAGTATTTTTACGAAAGGTATTACGATACTTTCTCTACCTTTTGGTGCCATTACATCCTTCTTCACTTTCCAATATGCATTAGGAGACCTTTCTTGCTTCATGTGTCTAGGAATGATTGATTTTCTTAAGCACATGATGCATTTTGTGGAATGGTTTCCTCTTGTATTTTGGAGGTGCAACATTCAATCATCCTCTCGAGGGTAAAGTGCGCTTTACCTTTCGGATGCCGATTGTTCTTGATTGGTGGAATGAGGATTTGATTTCTTTGTTTCACTACTGCTTGGGTTTTGACTTCACGGAGCAGGATGATCATGTTGGAATCATGGTCTGTCCCTTTCTAAATTTTGGTCCACTAGTGGTTCTAAATTTAGAATGGTGTTGACCATTATTCCTACTTTCATCTGGATATTTATAGCCAAGACCGGATCTGGATCCAAACCTTTTTGAGGGTTTTGTAAGTTGGTGCTTTTAGTGGTGCGAGTGGTTACCTTTCTTGGTGAGGAGATTTTCTTAAGCGATCATTAATAACGGATGTATGATCATCTGCTTTTTTGTTGATCATTTAAGTAGGTCTCCTTACTAGTTAATTCGACTTTTGCTTTATCCAGTTCTTTCTTTAACCTCTTATTCTCTTTTCTTAGATCCTTGCATTCCTTTTCCGAAATTTCATGATTCTTTTCAATTTCATCGAATTTAGTCATGAGATTTTGAACTAGGTCTCTTTGTATCTAATGGGAGACTAGAAGATTGTGCAAGTGTTAGATGTGGATGCATTTGATGAGGAACAGGAACTAGATGTTACCTCAGTTTCATCTGATTCTTTAGTCATTAAACATAGGCTTGTTTCCTCAGTGTCTAAGTTATCACTTTCATCTTTATCCAATTCTTTGGTCATGAGGCATAGACATGCTTTTTCATTTTCTGAGCCGTCTTCTTCATCACTGTCATCTGAATCAGATGATTCTTCATTCTTTTCACTGCTGGATTCTGCCTTGAGTGCCTTCTTGCCCTTTCTCTTTTCAGATGCTTTGTATTTCTTCTTTTCATCATCTTTGTCATTTTCTTGGGACAATCGACCTTGAAGTGACCTCTCTTATTGCGGTTGAAGCATCTGTATTCATCATCTTTCATCTTCATGTCTCTGTTTGAGCTTGACTTTTTGTTTGATGTTGAACTTCCTTTGAATGGCTTCTTTTTAAACTTTGTCAAAACGTTTAACTAATAAAGCTACTGTTCTTTTAGTTCTTGTGTATCTTTCTTTGATGCATTCGGCAAAGTTACTTTCTTGAGGTGCGGCTAATGCGGTGATTTTGTGTGTCTCTGCCGGAGCACCATCTTCACCGTTCAATTCGAATTCATGAGCTTTTAAGCCCGGGGACATCGATGTCGAGTGTCGGTGCTTGCAAGATTTGTAGTTCCTCGATTCTCGATGTTATGATCTTCCATCTTTCGGGTAGTCCTCTCAAGATCTTGAGGCATACTTCTTTACGGGGATATGTGTGTCCAAGGCCGCTGCGATTCATCGATGATGCTTGAGAATCATTTGTCCATTTGATCAATGGATTCACCGGTCTTCATTTTGAAGTTCTCAAATTTACATTTTGCCTTGAGATAATTTGTTTTCTTTAATTGCTTGAGATCCTTCATTTATCAATGATAGCTTGTCCCACATCTCCTTTCTTTGTTTTGCGATCTTTGATTCTCATGAACATGTTCTTTGTCTAGGGTCTTCAAGATCATGTCTTTTGCAACAAAGTCGAGTTGCTCTTCTCCTGTCATCCTTGGTCCAATCCTTTTTAGGTTTGTCAATTTCCTTTCCTTGATCTCGCTCACTGTGCCTACCACCGTAGTGATTGTGATTGGTCCATCATTGATTACATCCAGCATCTCTTCATGAGTTGCTGCAAGATGAGATAGCATTCTTATTTTATATTCATCAAAGTTGTTAACATTAAAAACATGTACTTTTGACAAGAAGTTTAAGGAATCCATCAGTGCAATTGAAAATATAAATGTAAGTGTATGAAAAAATCAGATTTGAAAACTACTTTGAAAATATGTGATCTCCTTGTTACCAGAAATTAGATCTGAACAGGTTCTGATACTAGGAACACTGCTCCGATACCAATTGTTGGTCCCAGAGAAGGGTGAAACTATAGTCGGAGGGGGTGAATGACTATAGTGGAGTTTCAAAACTTTTCTCTATTTAAAAGCTTTTGGGCGTGGATAAGTCCCTTCTTACTATGGCGTTTTCAAATCGGTTTAGACAATCACGAGATATAAGTTATGATGTAGGCAAATTAAGTAAGTCTTTGTAAAGTAAATTGCGAGAAATTAAATTGACACAAGGCTTATAGTGGTTCGAGGGTGGTGTAATCCCTTAATCCACTCTTCTCCTGTGATGATTGGAGGAATTCACTATTGTTTTCACGAGATACAATAGTATGATTGTCCTTGGCTTCCCAAGCTTCACAATCTGCAAGACTATCACTCCTTGACTACAGCGGCTTGATGATTCGATCTTCCTTTTCTTTGCTCGCTTGAGATCAAAATCCTTCAACAACTATCACAGATTCAACTCCTTCTCGAGTTGCCTCTCGATTCAATTGCTTGATTTGATGTGAATGTGATTCACACACTTGCTTGATCAATCTCGATTCACGAGTATGACTTTGTAGTTACGATATTTGAGTTGATCACTAGATGTATCCTTGTAAGTTCGGAGAGAAGGCTTTTCAAATTGATGAGTTTACGCTTTCTTTCTTTTTGAATCGTCGTTTTCTTTTACATCAATGCCTTCTATTTTTATAGCCTTGAATAACCTTAGTTTTGAAATTCCGTCCGTTGGCTATATTAATGAGGAATGATCCTTGATTTCATTCTTGATTCCCCTTAGTTGTATTCTCCTTGATTTGTTGATCGGATTCGTATAGCGAAAAAATCCGTCCTTGATTGATCCTTTAATGATTGTGCATTTAATGCTTGATCTGCTTTGAATCTTCAACGTATATTAAATCGATCTTGTAAGTGTCTCTTCACCGTTTGCGAGCGGTAGAGTGAACCTTCCGACTTAGCCGTTAGTTCTTTCTTCGCTGTTCTCTTTGCCGAAAGTCAGTGTACTCAGCCGATTCACTATTTTCTTCTTTGTTCTAGTTATTGAAGAGTCTTTGTACTTCACTGATCCTTGATTTGGATGAGACCAGTGTACACCATATTTGACTGTTGAGTTTCATCACTTAAAACATGACTTAGACTTATCCAAGGTCATCACACACTTCCTTGGTTATAAGTCAGACCATAATGTCTCATTTCTTCTCTGCTGGTGCTTGGCTGGCTTTCCTTTGCCGAATATCTGTTTTTGCTTTGCCGTCCTACCAACTAGTACAATACTTGTCTGACTCAACTTATACAACATGTCAGACTCTAAGTAAAGACTTATACAGGGAATTCTAACTTATTTCAGGCTTGCTATAACAGCTAGTATGGCCATCATCAAAACATAATAAAATGTTCCTAACAAAACCAATCACCAGTTTCTTCTTCACCAACTATCATCAAAATTTAGATGATTCAACTTCTTATGCCATAACCAATTAAGTTCTGACTTGGTATGCACAATCAGGCATGTCTCTGGAACAGCAGTAGACCAATCCACAACATACATGTTTTGTTGTCTTTTTCCAGCCAACACAACTTGATCACCTCTTTCACTAATGACAATACAGGTGCCCTTGTCAAAAGTGACCTTGTAACTCATGTCACAAAATTGTCCAGTGCTCAGTAGATTGTAGTCCAATCCTTCCACATATGCAACATTCCTGATTGTTAATCCATTTCTCATAAGTGTGCAATATCCTCTTGTGTATCCTGGTGTGTTCTTGTTGCCAAAATTCACTCTTGGACCATCCTTTGCCATATAGTTTGACAAACAGTGCTTATTCTTTGTCATATGTCTGGAACATCCACTGTCAAAGTACCAGACACCCTACAAAACAAAGTTAATGCATTTTAGGTACCCAAAACTGTTTGGGTCATACTTTTGTTCATACATGTATTCCACACATCTATAAGGTTTAACATTTGGTTGTGTAGGACTCACATATGCTTTCTGGCCTTTTGGTATATAGTGCTGTTTGGAGTGATTTCTTTTGTTAGAAGTACTAGAATAACCATAGGTTTGCTGTCTGTTAGCAACAACCATGTAATATGGAGTCTGCTGAGGTCTTATATAAGTCCTCTGCTGATTCCATTGCTGAGGTTTTACCCTAGCAGTATGGTTATATCTGTTGTTTCTAGCAGTGGGGGCAGGAATATTTCAATCATCATCAGTAGGGAACAGTCTACCTTTCCCCCTGAGATAAGTATCCCTTGAATGATTGACATTTTTAGGTTTAGGATTCTTATCCTTGGAATATCTCTGATTTTTACCCTTTTGTGGTCCATCAGACTTGGTAGCAGGTCTGCTATCAGCAGGTCTAGAAGGTACAATGAGTCAATTTTTGATTTGTTCTTTTGTTAGGTCTTTGTTGACCTTTTGACTTCTCGATTTTGCTTCCTTGAGGTCTTCTCGGTGAGGCTTTACCGCCTCAAAGAACCTTTTTGGGAGTTGGATCTTGTGCAGAGCACAAACTTAGGACCACCTCGGTACTAGGTTCATGACCTTCTTCGGATCCACTCTTATTAGATTGTTGAGTTCCAAATCCAAGGCCTGTTCTTTCACCATAAGGCTTTCCAGATTTGAATGCAGTGGAGGAACAAGATTGTTCATCGATTAAGCGACTCATCGAATGTACAACAGACTTATGTTGATTCTGTCCCAACTTCTTTTCCTTTCCTTTGAGAATTCTTAATTCATCTTTTAATCTTTCAACTTCGCTTGAAGAGCTTCTTTTTTCACCTTCACAATCTCATAACCGCATTGTATTATCCTCGATTGATTAAGGATGGCATCCAAAGTTTCTTCATTGTCAGAATTTTTTGGATTTGAACCACAAGTTGATTCACATTCACTTCCAGCAGGAGTGTTAATAGATGCATAATTGTATACCTCCTCTGTTTCATCCATATTTGCCATTCAAGCATAATCATCCATATCAGCAACAAGTGCAGTATCATCATATTCATTTTCCTTTTCTGATTCAACTTCATATCCCGATTCATCTTCAGCAACCATAGCTTTCTTGCCAGATCTTTTTTGTTGGCTTTTGCTCTTCAGTAGGTCTGGACAATCATGCCTGAAATGTCCAGGCTTCTTGCAATTGAAGCAAAGATAATCAGGTTCCTTTTTCTGTTTTAGATCAGAACAGTCTGGTTTGAAGTGTCCTGGTTTCTTGCAATGATAACACAGGTAATCATTGTCTTTCTTGGATTCCTCCTTCTTTTCACTAAATTTATTTGTGAAATTCCTAAGAGAACCCTTTCCAGTTTTCATCATTCTGATTTTCTTGCTCAGTAGGGCAATTTGCTCTTGCATCTCATCCAGTAGATCATCTTGAGCTCCTGATGTTTCTTCTTGATGTGCAGCAGCCAATGCAGTAGTTTTTTGTTCTTCTTTTTCTGTCTCAGGTACAAGTTTCTTACTGAATTCATATGCCTTGAGATCTGAGAACAATTTGAAGGTGTCTTCTTCATGTAGACTTCTTATTTCTTCTATGGCAGTCACCTTCATCTCCCAAACTTCTTTTGCAGGTAATGCTTCTAAGATTTTTGAATTGATTTCTTCTTGTGAGTACTTCACACTCAGTAGGGTGAGTTCATCCATGATTGCATTGAATCTTGACTCCATTTGTTCAATAGTTTCATTTGGTTTCATTTTGAACTCCTAAAAATTCTTCTTTGCCACACTGATCTTATTCTTCTTGATTGCATCAGTGCCTTCACAGATTAATTGCAACTTATCCCAAAGTTCTTTTGCAGTCTTGCAATCTTTCACCTTCATGTACATATTGCAATCCAATGTTCTGTATATGATATCAATAGCAATATTGTTGAGGTTTGCTCATTTTCTATCTTCAGCAGTCCATTCTCTTTTTGGCTTTGGAATGTACTGAGTTTCATTATCCACAGTTATGGCTTTTGTGAATTCCAGTGGTCCATCAGTCAGCACATCCATCATCTCATCATGTGTTGCAGCTAGATAAGCCTGCATACGATGTTTATACTCATCAAAACGATCTAAGGAACACATCAACATTGTTTTAGCATACTGGTTGTTATCCATGATGCAAAGCTTTGAAAATCAGAAACTTGAAAAAGTTTTCAAAGTATTTTCACAAGCACAACAAATAGGATTACTTGAGCGAAGTACAATCTCCCGATACCAATTGTTGGTCCCTTGAAAAGGTTTTGGTTAAGTTTAGAGGGGGTGAATAAACTTAACACTTAAAACTTTTGGAGTTAACAAACTCAGCAACTTCAGCAGCCTGATGATAGCTCAGTAGTCTGCTGACACTCAGTAGTCTGCTGACTATTGACTTTACTAAATTTGTTGCAGCGGAATATATTTAAATTAAGCCTTATTACTTGTTTTTAAAATATGATACCAAGTATTAGATACTCAGTAGTGTATGTGTGTGATTCAGTTGCTAGTTCAGTAGGTTGATGTGTTAAATATACTAAGTGCAGAAAGTAAATGCAGAAAGTAAGTAGGCAATTTTTATAGTGGTTCCAAGTGGTGTAATCCTGTCAGTCCACTCTTCTCCTGTGATGTTGGAGGTAATTCACTAGAGATTCTTGAGGTAGCAAGTACAAAAATCCCTAAGTTGCTTGTCCTTCACCAATAACTATGGCTTCACAAACTGAACACTTAGAACAGGTAGGATTGATGCTCCAAAGTCTTCCACTGGTCCTTGAAGGGTAGGATTGCCTCTTCACCAGCTCCACCACAAACAATAGTCCTTGACACCCAAAGATGCTTCACTGTCTTCAGTAGATTTCTTATAAAAGAAAGTTTGAATCAAGTAAGTGATTCAGCTTTCAACAGCTTGATCAGGATGATATGATCAGCAGCTTGAGGTCTTCAAGTGTGTAAACTTAATGTAGCTTGATAGCAGATTACACTTGAAGAAGTTTACTGGATCAGTAGGTTTATGTTATGTAGGGTAAGCAGGGTGTTTAATGGATTGTAATCTGATAGCTCAAGATAGATCCTTAATTTTCATCACTTGTATCTGAATTATGAGTCCTCTATTTATAGGTAGGAATCCTTGTGACTTATATTTGAAATTCAAACATAGCCGTTTCAGATTTGTCCCATTTTGACTTGCTTCTCATCACTTTGTTCATAGTATCGACAATCGCTGTCGAATGCTTTTAACAGCTTTGCGATCTGTCCACCCTTTGACTTATATCCATTGGATAAAGCTCTGTTTCTTTCCAACGTCCCTTTAATCTTAACCATTGATTTGTTTGATAAAATCAGAGGTTGTTATCTGTCCTTATCCTTGTATTCTTCCAATCTAACCTTTGAATAACTCGAAATATATATCAGCAGGTTCCTGTGGGTATTAGCCTCATCGAAATACATATCGATCAATTTGTTCCAAAGTTGCTGTGTTTATAAAAAACACTTGGTGACTTCTCTTATATGTAACTTTTATTATGAAGTTAGATTACACCATTTTGAATATAACTAAGTTCCAATCACCACTTAACTCATGGAACATAGACCTTGTACACAAGTTATATGTAATCAGTTTAGGTCATCACAGACTTCCCTAAATTCTGATTCCATATCCTTGACTTTAAATACTAAGTTTGATCCCTTAGCCTTCAATCAACTGAGTTTGAACCTCACCCTTGAGCTTTTAGTAGGTTCCTAAACTAGTCTCACTGACTCGGTACCTATCGATCTGAGACAGTCTCTGTGATGAAAGTCACCGACTGATCTGATCTTTGTTTGATCAAACCTATGCAAGATCAAACTCTAATAAGCCTATACATTTGATCTAGACATCTTTTTGCCTTTGCTCTATAACAGCTAGTCTGGCACTCATCACTAAAACTTAAAATAAGTCCAACAAATACCTTGGAGGTTAAATGTTGATGTTGCAATTTCGAAACTACAGGCATCCTTTGCTCCCATGTTTTGAAAATTTTGAATATGAAAAACATGCACTTCATACCTGAGAAGTACATTTTGAAAAGCTGGTGTAAAAGTTCAAGATTCAGGCTGAAACATCTAATTGATACTCAATCCAGAAAGTCATATGCAAGTGAGTCGGTGATGGTTTACTCTAATAGGTTAATGAGATTCTCAGGTAATCTTGTGATGCAAAGTAAAGCATATGCAGAAGCTAGGGAAATTCTTGAAAGTGCTATGGAGGAAGCTAGTGACAAATTAAACAAGTTCTTTGAGAATCTAAATTTACATGGGCCATCATTGATGAAAGATTCGATGTTGAGGAGATAAATGCAATGATAATGATTCTCACAGTACTAGATCCTCTTTTTGTTAAATCAAAAGGCGTTTCTAAATCAAGAATTCAAAGTCATTGGGAGAGATCGAGAAAAAAAGCACAAAAAGTTGTTGAAGGTACATATAAGTTTGTTTTGTTGCCTATATAACCTTCCAAGAATTCAAACTTTATTTTTTTTGTTTTGGTATGGATCTTTTAGTCATATTTGGTTTTAGGGGATATTAAGAGAACATGATAGTTGGATAGTTTTGTGATTCTAATGTTTAGTTATTATAAGAAGGGGGAAAAAACATATATATGATATGCTACGATGAATTTGGAGACATTTTTTTGGGTAGAATTCAGAGACATTTTTTTGATAGGTTATTAACTGTTATATGTGAAAACAATAACCTTATGAAGTCATTATTATTATTATTATTACTTTTTTTTTGCATTTTCAGCCAACGCAAAGAAGAGTAAGAGGACCCATAAGCTGCAGGATGATCAAATAGCTCCGTACTTGAAAATATCACCAATGTTATTCATATGGAAGCAATGAATATTCCATTTAAGGTAATATATTGTTGAAATAGTGTCCTAAACCCAATCGGGTTGGACCGGATCCGATCGGGTCAGATCATTTATACTATTTCTTTATGTTTATACATATATTAAATGGCTTTTATGTTGTCATTTAAACCAATTGTGAATTGTTATATGATAACGTCCTTAGTATTAAACTGTGATAGAGAAACCATGATAGGCGATTATGGTTGATGAGATCTCTAATCATTTTAATAAGTTTGATCCTTAAATGTCTCTAGGCTGATGTACTATTAAACAGGGCATTGATAGTATAAACAGACTAGCACGTATTAGATGTCTTCTGTCTTTAAGGGCAGTGATAGATCTCGTCTATCGAAGTGTAGAGAAACTTGGACTGTACGTGGACGTGTATTAGAGAATGCGTACGTTAGACTGACCCACTTACACGGATAAGTGTCACACTATGTGACAATTGTGTAATTATCCTTAAGACCGGAGTCTTCATGGCATCACGGTGTGGATTGTCATGCTTTGACACTATTGAGGTTTCCCCTAGCCACGGGGCGATCATGCGGTAGTGATTGGGTATGATCTTCAAGCATCACGGAGTATACATGATTGGTCGTCCGGGAATCGCATATCCTATGATTGGGATCGAATATCCAAATGACCTTCTTATAAGGAATGTCTTACTCTCGTGAATCTTTGCAAAGTGGGAGTAAACGAGTTACTTCGAGAGAGCATGATATCCAGATTATAAGATACGGTCGTTGATGTTTTGATGTTTAGCTCTTTTGATTAGTATCAATTGAGCATAGGATTTGTAATTTAATTATGTTGCTTTCGAAAATTTATGTAAAAAGGTAGTACCTTTTGGTTTTAAATTTTGATCCGGGTTCGAGACGACGAAGATGATGTGTTGAAGATCATCAAGAAAAGGTATAACGGGAGGAGGCCGAAAAATTGTTTTTTTTTAATCGGTCTCGGCAATTTTTTATTGCAATTAAAATTTGGTCTCAGCATTAGTTTTGCGGCGGCAGCATTCTATGATCAAATTTCTGTATTCTTTTTTAACCTAATTGTTTGCCGACATATCTAAAAAAAAAAAAAAAGGAAAATTGATAATTATGCCGTGAAGGAAAAAAAAAATTTATGTAAAACAATTTGATAATATAGATATATTTTAAATATATTGGTATATTACGGCCTCCTCTCCTCTCCTCGTCGTTCGTGGTTCGTGTCGAGATCGAAGCTTTGAAGATCCGGAAGTTTTCAAGATCAAGATCGAAGATCAAGATCGAAGATCAAGATTTGAAGACTTAGATTTTATTTACGTTTTCCTTAGAAAATAGGTTAGTCGGGGTACCAACGATCCATCTCGGTGTTTAAATTTTCCGCAATTTATTTTTTATGTGTTTGATCATAAAATAGACATAAAATCGGAATTGCCATGACATGCATCATATCATAAATCCACTCCATGCATACATGTAGAATTTTAATTTTGGTAATTAAAATAGGCATGTATACAAACTCGCGTAATTAGTTGAAATTTAATTAATACGTGGTAATTAATTAATTTAGTAACTAATTAAAGATCCGAGGGCGGGTTATGAAATCGTTAAGCCTTTTCGGTGTGTGTTCTCGGTGAACCGCCTTAAAGCCCAAACGAGATCACGTTTTCGATTCGTAGTGTCTACGAGATTGAATGATGGTAAAAGAACAATAAATCTTGGATAAAAGCGGTTCGCTTTATAGGTTGGGTGGTCAATCGAGCTTAGCTCGACCGACTTAACCCTCCTAGTGTGATGTATGCACGGGGTCCGCAAGACTAAGCCACACCTGGAGAGCGGAGGGTGATTCCTTCTTATCTCAATAGGCCGTGTCTTGACCCGATTTCGTCCGATTGTCACATATGTTCCAACGAATAGGGCGGGTAGGCTTGCCTACGTTACCGACACCATTCGAATCCTTGATTTGATGTGCTTTTATGTTAACATCAAAAGACGTGTTTAGTTAACCCACCACCACTTCCAAAATATTGAGTGGGAGCGGGGCGGCGACACCAACCCCACGGCCTCTACTATAGATACAAGTAAGTGAGAGAAGGGTGACGCCTCGTGGCGCTTTGATTTCATCCCCTACGGATGGTGTTCACTCCTATCAACATTCATGGCTTGGTCTCCGAAAGGATAGGATTTACAGGTACTCGTCGGGTCACCGACCTATCCTACGACGGCACACTCGGGCGTACCTAAGAGATCCGATATAGTAGGTCACACTCATAAAGGATAATTTTGATAATATCTAGGCTAAAAAGGAAGGTAGTCAATGAATAAAGGGATGTTCGATTCTCGTAGGGTGTTTGATTCTCACAAGTTATTCATTGATGAGATTGTCTCGATTTAACCGTCATCTCTTTGACCTACCCTACGGCGGCATCGAGATGCGAGGTTAAAACCTTGGAATGGTAGAGTAGACTTAATTTTAGTTTACAATTCCTAAAATAAATATAGTAGTGTTAACTTGAATTAATATATGTCATTTTATTTACTGACATTATATCCTTTACTAAATTGCTTAAAATTTATAATTGACTAGTATTGACTTCGTTAAAAAGTGGAAAGTAACTAGGACGTTGAACTACTTAATTGATAATGCAATTATTTTTCGAAAGAGATATATTCTCTTAAGCCTTTTAAAAACCAGTGACATATAGGTATGTCACAAGTGTCATTCGTGTCAAACGGAAGACGAACTTAGTTTGATCAAAGGTGATTTCTGATGAGAGATAAATTTATGATCATTATTACGACATTTTACCCCAATATTGATACCATTTTGAGCATTATTGTATCAAATCAAGTCAAAATTACTAAGTTTTATTCAAATGTATAAGTAGTAGTTATTATATAAATTATCGTATTTTTATAAGTTTTTTATTAGTTTTTGTACCGGTTTAGTAACCGGAGTGTCGTGTCGGATTTACGTTTGGTATTTTGGTGGTTCATTGCAGGATTATATATTGACCAAGATTCCACGTAACGACATGTTTTGAAGCCTAAAAGATGGATTTTGAGGGAAAGAAGAAAATGCCACAAGCTTACAAGTTCAAAACGGATCAAATTGTTCTACGTGCTTCTACCGTAACCAGTTCTCGATGGAAATTTGACCCAACTTAGAGGCGTTTTCTGGGGAAGAGTTCTTGATGAAAGTTGTAGATACTAAAATGATCTTTCCAACGCATGTTGAATCACGTCAATCGGAGGTCTACAACTCAAGTTATGAATTTTTTACCGAACAGTTGATATCTCGGGTCGAACCGGATATTTTTGGCTCAACTTGTTGCATGTTACTCCATGTGCTAACTAATGATGATGATGATGAGTCATAACAAACTCATCAATACCTCCCACATGCTTGTAACAAACTTGGCATATGCTTAGCATATTCCTTGGCATATACTTAGCATATTCTCCAAAAATATCTCCCTCAAATATCACCTCCCTCATTACAACCTCCCTCAACTCCCCCTATAAATACCTCCCCATATCCATAAAAATCCTTGCCCCATCTTGGCCACTCTTGGCCAAGATCTCTCTTCTCCACCTCCTCTCATTTCTTCCATTCCCTCTTCTTCATCTTCGTTCTTCATCTCTTTCTCGTTTTATTTTATTTTCTACTGTATATACATATGTCTATGTATGTATATATGTTTTTATAAATAAAAGTAGTAATGTTGTAATGCTTGAGAAAATTATCAAAGAAAATGCTTTAGGAAAAGTTGCTATTTTCAAGAATACAACTTAGATCTGAAGTAAACGGGTAATTTTATTGAGTTTTACTTTTTGTTGTTCTATATAATTATATCTATCTATATATATATGTGAGAATTTGATAAGTGTTTGGATCGAAAGGCTAAATTTGGTTGTAATAGAATTTTGTCATCTTGACAGAAGGCTATTATGGAAAACTTCCAGCCGTTTAATCCATGACATTTTGACAGAATCTGATATATATATCTATGTAAAACTAAAAATATGTCTAGCCAAGATATGAATCTGAATTAGTTAATCTTTTGGTAAAATGAATGATCGACTCTGTTAATCATGATTAAAACTAATTATAATGAATCTTTTTCTATTTCACAACGTAACGATAATAAATTCGGAATGACGTAATCAATCATGATGAATACCACATATAACCTGGCGATGAACTAACCAGAGAAGTCAGGATATGAGTAAAAATAGAAAAACCGGAGGGTAAAAATGGCCGTCTGATTAACGGAATCCTATTTCCTACCCGGGGGCAGATTTGTCCTGGAAAGATGAATCTTATTGAAATTTGTACTCGATATCTTAATAATGTTAAAATCAGCAGTTTAATTGAAACTACACCGTTTGTGTTAAATCGATCCGCTTGACAACCGGAGCCTCTTGAATAACATTGGCCGTCTGACGAACGGAATAACCTCTTTTATCCGGGGTAGATTTGTACTCGGTACCTGTTCAGACTAACTAAGATTAACATGGGGCAGTTGTGGACTTTGGACTGATGACATTTGACATATGACAATTTCATACGCTCGTGTGAGGAGGAGTTGTCTAGCTTAGGAGTACACCGATTCATATATAATTTACACCTTGAATAAAGGAAGATCTGTCTCATTTATTTCTACTAAAAGATATTGATTCAGTAAAGTATTCTTGGCTAGATCCAAAAATATATCTATATATCTATTTGTATTTATTTACTGTTTTACTAACATCTAACTCTAACAATCTAACTACTAACATAATCTAACCCAGAAAAGTAAAAACCTGCGACTTAGATCGAGTTAATAATAGCTTCTGGTGTTTAACCCCACTTAAAAGAATTACCATGTTTTCCCTGAGGAATACGACCTGACTCACCAGACTAGAGCTACAATTTGACCCGGTACACTGCCGGTAGAATCTGTATAGCCTAGGTAATATCCGTCAGCTTTCTGGCGCCGTTTCCAAGGTTAGGTTTAGGTCTGTCAGTATTTTGGCGCCGTTGCCGGGGAAACGAAGGCATTGTGTCTACGTCCCCTGGGAAACGACGCTAGGAAAATATCCTTGATAATCCGTTGCCGGGGAAAACGTCGCTAATTTCTTTCTTTGTGTCTAGGGTTACTACTTGTATTAGCTCAAAATTCTCGAGGATAAGTCAACACTCTTCTTATCACATTTCTTTTTTATTTTCCGTTGGTATCTACCTTCTTTTAGTTACCAATTTTCTTCTTCTACCAATTTCGAGTTATTTTCTATTTTCGATAGTAGAAAGTAAACGCGGTTCGTTTAGTTTTGTTGGTACCTACCTATTGGTAAGATACCAATTAAAAAAATAAATAAATAAATAAATACACTCGGTAAATACCGAGTGGACTCGGTAATTACCGAGAGAAAAAATGTGTGGTTTTATCGATTTCAGATATTTTTTCTATTCGATATTTTCTATTCCACAAGAATTGTCAAATCGAGTTATGAAACGGCCGAAATCGAGAATGAAACACCATCCGATTCAGGTTTTATCTATTTCAAGTTATTTTTCTATTTTTCGATAGTTGATGACCGAAGATGGTAAGGCCCCACTCACTCCTTATAGGCCTGATTTAAACACTTACGAAAGGCGCTTAAGAGTAGAGAGTAAACGCGGTCATATCGATCCAGGAAATCGACCAAGTATCATTTTCAAATCGAAATACGAGAATGACTCAAACTAGTGATGAAACACCGAATGAGGGCTTGATCATGCCCAAGGAATATTAATAAATAAAATAAAAATAGAAATAATCGAAATTGGAAGCAGTTTGGAAGGAACCAAGTTTGAAAGGGCCAATTCAAACCGAACCTTATCCACTCAACCCAAATTCATCTCGGTTCAACCAGATAAGGCAACACCATATCCAATGCATATTTTGAAGAAAAAGGTACGAGAATGATGAAACACAGTCATTCGAGGAAGCTTTACCATATTCATCTAATGACAAGGGTAAGGAGGTATACATTCTATCCCTATTACAAAGATGAAGTTGGATAAAAAGTATGTATGTTTTCTTGACGATTTTAGTAAGGGAGAAGTTTGGGAGTTAATCATGAGAGCGTTGTCTTCAACACTTACAATTCATTGAAATATCCATGCATTACACTAGAATCTTGTTCTTGTGTGTACACTTTGTGTTTTTTTTTTTTTGCTGTGGATTGTACTAACACGCAGGTAATTGAAGAAGATGACTTCAGTAATAATGTGAAAGCTCGCAAACCTAAAGCTCGAAAATCAAAGGAAAAGGTCAAGAATCGTTTGGATTGGTGGGAATTGTCTAACCTATGTTGGAAACCGGTATTGAAGAAGGATGCGGTGCGTGAGGATGACCCACCACCAAAGTGCTTAAAAACAAGCACGGTAAAGTCCGGCTATAGACTATAAATGTAGTCAATGACGGGTACTATCCTTCCTTTTACTCCTTAAGCATTTATTTTTAGTGGATTATGTGCTTAATTGTTACGTGCTTTTGTGAGTAATTGTTAGAAGTATCCCGCTTTGTTTAGTATATTATATTAGTTAATCCTTATCATTTTGGTCGAGCAAACGACGTTAACTAAAAGCGCTACCGGGAGGCAAACCCGTAAAAATGTTAAATATAATAATTACTCATACTTTGGATGATACTTTGCTAATACTTAGGATGGATTTTCATTTTGTTTCACCAAGTCTTAGGATGAATGTTTGAATGACATTAAAAGAAACGATTAGGCGGTTATCCGAAAATCTCGATGGAAAAAAAGAGAAAATTTAAATGCATCATTTCTTAGACTTAGGTTGTTAGAACGATTTGAAATAACCTCTTGAGGATCCAGGGTATAAAAGACTCGAGAGTTAATACTTTGTCACATATTTCATATCATGATCTAGTCTGCTTTAAATTTCAAATAATGTGTGACATGTATTAGTTCAACTCTTGTGGAATATTGTGTGTTTTAAATCAATAAAAGTTTATGTGGTGTGTTTATCTACCCTTTTGCATTACAATCGTCACACTCACACACTTTTATTTCATTTGCACACACAACGGTCATAACTTTGACCCACCCACCCACCCTTTACTATCATCCGAGTATTTGTTTTGACTTGTTTTAGTGCACCATTGCTTTCCCAACAACTTATTTACACTCACTTTACATTGAGGACAATGTAAGTTCGTAAGTGGGGAGTGGAGTCGTTGGTCTAGCAATGGAATTAATGTTTATTTTGTATCAATAAATCTCTTAGTTTTCGATCTTTTTCGAACATTATTTAGTTGATTAAAATAAACTGTATAAGGTATATATTTCATGGATTTGAAGATGTAATGATCAATTTGGATGTGTATAACCAATGTGAACCGTAAGTGCATTGTAATTCCAAATATATTTGTGTAACATGAATCCCTTCACGTAAAGCCTTTGATATTGAAGCGGAAAATTTTAAATCAGTATCCATTCAAGATCCTAGTGGTTATTCTATAGATAATTGCAAAGAACTTAGTACCTAACTTTTGAATGTGTACTTGTGAATATCCAAGGTTTGAATGTGATAGAAAGGATATAAGTTAAGTTTATGAAAAAAAAAAAAAGAAAGAAAGAAAGAGATGAACTATATATATGTCGGTTGTAGCTACCAATGATTTGAGTGCGAGAGGCGTTATCACGAAACGTCCTATATCACTATGAGGTTTAAAAGCTCCCGACTGCCTGATGATAGAAGTCCAGCTAGGGGGTTATCACGAAACGTCCTATTGCTGGGAATGAAGGCATATGCTATACATGTGAAATTAAGTTCATCAAAAGAAAAAAAAAATTTAAGCGTGGTTGAAAACTTAGCTATCTTCCTCGACTATCCCCAAAGATAAACCGAATGATATGCTTTAGGGATTATCCTAATAAGTACTCGGAAGAACTTTGTGTGGAATCATATCGCTTATACCTAGGAAAGTCATTAGTAATCATCTGAATGGATATTTGTGTGTTTTGCTTGATTTATTCAAGAGAGGATAGTGGAAATTGAAAAGGCTTGTCACACACACACTGCTATACACTTTATATATTGAGGTTAAAGCCTGGTTGTAATTCTAATGGTTGTATTATCTAGTTGTTCCTTATATCTTATATCTTCATGAATTTATCTCTCATTCATTTTGTTTTATCGCTTGTTTTGATCGAGGACGACCAAAAGCTAAGTAGGGGTTGTGATGAGAGATAAATTTATGATCATTATTACGACATTTTACCCCAATATTGATACCATTTTGAGCATTATTGTATCAAATCAAGTCAAAATTACTAAGTTTTATTCAAATGTATAAGTAGTAGTTATTATATAAATTATCGTATTTTTATAAGTTTTTATTAGTTTTTGTACCGGTTTAGTAACCGAGTGTAAATGGTCGGATTTACGCTTTGGTATTTTGGTGGTTCATTGCGTGATTATATATTGACCAAGATTCCACGTAATTTACATGTTTTGAAGCCTAAAAGATGGATTTTGAGGGAAAGAAGAAAATGCCACAAGCTTACAAGTTCAAAACGGATCAAATTGTTCTACGTGCTTCTACCGTAACTAGTTCTCGATGGAAATTTGACCCAACTTAGAGGCGTTTTCTGGGAAGAGTTCTTGATGAAAGTTGTAGATACTAAAATGATCTTTCCAACGCATTTTGAATCACGTCAATCGGAGGTCTACAACTCAAGTTATGAATTTTTTACCGAACAGTTGATATCTCGGGTCGAACCGGATATTTTTGGCTCAACTTGTTGCATGTTACTCCATGTGCTAACTAATGATGATGATGATGAGTCATAACAAACTCATCAATACCTCCCACATGCTTGTAACAAACTTGGCATATGCTTAGCATATTCCTTGGCATATACTTAGCATATTCTCCAAAAATATCTCCTCAAATATCACCTCCTCATTACAACCTCCTCAACTCCCCTATAAATACCTCCCCATATCCATAAAAATCCTTGCCCCATCTTGGCCACTCTTGGCCAAGATCTCTCTTCCACCTCCTCCCATTTCTTCCATTCCCTCTTCTTCATCTTCGTTCTTCATCTCTTTCTCGCTTTATTTTATTTTCGGGCCAGTATACATATATGTCTATGTATGTATATATGTTTTTATAAATAAAAGTAGTAATGTTGTAATGCTTGAGAAAATTATCGAAGAAAATGCTTTAGGAAAAGTTGCTATTTTCAAGAATACAACTTAGATCTCAAGTAAAAAGGGTAATTTTATTGAGTTTTACTTTTTGTTGTTCTATATAATTATATCTATCTATATATATATGTGAGAATTTGATAAGTGTTTGGATCGAAAGGCTAAATTTGGTTGTAATAGAATTTTGTCATCTTGATGTATATTATTATGGAAAACTTCCAAATTGCTTAATCCATGACATTTTGATGAATCGATATATATATCTATGTAAAACTAAAAATATGTCTAGCCAAGATATGAATCAATTAGTTAATCTTTTGGTAAAATGAATGATCGACTCGCTAATCATGATTAAAACTAATTATAATGAATCTTTTCTATTTCACAACGTAACGATAATAAATTCGAATGACGTAATCAATCATGATGAATACCACATATAACCTGGCGATGAACTAACCCGCAGAAGTCGTGATATGAGTAAAAATAGAAAACCGAGGAGGGTAAAAATGGCCGTCTGATTAACGGAATCCTATTTCCTACCCGGGGCGATTTGTCCCGGAAAGATGAATCTTATTGAAATTTGTACTCGATATCTTAATAATGTTAAAATCAGCAGTTTAATTGAAACTACACCGTTTGTGTTAAATCGATCCGCTTGACAACCGGAGCCTCTTGAATAACATTGGCCGTCTGACGAACGGAATAACCTCTTTTATCCGGGTAGATTTGTACTGGTACTGCTCGCACTAACTAAGATTAACATGGGGCGCTTGTGGACTTTGGATCGATGACATTTGACATATGACAATTTCATACGCCAAAGGTGTGAGGAGTTGTCTAGCTTAGAGTACACCGATTCATATATAATTTACACCTTGAATAAAGGAAGATCTGTCTCATTTATTTCTACTAAAAGATATTGATTCAAGAAAGTATTCTTGGCTAGATCCCAAAATATATCTCTATATCTATTTGTATTTATTTACTGTTTTACTAACATCTAACTCTAACAATCTAACTACTAACATAATCTAACCCAGGAAAAGTAAAAACTGCGACTTAGATCGAGTTAATAATAGCTTCTTGGTGTTTAACCCCACTTAAAAGAATTACCATGTTTTTCCTGAGGAATACGACCTGACTCACCAGACTAGAGCTACAATTTGACCCGGTACACTGCCGGTTAGGATCTGTATAGCCTAGGTAATGTCCGTCAGCTTTCTGGCGCCGTTTCCAAGGTTAGGTTTAGGTCTGTCAATTTCGGACTTTGAAATTCTTCTAGTGAATTTTGAGTTTGTAGTAATTACAAGAGTATTTTTCTAATTGAAAAATCGGAAAAACATGAAGTGTTACTAGTTGGACGATATTTGGAATCGATGAACTAGTGGTAGCTTTATGATTTGTTGTTTTTCTAGAACATTAGAAAAGTGTAATCGACTACACACGTAACCGTTCTAATTGAAAACCGGAAAGTCATGAAATGTCGCTAGTTGGACGATATTTGGAATCGATGAACTAGTGGGAGTTCTATGTTTTGTTGTTTTTCTCGAAACATTGGAACTATGTAATAAAAAGATTTTCTAATAGAAAAAATCGGAAAATCATAAAAAATAAAGCATTGCTCGTTAGACGGTATTTGGAACCGATAAACTAGTGGGAGCTTTAATATTATGATTTATTGTTTTTTCTGGTATATTAGAAAATCCGAGAAGTCCCCACGAGTAACACTCGAAAGAGACATCCCACGGTTCAAGAGTAGTGTCTACTCAAACGAACCGCTGGTTCAAGACTGTTTCCATTCACGGAAAGTCAAGAATGGGAGAATATGTCTAAAAGTGTTAGTCATCTAAACTGAGAAAACTTTAAGGTTGAACCGAAAATTAATTAAGTGAAAATCATAGGATAAGGACAGTGATTTTGGATCACCAACCATGAATCCTTGGCGATTTTCTCCAGCTAAGTTCTTTGGAAGAACAAGGTAGCAGTGCATTTAACGATTAAAGGAGTAAACAACGCGCAGTTAATTTTAGCTAGAATAGTGGGAGTGATATAAGGAAATGAATCTCGGATTCAATCCTTGGATATCGCGGAAGATTTATTTTCTGTTTAAGATTCGTTGGAACGAATGGATTTACCTTCTATTCGATAATTTGTTTGTCGTATAAAAAGTGAATATACCATTTGTAAGTATTTAATCCAAGACTCGGACTTTTGTTTGATAAAGTCAAAACCACTTACAATCTAACTGAAATATGTATATAAAACACATATTAAGAACTATTAAAAGCAATTGGTTTCTATATTTAGATAAACGCTTCTTCATATTCCATCGTTAGTGCATTGTCCCTAAAAGACAAGACCAAGACTGGCTCGGGTGATTCCTTTCTCCCAGTCTGGTTATATTGTCTCAAAGGTTCAATGACTAAGTTCCATTTCAATCGGGAAAGGATGATGGTTATAAAGAAGTATAGCTTGTTCATGACGACCTTCGGGGTCTGATGAAAGATACAAGTTAGTAGGAGCTTCCGAGTAGTGACTTCTTGTCTCGATAACTATTCAAACACTCCGGTAAGTTTATCCAAAATATTCTCGAGGTGTCTCTCGATTTTGTCGGAGATGGAGTATTCTCTACTCAAAATGGGCCATCACATAGTCCTAGGGATCGATGCTCGGCTTCGCCTCATAGTGAAATGCTTTCACTAAGGGAGAAACCGTTGAATTGCTTTACATAGTTGTAGATGTACTATAATACACTGCTTCACTCAATAAAGATATTAGAAGCGAAATTTCGGTTTACATTGAAATGTAAGGCCGAGAAGTCTACCTAGAATATGCTTTGGAATTTACGGATAAGGTGTGGATTCGGTTCACCCCACTTCCATAAATATAAGCATTTAGCACACGGTGCTTGAAGGTAGGTCTGGAAATTTCGCGAACACTTTCGGTCAGTGACCAATCGTTCTGTATCTTGTAGCATTGAGAAAAAGGTTTGTTATAAGATTCTTGAAATCGGGAAGGGACAGTTATACTATTGCATCCTTTCTGATAGAGTCCATGAACATCAAAACCTTGAACCTTGAAGTACGCTTTACTCAAGGTAGTTACTAACCGATTAAAATCGCACCACATCCAACATCGGTTGTTGGTGATAACACTAAATACTACTAAACTAGATCGTAATTTCGATCCACCCAAAGAAGTATTGGGAGTATGGTTTATCCATTACCCATTACGGTTCTCATGGACTTTGTAGTCCGAGGATCGATTGATGACCTATGGCTCTTTTGTGAGCAAAAGATAGGATTCGATAATAGAGGTTGGTTTAATAGCCATAACCCTGGTGAATGGAGTTCGGTACTCCAGTTACTGCTCATACTTCTTGTAACCACCACGAGCGCCTCAGTCCAAAGTGGGAGTAATTGGATCTACACGTAAAAGAGTAGAATGAATAGGAAAGTTTATCTTTCAGAGCAAAGCTTGAGTGGTCTAGGGGTAATTCCTAAGAAGTAGTAGAGTTAATCGACCTTGAACTCTCTTACCGCTTAGTATTGCATGATTTCGCTCATAAGCAAAAAATAGGGTGATTCCTCGAGATTTTCTTGCCAAACAAACGGAGTCCTGATTCATTCAAAACAGGTATGGTATTGCCTTATGAACTAATGACGGAATGACCGCCAAGGCTTATGTCCTTTGTGGATAAAAACAACCCTCTCGGTCATTGGAAGTCATATATTTCTACAATATGTGGATTTGACCGTAAATATTGATAAGTCTTTTGTAGACGGATATCAATTTTAGTACAAGAGTGAATATATACATATATTAGTGTTTGTGAAGGATAACACCGCACTAGCTTGGAATCAACATGGGTGTGTTATCTCAAGTCGAGAATCGACAATGCCACAATTCTCTGCAATGAGATTTGGACAACATTCTCAAGAGTTTGACTCGGTCGAATTCATTAGAATCGATCCATCGTTTCCCCATCCATCTTATTAGTTAAGATGATGCATCTGTATGCAACATTCAACGAGGAAGTTCTACCCTATGCCTCAGAATGACTCTCTAAATCTTCGGATCAAGAGAAATGGGATAGATTCTCTTTCTAGTAAGAGATGGTCAGTTATTGAACGTCAACTTTGATCGGATCTTAGATTCGGCGGTTAACAAAGCAAGTTTAGTATGTCCTTTAGTATCTTGAAGAGAACGAGGAATAATATGCGGACATATTCATGTGTGAACTTGGATATGTGTGATACAATCGATTTTGACTTTAAGTCGATTGAGGATGATCGTTAAGTCGATCTCGGCTCGATGTTTACTCAATACCACATGATTAGATGGACCGTAACGCTTTGATTCTACGGATCGTCTCGAGCCGACAACCTCGACTAATCATTAAGACCCATGACATTTAGATGTAGGTGCTCCCGAGTCACCGACCTATCCTACGACGGCATACTCAAAGTGTACTTTGGAATCAAAATGATTATGATATGCTTAATGGGTACTAGAATACGGGATGGGTCTCCATTGCTTTAGAGCAAGTGGGAGATGTAGTTTGTTGTATTTTAAATAATAGGGTGTGCTCTAAAACAATTAATCACATGCTTTCGTGCAAGTGGGAGATTGTTAGGTGTGATGCCCGAAAGACAATTTTGTAATTGTTTTATTTAATAAATGAAATGATATTATTATTCATATTTATTATTCTCATAATCACCGATGTGACAATAGTATTTACACTACAGAAAACCCTAAGTATATCGTTTATGTAATCACTTAACTCAGTGTATGGGATATACACAGGGAGGATTGAGTTAGTGAAGATGTACTTAAAATACAGTTAGCCTATAGTGAAGTTAATCGAGAGTATCGGGTCTCTCCTTTAACGTGCTATTAATGCGCCCAGAACACAATAGGTGTGATTGTCTTATCCGGACTTTCGGTTAAGAGAACCTAGTGGGGCATTTATATATGATAGATATATCATATAAATTTGGACCGATTTGATTAGAGTTCGATATATAATTCCGTAATCGAAGTCTTATCGAATCAATGGATGATCATATTTATGGATATATCTTAATCCTGAGGTGATCACAATCAACCGCTTGAATCGGTGATGAAGTTTGACTTGACGGTTTAGATTACACCGAGTCTGTGGTCCGAATTACCCCATCTTGGCATTGTAATCGGATTGAGTGAGTAGTCCGTGTTATCACAGATACGGAATCCATTCCTTCCATTTATGGAAGTAGATAGACAGCCCCTTATTTGTTAATCCTAGAAACCGATCGATCCATGAAGTTCATATTACAATCGATTAGCTACCAAAGAGTTGTATGAATTAATTGATCACTGGGGTTAATGGTAAATAAGGATAAGAGGTTCTAGAGCGGTTAACGGTAACTTCCCGATTTAGAATGAATAATCTATGGAGGATTAATCCATATGTAATGATTATATCAATGGACGCTTATTATTATTCTCGTATGGAGATAAATATAATCTCATAATCGGAGGAGTGCGATTCACGGATTATGGTGGCATATTCCTCGTGATTGATTTATCGAATATAATTATTATGTTCGTAAGATAATTATTTATTTGATTTATCGGAGCCACGATTATTAGTCCATGGTCCCCGACGTGCCTCCTAATATAGCATAGCTATTCTCGGACGTCGAATCCTAATAATATTAATTTAGTTCTTGTTGGACTTTATTAAAACCTAAACCTAAGAATTAAAACTAAAACAGGAATGAAAACAGCTTAGAAAATAGAAACAGAAAGATGGATGAGCGTGCACTAAAGTGAACGAAAGGCCTGAAAGCTTAATCTAATGGACGTTCGTTCGATATTTCGACGAGCCGCCTAACTACAAACATAAATGTAAAAGTGCGCAGAAAACAAAGCAGAAATTAGGGTTTATAAAACTAGAACTTAAACTAAACTTAATCTAAACGATTTGATTTAAACAATTAAAGAAAAAACACAGCGAGGCAACTAGATTCCACCCATCAGCCAACAATCCAAACTAGATGGTGATCTAAAGTCATAGTTTTTAGTAGTGATCTATCGCGAAGTTGACTAAATTTCTTTAATCAAGTTCTAAGGCTTCGTTTATCTTTTTCAAGTAAACTAAACAAAGAATCAAAACGTAATCACGAGATCGTTTCCAAACCCTTACTCAACTAATCATGCATAATCTCTTAAAACACAATTAATTGCATTACTTTGAACGAATCAAACTTAAACAATATATTTTCATATATTAATCCAAGCATCAAATAAACATAGATCGTTTCATCAAATCTTAATTCAACAAAACTTAAACAATACAAAATGATCCAAAGTAATGAAAAACTATGAATTAACTCACTACTTATCTAGTATCGAACTCTCTAGTTGGTTTTGTTGTTGATAAGCTTCCTCCGTCGACTCAACTGCAGAAGCTTTTAGCCAACAATCATGTTGGACAAGATTGTTGGATTGGAGAAATTCATCTCTATGGAATTAGGGTTCTCGCCTCGCTTTTATGTAAAAGTATGCGTGAAAGAGTTGTGTAAAAAGATTAGGGCTTAAGGCTTCATAATGCGGTGCTTTTATAGAGTTTTAAGTCGGCCGGAAGTAAGTCGCCCCGACGCTGCTTAAATATCCGGACGCCCGCCCGTAATGCCTGGCGGAGCATGAACGCTAGTCTCAAGGCGCTCAAGACTCAGTATGTAAATACGATTCGACGCCGCATGGACGCCAGCTTCATACGACGCCGCCCAAGATCGATCGGACGCCCGTCTCAGAATGGACGGGACGCAGACGCTCGGCTGGACTGCTTAGGATCGGATTTCTTCATCTTTATCCAATTTCTTTGAGCCACTTCCAACTCTATCTTGAATAATTCGACTTGAGCTTCATTAATCCACTTATAGCACTCGAAATTAAGCCTCCTAAAGGATAAATAAACATTGCAAAAAAATGTAATAAAGTCCAAATCATAATAAATCAATCAATTCAACACTTAAAATAACCAATTTTGCAAATAACCATACTAAAATCATCCTTACTAAATAATTACACTTAAACCCTTAATTCTTATATAAATTATGCAAATGTGGGGAAAATAATAATGAAATACACCCTTAATAATCATATAAATATGGCCTTAACAGTGTGTTGCTAGACGCTATCCCGTGATCGTTAGGCATGAAGGGCATTTTCGTAATTTGCACTTTGTGTCTCGGCCAACATATTCGGAAGCCTATCGGGTCACACACATAAGAACATCTAGCCGGATTAAAATGTGGTTATAGTTGATAACCAAATAAGGAAAGAATTTATCTCGAGACTATAAAGGTTATAGTGGTAAATTAATATGGTGGTATTTATTTATAATGAATAATCTAAATACAAGATATTAATTATATTGATTAATTAAAGAATATTCCGAAACCAATTAATTGGCATATAAGATATATGATTAGTGTATAAGATACACTTTGATTACAGAATTTAATTAATAGATTACTATATATTAATATTAGATATTAATATATATATATATTTTTGTATACATGCGTGTGTGCATATATGTGATATGCATGTGCACTTGTGTAATAACTATATTTGTATACAGATTTATTTGTGTAATATATATGTGATATATACACATGCCAAATCGATTTATGGAATATAATAAAGATAGTAATATTAGATATTGACAATATCTTGAAATATTCAATATAAGATATTGACAATACCCTGATTTATTTAATATAAGATATTATAATAAATGAGATAAATTAATCAATTATATTTTCCTTATTTTATTGGGAAAATATTTTCTTCTCTCCACACTACATAGGGCGCCCAACCACTATAAATAAGAGGTGGGTGTCAAGCTCTTTTATAAACATAATTCCAAAGAATCTAATAGTTCTTGTGTAAAATGAGAGCGTCCTATGAGAGTTGGAGAGAGGGAAAAGACCGGTCTAAGAACCGGAGTTTTCCAATAAAGAATCCATGATGGGATTCCGTAGTCGTTCGTGTGGACTAGCGGTAGAGGCCCGAACACTTGGGCGGCTCTATGCGAACTACTCTCCTAGACGGTCAAAGCGTCGATCTTTTAGATCAACCAAGGTAACCACCGTCTTTAGCTTATTTGTTTATTGCTTAAACAAACTCGATCCTGGTTAAAAGGAAATAAAATTTTAAATTCCGCTGCGTTCCCGCGTAGATTTCCTAACATATATGTCTTAACAATCTGTGCCCAAAATTGTCTTTTTATCGACGTTAATTTTATATCGAGTATCAAGATGATTTAAATATTGAACATTAAGATCTATATTACTTTCACTTCAGATGAATACTTTTATTATCCTGAACTGAAACACCTTTTTTTATAGGATACTGGAGCGATTTGGCATACAATGCCAAGCAACCCTTTCAGGGTGCAGTTTCAAAGGGTTAACGGTGCAGGAACAAGCAGTGGTTGTAATTTGTTTGATATTGCATAGATCCAAAGGGTGATGGAATGATTGGAGAAAAAAATGGTGTTTTGTGTTCAAAATATTTCAGTGATTAACTCTATGTAATTTATCTTTTGCCTACATGGATAGTATGAATGATTCTCAAATGAAAAATTCATTGACAATGAATCTTTTGTAACAATATTTTGGAATTTTAAGTGGGAATTTGAAGTCGAGATGGATATAAATGTTTGTTTTTTCATGTTATTTTGCATCTTATGTGAGTTTAGTTGTCATCCTTTGCCAAATGATTCTTTTTCAGATGTCTATGTGTTAGCTCATTTGTCGATCGACTGAGTTACGATGTATCACCGTATTTTAATAAAAGTTACATGATCTTTGCTGTGTTTTCTGTCTTGTTGAGGAAAGTTGTGAGCATATCTTTTACACTTGAACTTCACATTTTATGGTTGGTGTCTATTGCTTAATTGTATGATCTCCTTGGCCACTATGTTGCTTATTTCTTTGAAAATAGCGAGAGATTGTGGTACCGTTTATCAAGCAACTTTTTCTATAACACAACTGCCATAACAAATGTTATTTATCATGTTATTTTATACACTCTTTTATATAGTATGGATGTATATAGTAAAGACAAGTAAAAAAATGTAGTGATAGTAATACAACAAAATAGTCACAATATATTTTTGTACAATTAATTATGACGTGAGACGTATTGATTTGTATGAGTGATAATAAAAAGTTGTGCGGATAATATAAATTTTTTTTTTTCAGGAAAAGTTTTTTTTTGTTTGATAAACATAATTATATAAGGGAAGAAAAAGCAATATTTGTTAGGAGATATAGTTTGAATATAAGGTTCCTCACAAAAATTAATAATAAAAAAAAGAAATATAATACTACCCATTCCAAAATGTCTGCCACCTTTACAGCCTGTGCCACCTTTACAGCCTGTTCCCTTTATTAATTATAAGTATTTAATTGATTTCCATCCCAGACTGCCACGTGCACAGCAGACACCACTGACAATGCAGATATTTCCCGCCGACAGGGGTGGTATAGACCGCCAAATGGACGAACAGACCGGATCGGAACCGAAAACTAAGCGGTTTTAAATAAGATTTTGGGCGGGCTTTGACGAACCGGCGGTTTGACGGTTTGTGCCGGTTCACGGTTTACCCGGCTTGGGATTCGAATCGCCTCGCATCACTCTCGCGCCACGCTCCGGCCACTGGTTTTAAAATTCATAATTTTTTTCTTTTATTTTCATATAATACTTATTATTTTCACTACAATAAAAATTATTATTCTTTTCACGATAATTACTAAAGCGAATGTAATATATATTTTTTATAAATAGTTTTCTATTCGGTTTTAAAAATAATATTAATATTGTGTTATTTTATTTATATGTAAATAATGTTATTTTGAAAAATTGTGTTATTTTTTCAACGCCAGACTGTAATTCGGTTGCTTACGATATCATTTATATGTAATCGTGTTTTATATTATTAACACATATAAAATCAAAGTCGAACGTAGTTTCTAATTGCTTATTTTTTAGTCTTTTATAGTTTGTTGTAAAATTTTTATAGTAATTTTTATTATTGTTTTTTTAAGTCTTTTATAGTTTTTTAATAATTTTTTGAGTGGTTTAAGATACGTTGATTATAAATGTTGTTTTATTAAATATTAGGTGAGATATAGTGTGTTGTTTTTTTATATGTAAATTGTGTTGTTTTTTCAACGCTTGAACCGGTAATTCGGTTGCCTACGTATTTTTTATATGTAATTGTGTCGGAGGATGTAAGAATTGAGTAGAAGATTTAAGAATCGAGATGTAGACGCAGGTGTAGGAATTTTTGAAATGAAATGGGAGTAGTATTTATAGGAAATTTTTTGAGGAGTTTGGGAGAAAAAAAAAAGCCGTTGCCAGATATAGCCGTTGGGCCGGTTCCGGTTCCGGTTCGGTTCCGGCCGGTCCGGTTCCAACCGGCGGTTCCGGTCCGGTTCCGGTTCCAAAAATCTCAAACCAGACACTGTGACCAAATCTAACCGGCTGGCTTCAAATCACCGGCTCACCAAACCACCTGCTTCGCCTTCAACCGGCCGGTCCCGGTTTCATTTGGCCAGGTCTAGGTGGTACGGTGGTGGAAAAGAGGACTACTAAACCCCCCTCCCTTATCCCATCACCCCCGTCCCATCATTGTTTTTTTTTTTTTCGTTTTTTTTTTTTCTTTCTTTTGTAAAATCTTTTAACAATTTATTTTTTACTTTTTTTAAACTTAATTTGTATTTTGTTGTTTTTATTTTATAATTGAAAATTTTGTACAAATTTTTAACACGTATTTTTTTATATTATTATGTTATTGACACGTATTTTTTTTTTTTTTTGCATGTATCATTCTTATTTAACACAATGTATGATTAAAATATGAGGGTGGAGTCTGCATGCATACTGAGACTCAAACGATATTTCATCGCTTTCAACATCCTTTCAAAAATAGAAAGATGTTGATCGCTTCAATTTGGGATATTTTTAAAGTTCATTCCGTAAATTTTGGAGTTTTTCACGACATCGACATGTACGCGACGCAATTTATAAATAAATCGATATTGCATTTCATTAAGAAGAAATGGACTTAATCGATAAACAAATAAAAGTTGTCGATAAACATTGTCTTTCCGAAGAAGATCTTTGCAATTGCAAGATCAAATCGACACACGGATTTCCGTGCGCCACGATATTACAATGTTTCGCCTTGCCGGGCATGCCGATTCCGCAAAATTATATCCATATTCACCGGCGTAC
The DNA here is from genome assembly GCA_026214975.1 of Gentiana macrophylla. NCBI lineage: Eukaryota > Viridiplantae > Streptophyta > Magnoliopsida > Gentianales > Gentianaceae > Gentiana > Gentiana macrophylla. The sequence continues at coordinate 18,675,106 of CM047809.1, read as the reverse complement.
ATTGTCCATGCGAGCCCCTGCCGTCAGGTGAGGGAGTACAACCCGACAAGGCAATCAAATTTTATGGAAAGATTAAATGAAATGGAACCCGCTTAGTCGAGATTCTATGATTGACAGGTTTTTCGATATGGAAGATCCATCTCATTGTACAGTTCGACCCCCAGCATACAACACAGAACAAAAGGGTCAACCTACAAGAAGGGATGAGCGGAACATTGGCCGCAGGCCTTTCTTTTCAATACCCACTTCAGAAAAGAAGGTACCATATATTCCGAATTCTCAAGCGAGTAAAAGAAAGGATCCCCTCATTTATGCATTTCCTAAACGCTATCAGCCTTATAATTTTAATTTATTTTTATTGAGTTTTCAGATAAACATAATGACATACTTGAATTATATTTGAAGGATAAAAAATTATTAATAAATGTACCGATAATACATCATTACTTATTCAAAATTGGACTCATTTGATAGGTTTCATCGAATAGATTTCAAAAATATATAATTTATAAAAAAACAAATTATCAAAAAAATTAACGAGAATTAAGAATTTGTATATGATGTGCCACTATCGAGTATCAATCTATAGTATCACAATACAATATTGATATAAAAATAAAGACTACGAATTTTTTTAAATAAAGTTTTATTTTTATTTATTTTTATTGAGTATTCAGAGAAACATAAAATAACTTTGACGGATTCAACATACATGACTCAAGTATATTAACTTAAAAAAGATAAATATCATATACTTGTAAGAGAATGAATGATAACCGATAAAAAAGATAATTGACCAAAATAATATTAATAAAGAGAATTATATTGGATTCGATAAAATTATTTTTAATACAATATTTCATATTCAATATTGGACTCATTTGATAGATTAAATTGAATAGATTTCAAAAACATATAATTTATTAAAAAATAATATATCAAAAAAATGTTAAACAAAAGAAAGAATACAAGCAAAAAATTTAAAACAAATAACTAGTATAGATTGATAAAAATAAAAATAAAAAATAGAATTGGGGAGGATGATGGGGTGGTGGGGGGGGGGGGGGGGGGCGGCGATTAGTAGCTTCCGTGGAAAAGACTTGTCGGTTCCTTTGCCCCGTGGAAACGGCAGTTGAATTGAAAATTTTGAGCAGACTTTTTGGAATCATCTTATTATTTATGGTCCTTTATTTCTAAAAAATAAAATAGGATATTCTGAAATGTAGTTGTAGCGAACTAGCGGGTTGTCACTTTGGCATGGTTAAATTTTTGGTTCATTTAAATATTCAATCCGTTCAGTTTTAGCTCTGATCATTTGTGTTATTAAATGAATGTTTTGATTTCTACGCAATTTTGATATGTTAAATTCTTTTCAATCAACTTTTGTTTTTTTACATGATACAACTGTTATGTGAGACTTACATTTATATCCGATCACGAGATATGCACGTATTGAACGATCAGTGATAATTTTAAGAATCATTTAAAGACACCACACTAAATATATTATTATCCTTAAAAGCAGTATTGTGGTATCTCTAGATTTAGTGTAGTGTGCTTAAAAATCCCATAATTTTTTAATTTTTTTTAGGGTTAAATCCATAAATTTAACATCGTCTATATTATGGAGTTATACATTAATATCTTTATTAATCTTCGTGCTTTATTTGTTTGATTACAACCGATCTACCGTGTATAATATTCCGAGTGTCGAATCTAATTCGACAGTGCGAGAAGTCGAATGTTGCCTCGTAGCTTCGACTTTCATATAATCGATTCTGTAAAAATAATTTGGTATACCGATATGTGTGAGGCAACAGATATATTAATAAAAACTTCATTTATCAATTTTACCTTTAATTATCCGATACCCCACCTCCACTCGTTTTTTTTTTTTTTTTTTTTTTTAGAGAGAGAGAGATCCACTCGGTCTTCAATCGAGTAATGATAGAGACACAACCAAAATTACATAACGGATGCCATGACGTGTTCTCCTACCTTTGATTTTGATGAGTGTTAATTGTGGACCCATCAAAATCAATGGTGGAAGATCACGTTGTATCATCTGTTGTATACTTTTGGTTGTGTCTCTATTATTTGTTGGAGATATCCCATGAAATGGGGTTAAAATGGTCAACTTTAGCGTGAATTTGGATACGCCCGGTGAGATTCACCGGGAGCTTATTACGTCTAAATATTCTACTCACGGAGTAGATAATGTTTGGCTTTGGAATCACTCGATTCGGATATCGGGTGAATGAGAAAATTAACGCCTAAGTTGGTTGAAAATGCTGTTGGAGATAAGAGTTGAAGAAAGACCTCAACTCAATATCCCACATTGGAAAGATGAGAGACTTGAGCTCCATATATAAGGGCTAGTGTATGCTCTTATAAATGTGTCCCAAGGGGCAAGGCACTTTTATGCAGGAGGGAGGACTTAGATATTTCCACACGCGCACGCCGCCGCCGTCTGGCTCGGCTCGAGCTCGGTTCGGTTCGGGTGTTACTATTAGGTTTTTGGACAAAATTTCCTTTGAAATTAACCAGAAATTAATTAGTTAATCGTGAGACGGTTGGAAGGTTCAAGAATAATGTGGAAATGAATTCTGATTGGAATTAATTAATTAAATTAATAATTTTGGCCCTAAATTAAATTAATTTCGAAATTGGTTTAATTTATTTTCGCCAAATTGCTTTTCTTGAGGAAAAGTCGAAATGATTAAATCATCCAACCAATCGAATTGAAAACACGCCACCCGACCAATCGAGATCATGGAAATAGTTGGCCAATTTTAATTAATTAATTTCGCCCCAATTCTTTTCCAAGGGAAAAGTCGATGATGTGTTACGCCCAATCACATTCAAGCGTTGACTCTCCTCTCCACTATATAAAGAACCCTAATGATGAAGTTTGAAGCATTCGATTTTCTCTTGTGTCTTCCACTACATACTATCAAACATATAGTTCTAGTTCTTGAGTCGAAAGAAGTCGAAGCACGTTGTAAGTTCGCGGAGCTTGGATTGTTGAAGTGCCTCTCAATCCGGGGCGTAAGCCGTTGTATCTTGGGAGGCGATTGCTACTACCGTAGGCACCATACCAGAAAGCAATCTGCTTTTTAGGAAAGAGTTTACATAACTCGCCTCGGGTTTGTCTTTATTTACTGCGTTGTACTTTAATTTTCTCAATCGTTTATGTCGGATCAGACGTTAATGGCATATTTTGTTAGATCTATATCATAAGTAATTTGTGTTTCATTACATCTATCATATAGTTCTGTTATTTTGTTAGATCTACACCATATTTGCTTTAATTTATGAGATCTAAATAATAAAAAAAGATTTTATTTTCGAGTTGTTATTTTCTGTATTTAATTTCCGTAATTATATCCGTGAATTACAGATCTTCCGCAAATCACTCCAATACGTAACAACTATCACCAACATTATTACTCCAATTCACTCGGTCTTCGATCCTTGACTTCGAACAAATATTGCGTTAACCATACAGTACATAAAGGCACATAGCCTAAATGCTTAGATGCACACAACATTCTCACTTTTCACTCGTTTCAACTTCTAGTTTCCTCTTCAAAAAAAAAAAAAAAAAAAAAAACCTTCTATTTCCAGAAAACCATTTCCCCGATCCCGGCCTCCCATAGCTGAAATGATGGTAAATTTTCTCTTATTTCGTATTCTTCCTTTTAATTTATTTATAACAAATTAAGATATCAAGCAATGAAAGCTTGGTTGATTACCATTTTTCTCTTCTTTTCTTCTGGGGTGCAGACATTGGTTGTGAAATTGGACATGCATGATACATGCGATAAGCAGAAAGTGATAAAAGCAATATCGGGAATCTCATGCATTGATTCGATATCGGTGGACATGGAAAATGGGAAATTAACGGTGATTGGAGATGTTGATCCATATGATGTTGTCAGAAAATTAAAGAAAAAATGGCACACTGAAACAGTATCGGTCGAGCGACCAAAAGCGGAAGAAAAGAAGCCGGAGCCGAAGAAGCCGGACCCGAAGCCGGTGGATGCTATGCATAATTATCCATGTATCAGACAGCAGCATTATGTTGTGTACAGCAGTGAGGAGAATCCAAATTCTTGTGGTATACTTTAATCAAGCTTCCCCCATCTTTTATCTTTCATGTTTGTACTCCTTTATTCGTTTCTGTTCTAAGTAAGTGTTATAAATAAAATTTATGTTTTGATGATTATTCATCGTAATTACTTATTTATTATCTTAACCCCATTGATGAAGTGCTGAAGCTAGCTGTTATAGTGAAAGGCTAAAAGATCTAGAACTGAATGTATAGGTTTTACTAGAGTCACTACAAGAAATTTGCCAATTTACGGCGTGCAAGACACGCCATAGATGGTAAATTATGGCACACGAATGCAAGCCATTGACGGACATGCCGTAAATTAAGGACAATGAACTCTTAGAGGATATTAGCTTATGGTGTACTCTGGTTTAGTCAATATAATCGGATGTAATAATTAGAAATCTTGATATTTGAAGAAGAGTAAAATCTCGATTAAACTCTAAGTCAGGTCAAGAAACCGACAATCGACTAACTCAACATAAAAGCGATCGAAACTCGGTTTTATAAGTCAGTCATCCAACAAACTGATAGTACATTCAAACGTTGTAAAGGAAATAATTCTATTGGATAAAGTACTGACAAGTCAGAACAGTCACAAAATATAGCCATTACAAGATAGACGTTGATAGAATTTGAATTTGAACAAGATGAACATTGGACCTTACACTATAAATAGAGGACTTTGCACCAATGATCAAACAACAGAATACAGACGGAATTAACAGGATTTCAAGCATTTTTGTGCACAAGTCAAGTTCATTCAAATTGTTATCATATTTGCGCTAACAAAGATCAATCAAGAATTTCTTCAAGTGTTCAAGCTACACAGAACTTATCTAGATCAGACACTTTGAAGAACCACAAACAAGAATCAATTCATTGATTCTGAGCCCAACTTTGATTTCAATCAAAGGTTTAGAATGTGAAGCAATCCGGTGAAGGATTTGCAAAGGACAGTTGTGACATTGCAGTCGGGTAGACTGTGTTTGTGGTGGTAGCAGGTGAAAAGGCATACGTAACACTTCAAGGACTAGTAGCTCAAGCATTTGAAGAGCAACAATCCAACCAGTTCTTTGATTGTTTAGATAGTGAAGCTAGGATTAGCCAAGGACTATTGTTTAGGACTTTTTGTAACAGTTCACCTCAAGATGTTCTAGTGAAATTTTCCTCCTACACCACAGGGGAAAAGTGGACGTACAGGATTACACCACCTGGAACCACTATAATTCTTATCTTATTTACTTTACGCATTTACATTCTGTTTTTCATCATTACAGTTATTATTATTGATTGTTCAGCATTCTGAAACTGATTTTTACACAGACTCACAGCTCACAAACTGACATTCACCGGCATTTAGTTTAACACACTCAGCTTTCACAAAGAATAACAAGATCCAGAAAAAGGCTAAATATATATCCGCTGCCTGTTGACTCAGTTTTGTTTCAAGTCAGCTTTGACTTAGACTCAGCTCAGTCAGCTTAACTCCACACAAGTTTAAACTGAACCTTAATTGTTAATTAATCCAGTTTTTGGTGACAAGTTTATTCACCCCCCTCTAAACATGTGTTAGCCTTTTTAGGGACCAACAATTGGTATCGGAGCAGTGTTTCTTTAACAAGTCATTGTTAAAAACTCATTTGCTTTATATCTCCTCTAGTTGTTCTCACTAGAAAGCTCAGTTTCCAGTCTCTTCTTTAATCAGTTTTCACTCACTCATAATGGAAAGCAATCAGTACGCAAGACAAATGCTGATGTGTAACATGGATAGGTTTGACGAATATAAACATCGTATGCAGGCTTTTCTAGCTGATACTCATGACGAGATGATGGATGTGCTCACTGATGGACCAATTCAGATCACTCACATGCAAACAATCAACGGTGAACAAGTTCATGTTCCAAAGCCCAAGTCTGAATGGACCAGTGATGATCGGAAACGAAATAATCTCAACAACGTTGCTATGGACTTTATTCTTAGAACTCTGGATAGCAATATGTACTTGAAGGTCAAAGATTGCACAAATGCAAAGGAAATGTGTGAGAAACTTCAGTTAGTATGTGAAGGTACTGACTCAATCAAAGGAAACAAGATGTCAGTTGCAAAGCAGAAGTTTGAAAAATTCAAGATGAAGTCTGGAGAAACAATTGACCAAATGGAGACAAGATTCAGTGCTGTCATGGATGAACTAGACCTACTCAAGATTGAATATACAAAGAAAGAAATCAACAAAAGAATCTTGAAGGCCTTTCCCATGTGTTAGAAGATGAAGGTCAATGCTATGGAAGAATCTAGAAGACTTGATATAGAAGATTCCTTTAAAATCTTCTCAGATCTGATAGCTTATGAATTCAGTGAAGATTTTACAAGCACAGCTGCAATAATCAAAGCTCTGGAAGAACCAAAGACCACAGCACTTGTAGCAGCATCAAATGACTCTCAAGAAACATCCATAAGTAATCCTCAACAGTTAGATGAAATGGAAAAACAAATGGCACTTATGATAAGTAGAATCAGAAGGATGAAGAATGGTTATCCTGTAACTCAAAAATACATCAAGAAAACTCCTGAGAAAAAGAAAGATGACGAGTATCTCTGTTTCAACTGCAAGAAATCAGGGCATTATAAAGCTGAATGCCCATACCTGAATACAAGAAAACTCAGCAAAGAAGAACCGGCAGAAGAGCATTGTTAGCTGGAGATGAGTCTGATTACGAAGCTGGTACAGAAAGATTATTTGATGACACAGCTTTGATGGCTCATATGGAAGATTCCAATGAGGTATGTGAATCGAATTCTAAATACAGCTCATCACAAATTTCCATGAATGCATGTTCTTTAATAGCCGATTCCAATCCAAAGAACTCAGAATTAGAAGAAACTTTTGACGATTTGATGAGTCAGCTTGTCACCATACAAGCTGGTTATTAATCAATCAAAGCTGAGAAAGAAGCTCTAATTCTGGAAGTCGAAAGATTGAAAGAAGAGTTGAACACGTTAAAACTTAACAGAACTGATAAAGAAAAGACTCAATATCAGTCAACTACATCAGCAGCAACAACTGAATCTTTTGTTCAATCTAGTTCAACTTCTGGATTCAAATCAGGCAAGCCATATGGAGATAGAACTGGCTTAGGATTTGATACTCAGCAAACTTCAAAGGGAGGAACGAGTAAGGCAACTGAACCTAATGCCAAAACTGGTGTTAAGTTTGTAGCTGAACAATGTCCTCAAACTAAGAAGCATGCTGAACCAGTAAAACCAGTTCAACATGAATCAAGTCAGTCTCAGCGTTCATTTTCAAAGAAGTCAGTTGTAAACAATAACAGAGTCAACCAAAAATGTAAATCAGCTGTACATCATGAAAATCGAAAAGGTAGATCAACTACTGAATATACTAAAGCTGATCAGGCTAAGAATCAGAAAAACTTCAGTCAAAGCAAATTCAAGAATAACAATTATTCAAAAATTCACAAAGTCGGGGGGAAAGGCAGATTATTTCCAACTAATGATGATTGGAATTTTTTCTGAACCAATTACTAAAACTGATAAAAACAATCATTCCAAACAGAAAACTTATCACAAGTCTCAGTTTAAAGGTCAGCAGAGAACTCAATTCAGTTCTCGTGAGACCTCAATACCAAGGTCAGTCAGAGATCTCAAAGATGCAGGAGGAATGATGGTTATTATTCAAGTTTCACTAATAAAAGCATCATGGAAATCGATTCACCAAAGGACTGAGAGATCATATAAATAAGACACACCCAAACCTAGATACTATAGGAGTGTGGCTTACATGTATGAAAACAAGTGCAACAATATCCGAAGGATACCTATTGGATATATTCCTAAGGTAGTATGCGATTAATCGACTCTATGGACCCAAACTGAGTTGGGTACCTAAAACTATTTAATTTATTTTGCAGGACATATGGTACTTTGACAGTGGATGCTCAAGGCACATGACAAAGAGCAAGACTGTCTGAGTAATTTAATTGCCAAAGATGGACCAAAAGTTAATTTTGGAAGCAAAGACAAACCTGAATATACCAAAGGATATGGTACTTTGATCAGAAATGGCTCACAATCAAGAACGATCTTATGTGGAAGGATTGCATTACAATCTGCCAAAGACTGAGTCAATTTTGTGAAATGGGATACAGAGTCACATTTGATAAAGATTTATGCATTGTCGTCAGCGAAACAACATTTCAAATTGTCTTAGCTGAAAGAAGAAAATAGAATATGTATGTTGTAGATGGACTACAGCAGTTGCAGAAACTTGTTTACTTGTGCATACCAAATCGTAAATCACCGGGTATGGCACAAGAAACTAAGTCATCTTAATTTCGACGACATCAACACCCTTGTCAAGAAACACTTAGTCATTGGATTACCTGAGATTACCTACAAAAAGGATAGCTTATGTGATGCTTGTCAAAAAGGAAAACAAGTAAAAGCTAGTTTCAAGACAAAATCTCAGCATTCAACAGCAAGAGTCCTAGAGCTATTACATATGGATTTATTTGGACCAGTCACACCAATCAGTATCAGTGGAAAGAAGTATACATTGGTGGTGGTAGATGATTATTCAAGATACACTTGGGTTATTTTCTTAACCAAAAAAAGTGAAACCAAGTAAAGGCTTACAGAGCTTCTCAAAAGGCTTCCAAATCAAAAGAGTGTATCAATTGTGAAGATAAGATCAGACAAAGAAACTGAATTTGAAATTAAAGCCCAAGCTGATAAAGTTTTTAAACTGAGAAAAGCTCTATATGGACTGAAGCAAGCACCAAGAGCTTGATCTATGTTGATGACATTATCTTTGGATCAGAGAATGAACAACTCTGTGAGAAATTTGCAAGTTTAATGAAGAGAAAATTTCAGATGAGTATGAAGGGAGAGTTGAATTACTTTCTAGGATTACAAGTGAAACAAATGGATAATGGAAAATTACAAATTAATGAGTTTTCTAATCCTGTACAATGTATTTTGTATACCTAGTTTTAACTACAACTTAATTTCTATCACAAAATTGACTGCACATAGTAATATGTTAGTTGTTTTCCATCTTTAGAGCTGTGTTGTGCAAGACCTGCAGAATTTGAGGAAGATTGGTACAGCTGAACTTCAAAATGGCCTATACATTCTAGTTGCTGATCCACCAAAACCTTGTCTCTTTATTTCTAGTAGTCTTTGTCAAACTTGTAATAAAACTGATTCTTTACTTTGGCACAGTAGGTTAGGACATCCATCAGTGGAGAGAATGAAAATTATGAGTACTATTGATGGAAGTATTAAAGTTCGTACACATGCATGTACTGTTTGTCCATTAGCAAAACAGAAAAAACTGCAATTTCCTGTCAGCACTTCTGTTTCTGTTTCTTGCTTTGATCTTGTACATGTTGACATTTGGGGCCAAATAGAGTGCCTGCTACAGATGGTGAATACTATTTTCTTTCAATTGTTGATGATTATAGCATATTTACTTGGCTTTTTTAATGTAAAGTCTGACACTAATGCTTTACTACAGCAATTCTGTAATATGGTGCAAACTCAATATGATAGGTGTATCAAGATCATAAGATCTGATCATGGAGGAGAATTTGACATGAAATTGTATTTGTTCACCAGAAATCCTGTGTTAGAACTCCTCAACAAAATGGCTTGATTGAAAGAAAACATCAACATATACTAAATGTTGCTAGGGCCCTAAAGATAACATCTGATATACCTATTGATTACTGGGGTCATTGTGTTTTACATGCTGTGTATTTGAACAATTTAATACCTACCCCTTTGCTTGATAATAAGACACCATATCAAATGTTACATAACAAAATGCATGTTTATAGCAAACTAAAGGTTTTTGGTTGTATGTGTTTTGCTTCTACACCCTCACAGGGCAGGGGGTAAGTGTGATGACAGAAGTGCAAAATGTGTTTTTCAAGGGTTTGAAGATCATATGAAGGGATACAAAATCCTGAATCTTCAAACCAAAAATGTTTTAGTTTCAAGGGATGTCATTTTTCATGAAAATGCTTTTCCTTTTTCTGACCAAGTGAATACATCTTCTAACAATGATTTGTGCATGCCCTTACCCATTTCTGATGAATATATATAGTTCAACACTACATCTAGTGAAGATCCTACACCTCACGGGCATGATCCATCACCTGAATGTGTCTTAAAATCCGTAAGCTCCACAGCTCCAAATCGAGAAGATCTCATGCATGTAATCCACTCATACTTATCTCAATGACTATGTCTATACTAATCCTGCACACACTACACACCTTAAATCATGTCTTATCTTACACTAATCTTTCTTCTCATTATCAGGGTTACATAAGCAATATCAATGCAGACACTGAACCTACCATCTATCAAGCAGCAGCAGTAAATCCAAATTGGCAAGATGCTATGGACAAAGAACTTCAAGCACTAGACAACACCAACACTTGGACACTGGTTGATCTACTTAAAGGCATCAAACCATTTGGATGCAAGTGGGTGTCTGAGATTAAAAGAAAGGTCATGGCAAAGATTGAAAGATACAAAGCAAGGTTGGTGGCCAAAGGTTTTACACAAACAGAAGGCATAGACTTCATTGAGACATTTTCACCAGTAGCCAAACAAACTACCATCAAATTGTTTTTAGCCCTGGCAGCAGTAAAAGGATGGTATTTATATCAAATGGATGTAAATAATGCCTTTTTACATGGAGATCTTGATGAGGAAGTCTATATGAGACCTCCACCAGGTCTACAAGCTCATGGAAAAGTCTGCAAGTTAAATAGGTCCTTATATGGCCTCAGACAATCTAGTAGGCAATGGAATGCCAAATTAACACAGATTGTTGGAAAATGGTTACAAAGAGTCTCAAAATGATCATAGCGTATTCACTAAAGCCACATGATCAGACTTTATTGCTTTTCTAGTATATGTGGATGATATTATAGTAGGAAGCTTGAGTTTGACAGCCATCCAGCAACTCAAAGATTTATTACATGAAGCATGTACAATAAAGGATCTAGGGCAACTCAAATACTTCCTAGGTTTTGAAGTTGCAAGAACAAGGTCTGGAATTGTGATTAATCAAAGGAAGTACTGCCTGGATTTGTTCAGACATTATGGTTTTCTAGAATGTAAACCTACTTCTACACCAATGGATCCTACTCAAAATTTAACAGAAGTCCAGGGTCCCTTATTACCCTTAAACACTGAATATAGAAGTCTAGTTGGCAAGCTCCTATACTTAGGCAATACCAGACCTGATATTGCATTTGCTACACAACAGTTAAGTCAATTTTTAGACAAGCCAAATGAAGCACACATGAAGGCTGCACACAGATTGCTCAGATTTTTAAAAGCAGCACCTGGAAAAGGATTATTTTTCCCTAGTGACAATCCTATAAGTCTTAAATCCTTCAGTGACTTTGATTGGGCTGCATGCACCAAAACCAGGAGATCAGTTACAGGGCTCTTGGTTTACCTTGGAAAATCACTTATATCTTGGAAATCCAAGAAACAACCTAATGTTTCCAGAAGCTCAAGTGAAGCTGAGTATAGAGCTATGGCCATCACTTCCTGAAGTCCAGTGGCTGTTATATTTACTCAAGGACTTTCATATCAACTACACTAAACCAGTTCCCTTGTATTGTGATAGCTCAAGTGCACTACACATAGTGGAAAACCCAATTTTCCATGAATAGGACAAAGCATATAGATACAGATTGCCATTTTGTCGTGGGAGAAATACCTAGCCAAAGTCCTTAAACCACTACCAATACAGTGGATCAACAACCAGCTTGATATTTTAACCAAACCAATCAATAAACACACCTCAACACTCTACTACAAGCTTATCCTCTAAAAGATCTATTTCAAGAGTAATGTTGCAGTCACACAGGGATGGTTGTTGGCAAGGTGTTCATGGCCTTCACCGCTTCCAAAAGAGGGGTGTTAAGAGTAATCTTTGCCAGTCACAGGATGGTTGTTGGCTCACACGGACATTTTATCAAACACTTGGCTACAAAGTCGGTTGGGACGGTTACAACCGAATCACTCAAGTGGATTAAGATAAATAGCAATTAGAAGTCACATTGTGTAATTAGAAGTTTCAATGAAAGATTAGAATGAACAATCTAAGAAGAAAATCGCTTTTGAGTTGTCCCGCTTTTGTACATTTTGAATTGAAGAAGAAGATCTTCATCTTCTTCGCTTTTGTTTTTCTGCAAATTATCTCGTTCTTAATTCCAGTTCAAAGTTCTTATTAGATTCAATTCAAGTTTTAACAGGGGATTTATCTCTCAAAGAATTGAAGCCCTTTGACAGGATAAAAGTGGTTGAAGAAAATTGATCCTTGTTTAATTTGAAATGATTAGAATCGCAGGTTCCATGAACTGAATTCCAAGAATATAGGGATTTGATACAATCTTAACAAAGAGTGCAAAAAGAAAAAGAAAAAAATAGCCGCCAACTTTATTATGATACTAGCCTTTTATCTCATGCGATGATGCATGCGGTGGGAGAGATTAAATATATTTGGATCTTAACTATATAGATACAATTTTACACACATAAAAAGATAATAATTTATTATAAATTTAGTTAATATTAGCACCTATATTTCCATTAGATATAAATATTTTTTTAGAAAATGCAACAGTAATTTAACATGAAATAAATTAATATCACACTGCATAAAAGTATTGAACGCAAAACAAAAAAGAGGCTACATGCAACTGTAGTTTAACATGAAATAAATTCAACAGCAGTATTGGTCGCAAACTGTACGAGTAACTTAAAATATATCAGAAAGAACCCATGCTATGCAATTTGGGTAAGGTGGGTTTATATTGTAAATGAGTGGAGTAATATTTCTCTTGAAATTTTGAGAAAGGTGGTTTTTTTTTTCTTTTCTTTTTCTTTCTTTGACTTGGTTAATAATTTCCATGATTATAGGGATTGAAAACGGAACTTGGTTGAGAGAATCATTAAAAAATTAAATCAAATAAGGTGTAATAGGGGAGTGGAGGGCAGAATCTGCAATTTGTTTTCTTTTATTTTGACATGTGTTTAAATGGGTTTTAAATGTGATAATTAATAGAAATAGTCTGAACGGTTCTTTTGACATGTATTTGAATGAGTAATTAAAGCGATATCAATCAACGCAATAAAAGTTAAAAGACAATTAAGAATCGAGGAAACAGAGTTCTGCGGATTATGGAATTTTGTTGACTGGTTTTTTTCTATTTGGTTTGGGTCAAATCTTTCCGAGATTAAGGTTAAATCATTTGGAGTAGATAGATTAAAACACAGATAAAACCTCGAATCGTCTTTATGATGATCTTGTCTCTAAAGAAACTATTTCATGATTGAAATATTTCCCAAGATAAAACAGGTCTTCTCTATTAATTAGAGGAAACAGAAACAACAAAATAAATAACCAGCATTACCAGATTGAAGATACCAAACCCAAAATCTATTACTTGAAAAAAGAACCGTATGCTCGAAAAAGGACAGATGCAGCCAACGTGAAAGCAGCCTTTTTAATTGGAAAAATATAAAGATAATTTCTTCTATGTATTTTGTTAACCAAATATACATATATATATCCAAAAAACACTACCGTTGAGTGGAGAGAAAGTTGGCCAAAAACTCCGTAAAGTGTGATATTAATTTATTTCATGTTAAATTACTAAGTAAATATATATTAAAATAATTTCAGGAAAAAATTATATTTTGAAATATTATATTTAAATAATACAACAATCCCCCACAAATTTCAAAATATTCTAAAGAAAGAGTAATGATGGATTACACGAGTGCAACATAATAAGCGCAGTGTCTTTTTTGAATATGAACCAAACTTTGAATGATACAACATGACTTACACAATTATCGGTGCAATGTAAAATTTCTATGAACCAATAATATTTAGTGTCAGCCAAAGATTTCATCAATCATTGCAACCCATTATTTTGTCGTTCAACACGTTTTGCGCCAATAAGCCATGCGCGTGCCTGGTTATTCATGAGAACTCTAAAGATTTTTTGCCATAAAAATCTTATAGGAGCAGCCCCACTCCACTCTCATATAGGTGAATCCATCAAGTGTATCCTGCTGTTAATACACCACCCTTAAGAAATATGAATTCATTAAAAGTTTAAAACTCAACCTCACAAATCGTAGCAGTCAAGCACTCATTGTGCTTCAGTGTCAATATTGACTTGTTATTACCCATATGAACCTACTTCATGGGATCTCCAATCACACAGGTTGGGTTACCATCTCTATTGACATACTGTTGGCCTAAGTCCCATTTCCTTCGAAGTTTTAAGAATTAATTTTCTTCCCACTGGTTTAGTCAGAGGATCAGCCACATTCAATTCCGAGTTCACATAATCTATGGAAATCATTCCATCACTAATAAGACGTCTTACTACATTATGTCTCAATTTTAAATGTCGACTTTTACAAATATAAGATTTATTTTTTGCATTGAAAATTGTTGCTTGACAATCGCAATGTACCGATACTGGAGGTAACGTATCCTTAGTTAATGGAATATCGATTAAGAAATTTCTTAACCACTCACCTCGCATGCGGTTAATTCCGAGCTACAAACTCGATTCCATAGTCGATCTAGCAATGATCGCTTGTCTAGCAGATTTCCATGCAACCGCACCACCTCCAAGTGTAAACACATAAGCACTAGTGGGTTTCGTCTCATCTGAATAAGAAATCCAGTTAGCATCACTGTACCCTTCATGTACAGCGGGAAATCCACTATATAAGATACCATAGTTCATAGTACCCCTCAAAAATTTCATTAGTCTCACTAATGCAGACCAATGCTCGTGATTGGGATTATGAGTATATCTACTTAATCTGCCAACGGCATAAGCTATATCCGGTCTTGTAAAATTCATTAAATGCATTAGATTCCTAATAATCTGAGCATATTTAGATTGAGATATTGGGTCACCACGATTCTTTTTTAATTGAATTTTAGCATCATAAGGAGTACTCACTAGTTTTACATAATAATTTTCAAACTTTCGAAGAAGCCTCTCAACATAATGTACTTGTGATAACATAATGCCATCATCTCTCCTTATGACTTTAACACCCAGTATCGTATTTGTTTCTCCCAAATCTTTCATATCAAAGTTAGAAGATAAAAAATATTTAGTATTATTCACAACTTCCAAACAATTACCAAATATTAAAATATCATCAACATACAAGCAGAGTATTACGCAATCATTGTTTACAACTTTAGTATAAACACATTTATCCACTTCTACTGAGGAAAAACCATCAGTGATCAAAACTTGATCAAATTTCTCATGCCACTGTTTAGGAGCTTGTTTAAGGCCATAAAGTGATTTCACTAATTTACAAACTTTATTTTCTTGTCCTTTAACCACACCCTCGGGTTGAACCATGTAAATTTCTTCTTCTAAGTCACCATTTAAAAACGCAGTTTTTACATCCATTTGATGAATAAAAAGTTTATGAATGGAATCTAAGGCAAATAGAACACGGATTGAAGAAATTCTACTCACAGGAGCAAAAGTATCAAAATAATCAATATTTTGTTTTTGAGAAAAACCTTTTGCTACCATCCGAGCTTTATATTTGTCTAGGGATCCATCGGGATTAAGTTTCCTTTTGAAAATCCATTTACAACCAATTGGTTTTGCACTAGCAGGCAAATCTACCAAAATCCAAGTTTTATTTTTTTTATAATAGAATCAATCTCAATTTTTATTGCTTCTTTCCATAAAATCGCATCAGAAGAAGAAATAGCATCACTATAAGTTAAAGGTTCATCATCAACAAGAAATGTTTGAAAATCATTTCCAAAATAAAATTCTTTTCTTGGTTCTTTACTCCTCAATTCCTCATTAGAGGAAATCTCAATATTTCTTTCAACAGGCGCATTTGAAATTCTATCTACCAGTGGATAAATACGTTCAAAAAATTCAGCACTTTTTGTTTCAATAATAGTGTTACAATTTAGAACATCATTCTTCAAAACAAGAAATCTATACGCAGCACTATGTTCAGGATATCCAATAAGCATGCAGTCTGATGTTTTAGAACCTAATTTTCTTTTCTTAGGTTCAGGCAACAAAACTTTGGCAAGACACCCCCACACTTTTAAATATTTCAGATTAGGTTTATAACCTTTCCACAACTCATAGGGTGTTTTGCCAGTCTTTTTATGTGGAATTATATTTTGTAAATGACATGCAGACAAAATAGCTTCTCCCCGTAAATTATCAGGTGCATGCGAACTAACTAACATAGAGTTCATCATTTCTTTTAACGTTCTATTTTTTCTTTCAACCACTCCATTAGACTGAGGTGAATAAGGAGGTGTTACTTCATGAATTATGCCTTCTTGTTCACATAAATCATTTAAAGGTAAATATTCACCGTCTCTGTCGGATCTCACTCTCTTTATTTTCTTACCAAGTTGGTTTTCCACTTCACGTTTATATGTCAAGAAAGAATTATAAGCATCATCTTTATTTTGCAGCAAATAAACTCTACAATATCCAGAACAATCGTCTATGAAAGTAACATAATACCTCTTACCACCTCTAGTCATGGTTTGTTTCAAATCACCCAAGTCAGTGTGAATTAAACTCAACAATTCAGTTTCTCTATAAACAGATACACAGGTTTTCTTGGTTATTTTAGTCTCAGCACATATTCACATTTTTCCAGATTATTATAATTAATGCCAGAAATTAAACCAAGAGACTGCATTTTTCTTATATAGCTAACATTAACATGTCCTAGTCTAGCATGCCATAGAGAAATTGAATCAACAATATAGGCAGAAGAAGATGCATATTGATTTACCACGACTACACCATTTAAAATAAAAAGTCCTTGATTAATACGGCCTTCCCCCACAAGGAAATTATTTTTTGTCATGATAATTTTATCCGACTCAAAAATAACTTTAACCCCCACATTTGCTAAAAGAGCAACTGTCACTAAATTAAATTTAAAGTCTGGAATATGTAGCACATCATTAAGAGACAAAAGTTTTCCTGAAGAGAGCTTCAAGACAACTCTGCCTTTACCCAAGACTTTAACGGTTCTTGAGTCACCAAGGTAGACAATCTCATTTTCATCTCCTATGAATTTGTAGGAGGAAAAGGCTTCTCGATTAACACAAATGTGTCGAGTAGCCCCAGAGTCTATTATCCAATTTTTAGCAGAGGCTCCAGTATTCTTTTGAGAAATGACCGCGACAAAATTATCATCTCCTTCAACCAAATTGTTATTTGATATATGAGGATCACCATTTCTCAGAAATGTGAATTTACGCTATGAAACGAATTGTAATGATTAAAGACATATCTCATCGTAGACATTTTCTTATATGAATTTTGAGATCAAAATAACTCACCAAACAATACTTCAGCCGAGGAGAGGAAAGTAAAGCAGCCTCCATTTTTTTTTTTTTTTTTTCCTCGCACAACTCAAAGCAAATTGTTAGTACTCAAAAAACTGCTGCTAAAGTAAATTGCAGCAGGAAAAAGAAAATGATCCACAAAAAAAAATCTATCTATATAAGACTAGTTTCTTTAGATCGTTGGAGTAGATAGATTAAAACACAGATAAAACCTTGAGTCGTCTTTATGATGATCAGTCCAAAGAAAGCTATTTGAGGATTGAAATATTTCCCTAGAATAAAACAAGTCTTCTCTATTAATTAGAGGAAAATAACCAGCATTACCAGATTCAAGATACCAAACCCAAAAACTATTACTTGAAAAAGGAACCATATGCTCAAAAAAGGACAGATGCAGCCTTTTTAATTGGAAAAATATAAAGATAATTTCTTCTGTGTATTTTGTTAACCAAATATACATATATATATATCCAACAAACACTATCGTTGAGTGGAGAGAAAGTTGGCCAACAACTCCATAAAATTAAAGTAGGGGATAGAGAAGACTTAGTCCAGCACATTGACTAAGTAAATATATATTAAAATAATTTCAGGAAAAAATAATATTTTGAAATATTATATTTAAATAATACAACAAAATCTTCCTTTCAAATATATATATAGATATATAGATCATTCCAATATAATTTAGGGGTAAGAGCGCACATGACAAAAAAAAAAATTAATAAATGGAGTGGGAAGACAAAAGAATATTTTCATAATTATAAAATGACAAAAATCACAATTGTTATTTTTAAAATTGTTCTTCAATGCTTTAATGTTACTTTGTGTTTACAATTATACTCCATATTTACTTTATTCCACATTTGTTACTTTATATTTATTCTTCATAATCATATTCTTTTGTTCACGATTAAATTACAGTGTCCTTCTATCCCGATTTTTTTGATAATTTTGTCCTTCTGGACAAAAATCTATATAATTTAAGTGAAATTTGAATACACATGCGGCTCCCAATATTACTCACTGCGGATCTTGGATGCAAAATCATGCCATCTTTTTTTTTTTTTTTTTTCCTATCTACTTTAGCCTTTATTGGATACAGAATATAAAATTAGCCAATCTTCTCATTGCTAAAATCTCCTTATATATAATCATCACTACATTACATGGGTAATTACTGATAAATACGAATTACTGATAAAGAAAATATGACCTGGTGTTTTCTCTATATTTTAAAGAAACGTGAACGAAGGGGAAGTAAGAGAACAATGTTTTTCTTCTTACCATTTAGAACACTTGTGCATGCATGAAGGCATTAAATTACCTTTGAAATCCCGGTTACCTTTCTACGTGAAGCTATTAAAAACCGTCAACATGAATATCCAAAAGGCATATAGTTTAGCTCAAGAAATACTGTAGAAGCAACATGAATAAATTTGCAGAAAAGTATATATAGACAATCAATGCAAAACAAAAGATTCTTACTTCCCTTAAAGGATATCAAAAAGGCATAGTATGTTTACACATAGGGAAAATTCTAAAATTGGTCCCGTAACTTTGGGTATGTATCATTTTTGATCTCATACGATTCTTATTGATCGATTTTGGTCCCGTAACTAAAAAAATACATCAATTTCAGGACACTTCTAATTTCCGACGGCTTTTATATATTTTCCGACCAGTTTGCCACATGTGCTGCTGATTGGACAGTGATGACTTGGGCAATTTTGCCACATCAACAGATAAAAATATTAATTAACACTTATATCCTTCTATCGAGGATTCTATTTCAGCGTTCTTCCTCCTGAATCACGCCGCCCTTTCCATAGAATATTTCTTCAAAATCTGCAAAACCTAATGCCCTTCCCCACAAAATCAAAGCAGATCCTTTCGTAAAAAAAAATAAAAAATACAGCGCCTTTACTTTTCTAATTGCGACAAGGGCAGGAAATCACTAGGATGGTGATATAAAGGCACAATGATTCTTTGGATTTTTTTTTTCTGAGTGCTTTTAAGGAAATTGGCGATGGAAAGGGCGGCATGATTCAGGGGAAGAAGAAGGAAAAACGCTGAAATATAATTGTCCATAGAAGGATATAAGTGTTAATTAATTTTTTTCATCTGTCGACGTGGCAAAATTGTCCAAGTGATCATTGTCCGATCAGCAGCACAGGTGGTAAACCGGTCGGAAAATATAAAAAATTCGCCGGAACTTACAAGTGTCCTTAAATCGATGTATTTTTTTAAGTTACGGGACCAAAATCGCTCAATAAGAATTGCATGGGACTAAAAATGATACATACCCAAAGTTACGGGACCAATTTTGGAATTTCCCACATATATGTAGTGAGATACACATATGTAATGAGACGCATAGCAGAAGAACATAAATATGATATATCATGTGGTAGAAATGATGTGATGAGAAATAATAGTGAAATAAGATGGAAATCCTTTATTGTGTCTTGCCAAATTATAACCTGAAAGCAAGAAATCAGGAAGCAGAATAACTCACATTAACTCATGAATATTGATCGTCTCACTAACTTATGAACCTGCATTGACACCTTTCTTAGATAATTAAGGCAACAATCATTGTATATGATCTCTATAACCTATCAGGTTTTCAGTATTTACAGTCCATAGTTTCTGCCGCTTATATCTACCGTTTTCATCTTTTGAAATCGGAATTCAAAATTGTTGAAGCCATTCATTCTTCTCTATTGGAATTGGAGTTCAAAACGAAAGAAAATAATAAAACGAAAAAGATGGAGAATTTACTCACATTTCGTGAAACATTGTGAAGAGATTTTCAAATTTACCTCCTACATGCATCAACCTATTAGCAGAAAAATGAAGGAAACATGCATCTTCTGAAATATCAAACAAAAAGAAACGAAATTCGCCCAACTAATGATATATGAAAACAATAAAATAGAAGAGTTCGATTTACTCACATTTCCGAGTGACGCAAATCGGGTTCTCTGAGATATCAAGCAAAAGAAACGAAATTACCTTACTAATAATGATATATGAAAACAATAAAATAAAAGAGTTAGATTTATGTTGAATTAGTCTCTGCATTATCTAGTAATTTCCTAAATAATAGGACTAGTCGTTTGTTTTTTGTTGGTAATCCTACATTTACGGGTAGTGCTTGGTCTTCATGGTTGGAGATTTTGTAGGGTTTCAGTTAGTTTACTTCTTGATTGTAATTTCCTATTTAAAGGCTTCAATGGCTATGAAATAAAGCAGAGATTTTCGATTCATTATTCCAATTGCTTAATTACTTACAACAATTGGTAGCAGAGCCTACTTACTAGGATCTGTGTAAAAGAATTCGAAAGAGATGGCAGAAAGCAGCAATGGGAATGTCAAGTTCGTTCAACCAGCCATTCCAAAGTTTGATGGCTTTTATGAGCATTGGGCCAAGCTCATGGAGAATTTCCTGCGTTCAAAGGAATATTGGAGTTTGATTGAGGAAGGAATCATCAATATTCCAGAAGGTACACAGGCAACGGAAGCTCATATGAAGGAACTTGAGGATCAAAGATTGAAGGACAGAAAGTGATAAGATTATAAAATAAATGATTTTATTCACACTTTAGAATGAATGATGTACACTTGTTTATATAGGCTAAGCTAGGGGTATAAAAGGCAGATACAATAATTACAAACCCTAGGATACAATTATATATACATCGCTATTACCACCCCTCAAGTTGGGCGAGGAGGAGACCTAACTTGTCGCGTTGTTGTTGAAAAACGCGTGCGAGGCAAAGACTTGGTCAAACAATCGCAAGTCGATCTTGAGCATTAACATGAGCAACACGCAAGAAGCCACGCTGTACCGATCACGAATAAAATGATAGTCTATCGCAACGTGCTTTCATACGAGAGTGAAACACGGATTAGCACAAAATTGCGTGGTGCCCAGGTTGTCACAAAGAGATGACCGGAACTTGCTTGGGAGGAAAACCAAGATCACGAAGGAGAAAAGTAACCCAATTAAGCTCCGCAGATGGTTGAGGCCACCGAACGATATTCACCCTCGATGAGGACTCCAGCGATCGTAGTCCGCTTCGAGCTCCACGAGATAGCGTTGCGACCGATATAAACAATATAAGCTCCAGAGAGGCGAATAATCATCTCTATTACCACCCCACCGCATCGGAAAATGCATGAAGAACCATAGAAGAGTCACGATATAGCCAAGACCAAGATCCAATGTCCCACCTAAATACCGCAGCAGACGCTTGGCATGATCCCAATGGACATCCGTAGGGCATGCATAAACCGAGACGACTTTATTGACAAAGAAAGGCAATATCCGCCGAGTAAAATCAAATCTCAAGGTCGCCAATAACCATGCGATCATCGAGAGGATCAGCAGAGGCGTGCGGACTTAGCGATGAGCCCGAAATATCGGCCGGCGCGGAGTGGTGACCGAATTAGCACGATCCATGCGAAATTTAGCCAACAATTCAGTGGCATATCTTTTCTGAGACAGGATACAACCAACGGAATTGTAAATTACCTCAATTCCCAAAAAATAAGAGAGTGAACCCAAGTCCTTGAGAGCAAAGCGACGACCCAATAAAGCTATGAAGGTCTCAAGTGCCTTGGAATTATTCCCTGTAACAATAAGATCATCCACATATACCAAGAGATAAATTATAATGCCACCAGAGTTATAAATAAACAGGGATGAATCAACGATCCGCATTCAAACCGACTCGCCAAAAGAAAACCCTTGAGCTCATCATACCAAGCTCGAGGTGCCTGGTTTCAAACCATAAATTGCCTTACGCAATTTGCAAACACGAGTAGGATGATCCGAATTAATAAACCCATATGGCTGAGCTAAGTAAACATCCTCCTGTAAATGACCCTGTAGAAAAGCATTATTAATATCAAGGCGCCTCGAGAGACCACCCCTGAAAAGAGCCAAAGTGAGCACAAGGCGACAGTGAGTAGTTTTAACCACAGGATCGAATGTCTCAAAGTAATCAACACCAGGCGCTGAGTGAACCCTTAGCCACAAGACGAGCCTTGTACCGATCAATGTAGAGCCATCCGGATTACGTTTAATCTGAAAGATCCACTTGGAATCAATGATATTATAGTGATGATGCGGGAACTAGTTCCCAGTGTCATTACGCATTAATGCATCATATTCCTCTTGCATAGCAGTTCTCCACTTGGGATTTTTAAGGGCTTGAGTGACAGTGGTGGGTTCAGTGTCAGGAGAGGAAAGTTGAGTAAGAAGGTTGAGTTTCTGAATGGGTTTACGAATATTGTCTTGGGCCCGAGTACGCATAGGGTGAGTGGGAGGAGGATTCTGAGGTGGAGAATGAGGCGGTGAAGCCGAGGGGGAGGTGGGCAGGGTTGGTGGTGGGGAAGGATCCGGAGGGGGAGGAGGTGGAGAGGAGGATGCGGGCATGTGAACAGGAGGAGGAGTAGGAATCCAATCCGAGGTAGTTGTGGTGAAAGTAGGAGGAGGAGAGATAGCGAGGTTAGCAAAGGGAAAAATAGACTCTACAAATTTAACATGACGAGAGACATGTATACGAGATGTGGTCGTGTCTAGCAGCGATAGTAGGCATGTTGGTCTGAGAGCATAACCAAGGAAAACACACGGCTTGGAGCGAGGTTGCAACTTATGGTCGGTGTGTAAAGCGGAGCCAAGGATAACAGAGACAAACAAAGACACGAAGTTTGGTATAGTTTGGGGACGCATGGAAGATGGACTCATAAGGAGAGTGCATTTTGAGAGTGGGAGTAGGCATGCGATTAATCGAGTAAACCGCAGTGGAAAAAGCATAGGCCGGTATGTGTTTGGAATAGAGGAATGGGTAAGAGAGCAAGACTGCTTTCAACAATGTGCATATGCCTGCGTACAGAAATGTCATTATGTTCCGGAGTGTGAGGCGGAGTGGTGAGAAAAGAGATTCCATGTGTTGAAAAATAGTCACGAAGGGAAATAAATTCGCCCCCATTATCGGAATATAGCACTTTAATAGGGTGATCAAAGAATTTTTCAACGATGGAGCGAAGCGAATAAAAGTTGAGTGAACCTCGATTTTCGAGTCAACGGGTAAAACCATACATAATGAGTGAAATGATCAACAAAAATCACATAGTATTTAAAACCATTCACGAAAGCACTCGAGATGTCCAAACATCACTAAAAATGATTTCAAGAGGTCGAGAGGAACATAAGGTAGACTGGCCAAATGATAGTTTATGGCTTTTACTTTCTAAGCAAGCAGAACAATGCGAAAAGGAAGAAACTGTCGAGTCTAAATTATAATTGCGTAAAATGGTAGATAGAATCGGGCTGGCAGGATGACCCAAACGATGATGCCATTCCTGAGAGGTGGCTTTTGTGGAGGCAAAGGCAACTAAAGGTTGAGACGGCCATTCATAGAGCCCGTTTTTAACTGGGCCACGGAGTAGAGTTTGATTCTGTCTTAGGTCTTTTACAACAAATCCAGTGGGAAGGAATTCAACAGAAAGATTATGGGCTTGACATAATTGAGAGACAGAGAGTAAGTTACGAGACATGCTCGGGCACACAAAACGTTGCGCAAGGGAAGGGATTGTGCGCAGGGAAACGGGAGTGAAGTCATCGCCAAGATGAGAAATAGAGATACCTTTACCATCACCAACGATAATATCATCGGTCCCAGCAGGTGTCTGAGGAAGTGCGGCGAGAGATTCCGAATATCCAAGTCACATGGTGTGAAGCCCCACCGCTGTCAAGAAGCCATGTGGATGTAGTATTTAATCGAGCCGAGCCGAGTTGGTAGGTGGGGCGGCCGAATGAACTGTGGCCTATCCGAACGAGCCGAGCTTTGGCCAACCGATTGAGCCTGAAATAGAGTGCAAGATGCAGCCGAGTGTCCGGACACATAACATAATTGGTATGTACCGAGATAGGGACGTCGAGGACTAGAACGTTTACCTCTATTAGTGCGTGTAAAAGTACAATTTAAGCGGCTGCTGCTGTGTTCAAAAACCGGGCATGCTGATTCATAATTTGATCTTGATTCGCCGCTTTATTCTTTGCGATGAGGAGCCCTGGCGGCCGCTTGTCGAGATGCAGTGAAGAAGCGGTCGCCTTTGTCTTGATAATTGCGCAAATGGGTAGGGAGGAGCCGCCAGACTTGTGGAGTGCGGCAAAGAGGCCGAGTAATCTGAGAGTTGCAGCGAGGGGGCTGAGTGTTGCGGCGGAGATGCCGAGTCTTTGCTCATATAGCGGCCGAGAGGCCGGTGAGGTCATTAAGGAGCCGACGAGGCCGAGTGAGAGGCGCTCGGAAGTTGGCCATTGACGCCGTTGGGAGGAGAAGAAATTTAGGGTTTGGGCCGTGTAGGTGGCGGCACCGTAAACCAAAATTAGGATCTTTTGTGAGCTCCGATACCATGATAAGATTATAAAATAAATGATTTTATTCACACTTTAGAATGAATGATGTACACTTGTTTATATAGGCTAAGCTAGGGGTATAAAAGGCAGATACAATAATTACAAACCCTAGGATACAATTATATATACATCGCTATTAGAAAGATCAAGAATTATCTTTATCAATCAATTGATAGAGAAATTATGGATACAATCCTGAATGATGATACCTCCAAGCAGATTTGGGATTCAATGGCCCAAAAGTTCAAAGGATCTACTAGAGTGAAGAGGGCTCAGCTTCAATCCCTTAAGGCAGAGTTTGAAATGTTGATAATGAAGGAAGGGGAATCCGTGAATGGCTATTTTGGGAGAGTATTGATCATAGCCAAAAACATGAAAGCATGTGGAGAAAAATTGCAGGAAAGGGACATCACTGCAAAAATCTTGAGATCACTTGTGTCAAGATTTAACTATATGGTATGCTCCATTGAAGAATCCAATAATGTTGATACATTGACTTTGGATGAACTTCAAAGCAACCTTCTGATTCCTGAACTCGGAATGAAGAATGTTGCTGCAGAAGAGGAACAAGTGCTGAAAGTATCTAGTGATGACAAAGGAAGGGGAAGAGGAAATCAAAGAGGAGGTCGTGGAAGAGGAAGAGGTAGACAACCTGTAGATAAAGCTACTGTGGAATGCTATAAGTGTCATAATCTTGGACACTTTAGGTATGAATGCCCCACCTGGGAAAAGAATGCAAATTATGCTGATGCTGAGATGAGTACTGAAGATGACATGCTACTAATGGCACATGTGGAGATTAACAACTGTCAAAGAGAGGAGGTATGGTTTCTTGACTCTGGATGCACAAATCATATGACTGGGAACAAAGATTGGTTTATTCAGGGTCAATTAAATGAGAAGTTCAGACACTCTGTGAAATTGGGGAATAATCATAGAATGGAGGTACTGGGAAAGGGCACCATTAAGCTGAACATTGATGGAACAAATCAGACAATTAGCAATGTGTACTATGTGCCTGAATTGAGAAACAACCTGCTAAGCATAGGGCAATTGCAAGAAAAGGGGTTGATAATTCAGATCAAGCAAAATACCTGCAGGATTTATCATCAGACAAGGGGTTGCATTCTGCAAATCCATATGACAGCTAACAAAATGTTTGGGTTATTGACTAAACTGCCACAAGGATAAAACTGCTTCAGTGCAAAATCAGAAGAAATGGGAGAGTTGTGGCACAAAAGGCTAGGACACATCAACAATCAAAGTCTAAAGTCGATGCATCAACATCGCTGGGTTCAAGACTCACGACATGAAGATTCCAAATAAGATCTCAAAATCTGCATGAAATGGAAGCGACATAGACATCAATTCCAAAAAGGAGCAATTGGAGAGCTAGCAAACAACTACAACTCATTCATTCGGATATCTCAGTGGTCCCATTAGTCCCATGTCCAAAGAAGAATAAGAGGTATATTCTAACTTTCATAGATGATTTCTCTAGAAAGCTATGGGTGTACTTATTGAATACAAAAGGTGAAGCCTTTTCTATGTTTAAACAATTCAAAGTAAAAGTAGAAAAGGAATGTGGTTTCCCTATTTGTGCCTTAAGAACTGACAGAGGAGGAGAATTTACTTCAAAGGAGTTTTTGAAGTATTGTGTGGACAATGGAATAAAACGCCAATTGACTAGGGCATACACTCCCCAGCAAAATGGGGTGGCTGAACGCAAGAATAGGTCTATCTTGAATATGGTCAGGTGTGTGCTTGAAGAAAAGAGAATGCCAAAAACCTTTTGGCCAGATGCTGCAAAATGGACATGTCATGTTCTAAATAGAACACCTATAGCTGCTGTAAAGGATAAAACTCCTGAAGAATGCTAGAGTGGTAGAAAGCCTGATATTGAGTATTTCAGAGTATTTGGATGCCTTGGGAATGTCCATGTACCAGATGCAAAGAGATTAAAACTAGATGCTAGAAGTCAAGTGTGCATATTTCTAGGCTACAGTGATGAATCAAAGGGGTATAAAATGTACAATCCTTCAACAAAATAGATTATTATGAGTAAAGATGTTATATTTGAAGAAGGTGAATGTTGGGATTGGGGGAGGACTGATGCAGAATGCAAAAATGATATGCTTATCTGTGAAGATGAAAAGAGTGATCTTGAATACTCAAGTGATGAAGAAGAAGGAACTGAACCAGAAAACACAGAAAATATTGATGCTGCAGATGAAGGGCATAACCAAGACATTGATCAAACAGAGACATAATCTGAACAGGACAATTCTGATCAGAACACAGATGGTAATCCAAATACTGATGGTGAGTCAAATCAGCTGCTTGACAGAAGAGTGAGAAGAGCTCCAGCTTATTTACAAGACTATATACTTGGAGAAGGTTTGTCTGATGAAGAAGAGGTACAAAATCTTATTATGTTCACTTCTTCTGATGATCCAACATGTTTTGAGGAAGCTATGAGTTGCAAGAAATGGACAGATGCCATGAACACAGAGATGGAATCCATTATCAAGAACCAGACTTGGCAGCTAGTAGAAGCACCAAAGGAGGCAAAAATCACTAGGGTCACGTGGATATACAGAACCAAATTAAATGAAAATTGTGAAGTGGACAAATGTAAGGCAAGACTTGTTGCCAAGAGATATGCTCAAGAAAAGGGGATTGACCACAATGAGGTGTTTGCCCCAGTGGCTAGATGGGATACTATCATAACACTCATATACATTGGCAGCCAGAAATGGATGGACACTCCACCAATTAGATGTGAAGAGTGCCTTCCTATATGGAGAATTGCAGGAGGATGTATATGTTGCTCAGCCCCAAGGATATGAAAAAAAGGGAGAAGAAGCAAAGGTCTACAAGTTGAAGAAAGCTCTGTATGGCTTAAAACAAGTCCTCAAAGCTTGGTTTAGCAGAATTGAAGGGTACTTTGTCAAACAGGGGTTTGAAAGGAGCATCCATGAGCACACCTTGTTCATCAAGAGGGAAGGAAAGAACATACTCATTGTGAGCAATAATGTGGATGATCTTGTATTCACAGAAACAATTCGAGACATGTTGGCTTCATTCAAAATTCTATGAAAAATGAATTTGAGATGACTGATCTGGGGATAATGAGCTACTTCTGGGAGTGGAAGTACAACAGACATCCAAAGGTATTCATATTTGTCAAAGAAAGTATGCTCACCGAGATCCTTGAAAGGTTTGGTATGAAGGATTGCAACTCAGTCAAACATCCTATGGTACTGGTGCAAAGTCATTTCAAAGATGAAAGTGGAAGAAGGGTTGATCCAACTTATTACAAGCAACTGATTGGCAGCTTAATGTATTTGACTGCCACTAGGCCTGATTTAATGTTCTGTGTGTGTTTGTTGAGTAGATTCATGGCTAATCCTATGGAATCTCATAAGATGGCAGCAAAAAGAGTCCTGAGGTATCTAAAAGGAACTATTGGTCTTGGTATCATGTACCAACGTGGATGTCCTGAAGATTTAATAGCTTATACTGATAGTGATTGTGCTGGTGATGCTGTGGATTTTAAAAGCACATCTGGATATGTGTTTATATTGAGCAAGGGAGATGTGGCATGGTCATCCAAGAAGCAATCTGTAGTGACTCTCTCAAATACAGAGGCAGAATACATTGTTGCTGTTGCCTGTGCTTGTCAAAGTATTTGGATGCAAAACATTCTTAAGCAAGTTGGTGAAATCAAAGTTAATTCAGTAACTATCATGTGTGATAACTCTTCTACTATTCAACTTGCCAAACATCCTGTATTTCATGGAAGGAGCAAGTACATTGCTGTCAGATTTCATTTTCTAAGAAATCTCACTAAGGAGGGCACCATCAACATCAAGCATTGTGGAACAAGTGAACAAGTTGCTGATATTATGACTAAACCTTTGAAACTTGAGGCATTCGAGAAACTCAAGACTGCACTTGGAATGAAGTTGGTAGCTGATGTAAACTAATATGCAATATGCATTTCAGTTTAGGGGAGGATTTGTTGAATTAGTCTCTGCATTATCTAGTAATTTCCTAAATAATAGGACTAGGCGTTTGTTTTTTGTTGGTAATCCTACATTTACGGGTAGTGCTTGGTCTTCATGGTTGGAGATTTTGTAGGGTTTCAGTTAGTTTACTTCTTGATTGTAATTTCCTATTTAAAGGCTTCAATGGCTATGAAATAAAGCAGAGATTTTCGATTCATTACTCCAGTTGCTTAATTACTTACAACAATTTACTCACATTTCCTGAGTGACGCAAATCAGGTTATCGAAATTCTGCATATCCACAAAACAAATAAATAGATAAACCTACAAAAAGGTGCAACTTTGTTAATCGAATAAATCCACAGAAAAAAAATTCAAACAGATCCGATGGGACTGAATATGTTTGATGGTTTTAAATAGAGAAATCCCCATAATGAACAATAACGTAAAAAATTAGATCAAATTTGTTTGTTGGAAGAAATCGATAACTTTGTTATGGGATGAAAGAGATTTGAGGAAGTTGATACAAATTGACGAGAGGAGGGATGCTGTGCAAAAAAAACCATCTATTTTATCACCATTATTTTGCTTTTGAAGATAACCAGGGTAATATTCTGACAGATTTCAAAGAGAAGGTGCCCAGAAACGTTTCACTACGTTTACGGATGCTCTTAGAGACTCGTCAATAATATGATAAAACAATGTAGCATTACATCTTCATTATGCAATATCTTTTTTTATGGGAATACAATTTATTAGGTGAGGGTGAGTGTTTGTCGAGTCCCTTGCGTTTGCTTCTTTTTTTTCTTCTGATTCCGAAGTTAAAAAATATATTAATGGTTGTGAACTTTTTTTTTTCCCAAGATAATCAATATAATGTCCCTATAAATATTAAATATCATATCATCTAAATAAAGCTAACATAATAGATTGGTTTTATATTGCATTATTATATTTTATTTTACTTTTATTTATCCTGTGCTTCAGAGATTATGAGTTTTTGCGGCTAGTTTCATATATATTTGAAGCGAATTTAACTCATTCCAGTTATCGATCGACGCGATAATCTGCTTTAAATTTGATTCGATTCCATAAATAAAGACACGCTTCGCGTAAAATCCATTCCGGGAAAATCTGGGAAATCTCTATAGGCTAGATTTATTGTTGAGATTTCCCAGATTTTCCCGGAATGGGATTTACACAGGAAACGTGTCTTTTATTTATGGAATGGGTCGGGTTTAAAGCAGATTATCGCGTCGATGGCACTGTAATCGCTAAATCTCGCTTTCAAATATATATAGTATCAAATGAAAAGACTGACATGCATTTTGAGCACAGGATAAATAAAAGTAAAATAAAATATAATAATGCAATATAAAACCAATCTATTATGTTAGCTTTATTTAGATGATATGATATTTAATATTTATAGGGACATTATATTGATTATCTTGGGAAAAAAAAAAGTTCACAACCATTAATATATTTTTTAACTTCGGAATCAGAAGAAAAAAAAAGAAGCAAACGCAAGGGACTCGACAAACACTCACCCTCACCTAATAAATTGTATTCCCATAAAAAAAAAGATATTGCATGTGGGAAGATGTGTGCTACATTGTTTTGTCATATTATTGACGAGTCTCTAAGAGCATCCGTAATAAGGGCTTTTTGGACTATGTCAAGTCTGACATTTAACAATTGGGCTTTTTTTCGCGATTTCAATCAAAATAATGGTGTAATTGTAGGAGTGATTTTTCTTGACACACTCTAATACTACTCCCATTTCTGGCCTTGTCAGAGCAGCAGTAATGGTTTGATCTCTCTCTCAATTGATTATGACAATAAATTGCCACTTGGCATTACAAGAGTGGAAGAAAATTAGAGAAGAAAGTTACCGAAAGAATTTCATGATAAGATGTGGTAATAGTCCCATTAACATTTCTCATCCCTCCACTAGCCCCTTCCTCACAACCACCGCCGGAACCACCACTGTCACCGCCGGAATCATGCCAATATTTCTCCTCCCCCTGAGATAAACATATAGATCAGAGATATTAAAACCTCACAAACAAAATTACAACATTAGAAATTTTGATTTTCATCTCTGCTGAAGGAAAAGTGAATCCTCATGACTACACCGGTTGCAAATCAAAGAAAAATAAATGAAATTTTCTCATGTAATGCCTTCCGGGTTGCCTCAAGCATGGATGGATTCTCAGGAAAAAGAAAATATTCATGATCTTCATAGAAATTTATAGATCCTTTCAAGCAAAAGGAGGTGGAAGGAAGTAGGTGATGTTTTTCATTTTAGAAAAAAAAGGAAAAGTGGCGTTGATGATGATTTTTTGAGAGAGAAATCTTCTATGGCATTATCTAAAAATGGAGAAGAGTGTAGAGAATGTCTAAATTTTCCTCTCTATTTAACCTCTATTATTTTGTAATTGTACATTCTTGGCTATCTATTCAGCAACTTTATTAGTAGATTATCTCCAAAACCTTGCCACTATGGTTGCTCTCAGTTGATGCAGTCAATATTCTCTCTCATCTTTTTTTATTCATAAAACACATTTACATCATCTTCTCTCAGCAAACTCAAAAAATTTGTTCGATAATTCGCTTTTACAGTAAAAGGTTTATTGCATACTACTTCTAATTAAATTCATGGACGCATATGCAAACTCCGGCACCCTTTTTCTTTTTCTTTTTTTTATTTTCTTCTTCTTCACATGAAAATGGCTGCTTGGAATGAAATGGGTTTCACCAATATTATTTTTCCGGTGATGAGAGAATTTGGTCTTAGATCTACAAGTTTGAGATAATTTTTCAAGTTCTCTTGACATCATTTTTTATGGGTTTGATTTTCTTATAATTTTTTTTTGCAATTTTCAGCTTTTTTTTATCATAAGGTTCCTTTGTAATTAAACTTAAAGTAACCGGATGCCATGGATTCCGGCTATCTTGGTGCTGGAAAACAAAAGCAGCAACCCATATGGGAGGAGGACGGTGGTGTTTGGGAGGAGGACGGTGGTGGTGGTGGAAATAGTTGCTTCAAAATATTTATTGCCATTACACCATCTTGTCAAAAAATAAGTCCACCTACAATTTTCATCCAATCATTTTTCTACACGTGGACTGCCTCTGTCATAATCGATTCAAAATGGCCTTGGACCACTACGGATGCTCTAAGCCTTGGCCAACAAGTAGCCGTCTAGACTAGGGTTTTATTATTATTGTTTTATGTTCCGTATTTACCCTATCAGACTTTCTATATAAACAATCTATCAGACACAAATAAATCAATGGTAATACACTTTTACAATTTAATACAGATCGTGTTCTCTCGCTCGCCGCCTCTCACATGTCTCCCACTCCAATCACCCCTAAACCCTAAAGCCAAAAACAAAAAACAAAAAAAACAGCGGCAGCAACCTTCTTCGACCAAAAGCTATGTCCGGCGATACCACCTCTACACCAACTTCAGGGACGTCGTCCCCTTCTTCTTCCTCTGTCTCAAAATATCCTTCCTTCACACCCTCTTCTACTATCCATATTACGAAATTAACACGCCAAAATTATCCTCTATGGCGGGCACAGATTCTTCCATATCTTCGTGGACAAGGTGTACTCGGGTATGTTGACGGATCAATCAAACAGCCAGCCTCCTCCATTATTTCCGACGGGGTGACTTCTCCAAATCTAGATTATGATCATTGGATGAAACAATACAGCTTTATTCTCAGCACAATCACATCTTCTTTATCCGATGACGTTCTTTCTCAAGTCTATAATGCTACTACTTCGCGTAAATTTGGAAAGCCCCCGCAAACAAACTTTGCGTCCCCAATCTAGAGCACAACTTGTGCATCTACGTACTCAAACTTATGCGCTCACTCGTAAGGTAACCTCATCGATCTCGATTATTTTATGACAATTAAACGAATTGCGATGATCTCGGCTTTGGCCGGCCATCCCATCAATGATGACGATTTAATTGCATATGTTCTAGCCGGATTACCGTCGGAATATAACTCTCTTGTTACCCTTCTCTCTGTTCCACCTGAGGTATCTCCTGATGAACTTTACTCGCTATTACTTGCTACCGAAGCTCGTCTTAATCACCTTGATCAAAGCGTCAAGTAATGTTAATCTACCGTCGGCCGCCCATGCTTCTTCTCCGTCGCCTCTTCTGCCGCAAACTCATCCAAAACCCTCGGCCGTGGGCAATATCACAACCAAGAACATCACCGCTATCCTCAAGATTCAGCCGGCTCTTATGGTCATCGAGGATGGGGGCGTGATCAAGGCAGAGGCCGCAGCCGTGGACCACCCCCTCCGGGTGCCCCTCAATGTCAGTTATGTGAACGTTATGGTCATACGGTTCATGAATGCTGGTATCGTTTTGATCAAACCTTTGCTCCTGGAAATCCACCGCCTCGCCCACCCCGCCAAACCCTACCGCACGCCTATGCTATGATGCCCCAAGCTCAGCCATACACATCGGATTAGATCCCTGACACTGGTGCTACCCACCACACCACCAACAATTCTCGCAACCTCAATCTCTCTGCTGATGCTTATGATATCCCTGAAAAATTACACATTAGTGATGGTACAGGTTTGAATATCACTCATTATGGTTCGTCCCTTCTTTCCACCCTTTCCCATTCTTATGTTCTTAATAATGTTTTAGTTGCCCTTCCTCTTCACTAATCTCCTTTCTCAGATCCCAATTTACTAAAGATAACTCGCTTTTGAATTTCACCATAATTATTTTCTTGTGAAGGACTACTCGGGCCGCATCCACCATCGGGGCTTTCTTAAGGATGGCCTCTATCACTTCTCTAAATCTTTCAATCACTTCCCCGCTCAACCTCTTCTCTCCGGGTAAGCGCCCAACGCCGCTCAATGGCATCGCGTCTTCAGACATTGTTCTTATCCTGCTTTTGCATCAATGTTTGCATCGTAATAATATTTCGCACCTTCCACTCGCATCTGTTTGTGTCGCATGTCAAATGGCCAAGAGCCTTCGCTGCCTTTTACCTATGTCGTTGCTTTACTTTTGAGTCCTTTAGATTTGATATATTCTCGATGTATGGGGCCCGTGTGCCAAGACTCAATTTATGGTAACAAATATTATGTGAGTTTTTAGATGATTATACAAAATATTTATGGCTCTATCCTGCTCGGGTTAAAATATGATGTTGAATCTATTTTTCATCAATTTAGTGCCCTCGTAGAACGTCATTTCAACACTAAAATCAAAGATATTCAAACTGATTGGGGTGGCGAATATCGTCGTCTCACGACCCTTTTTACATCCCTTGGAATTGAACATCGTCGTTCTTGTCCCCATACCTCTGAGCAAAATGGTGCCATTGAGCGGCGACATCGTCACATTGTCGAAATCGGTATTTCGCTTCTTGCCCACTCTCATCTTCCTCTTCCTTACTGGGAAGATGCTTTCCTCACCGCCACTTATCTCATAAATCGCCTACCAACTCGTGTCCTTAATCACATCTCCCCTTATGAAATGGTCCATCATCGTCCCCCTGATTATGGATTTCTCCGTGTTTTTGGCTATGCTTGTTGGCCCCACCTCCGCCCCTATAATAACCATAAAACCGACTTCCGCTCTAAGACGTGTATTTTCCTTGGTTATAGCCCTACTCACCATGGCTATAAATGCCTTGACCTTAGCACTGGTCGTATATATATTTCCCGGCATGTCATCTTCGATGAAACTTCATTTCCGTACACTGCTTCCTCATCCACCCCTATCTTGGATCCTGACTCTATCGTCTCCCTGTCGTCTGCTATCACTCTCCCTACTCCTACTTCACCTCCACCGGCTCCACAAGCTTCTTCTCCTGCGGCTCCTAGTCCACCTTATGAACCTGACTCACCGACCTCATCTTCACCATCATCGTCCCGCTCGAATCAGATCCCCATCCACTTCTCCTCGTCCACCCTCCCCACCTCCGCATCGATGGTTACTCGGTCCAAAACAAATTCTCTCAAGCCTAAGCGCCTTCCTACAGACTATATGCGTTACCCGCTTCCCAAAGCCTTCACCACTTCCTTCAAAATTTCACCGAACCAACTACTTTTACCGATGCCCTTAAGTCCCGTGATTGGAGAGATGCCATACGATATGAGTTTAATGCTTTGGTCCAGAACTATACGTGCATGGGACCTTGTTCCGCTTTCTCCTCGGATGAATGTTCTTGGAAATAAATGGATTTTTCGTATCAAGCGTCATACTGATGGTCATATTGAGCGCTATAAGGCGCGTCTTGTTGAAAAGGGTTTTCATCAGGAAGCTGGGGTCGATTATTCTGAGACTTTTAGTCCGGTCATTAAACCGGTTACTATCCGTATATTACTTTCTCTTGCTATCTCACACAATTGGGTTATACGACAGGTTGATGTTCAGAATGCGTTTTTACATGGTTTTCTCTCCGAGGATGTCTATATGCAAAGCCTCGTGGTTTTCGCACACCGACTTTCCTCTCATGTCTGCAAATTAAAACGCAGCCTCTATGGTCTTCGCCAAGCTCCTCGTGCTTGGTTCTCGCGATTCACGGATGTTCTACGTGCTTTTGGCTTCTTCCTTCCAAAGCCGACACGCCACTCTATATATATACTGTGGATCTCGACTGCTTTTTTGTCTTAATTTATGTTGATGATGTCTTGATTACATGTACTTCGAATCTCTTTTCACCGCTACTATCTCACATTTGTCCTCACATTTTCCAACAAGGACTGGGCCTCGCTTTCTTATTTTTAGGTGTTGAGGCTATTCTTAGGAAATCTACGCGAACGCAGCGGAATTTAAAATTTTATTTCCTTTTAACCAGGATCGACTTCGCAAAGCAATAAACAAATAAGTAG
Organism: Gentiana macrophylla; assembly: GCA_026214975.1. Classification (NCBI taxonomy): domain Eukaryota; kingdom Viridiplantae; phylum Streptophyta; class Magnoliopsida; order Gentianales; family Gentianaceae; genus Gentiana; species Gentiana macrophylla. The sequence continues at coordinate 18,639,208 of CM047809.1, read as the reverse complement.
TGAGCGGTGGTTACCTTGGTTGATCTATAAGATCGACGCTTTGACCGTCTGAGAGAGAGTATTTCTGCATAGAGCCGCCCAAGTGTTCGGCCTTTACCGCTAGTCCACACGAACAACCCGCGGAATCCCATCATGGATTGCTATTGGAAAACTCCGGTTGTTAGATCGCCCTTTTCCCTCTCTCCAACTCTCTATGGACGCCTCTATTTTACACAAGAACTATTAGTTCTTGGAATTATGATGTCAAAAGAGCTTGACACCCACCTCCTATTTATAATGGAAGTGGCGCCTCTTAGAAAGTGGAGGAGAAAAAACATTTTCCCAATAGTAATAAGGAAAATATAATTGATTGATTTATCTCATTTATTATAATATCTTATATCAAATAAATCTAGGATATCATCAATATCTTATATTGAATATTCCTAAGATATTGTCAATATCTAATATTACTATCTTTATTATATTACCATAAATCAATTTACAAATATGTATATATCACATATATATAACACATATAAATCAATATAATATCCAAACATTGAAAACATGATCAACTTGATTGGCATTCACGTGTGTCAACCAAACACACAAATTTCGGCGCCAAGTATTATATATATATATATATATATATATATATATATATATATATATATATTAATATCTTATATTAATATTTAGAATACTATTAATTAAATTGCATTAAATCCAAGTGTATCTTATACACACACAAATTATGCGCCACCTTAGCCAACAAATTGGCATCCTAATATTCTTTAATTAATATAATATTATTAATATCTTGTATTTAATTTATTCATAATAAATAAATACCACCATATTAATTTACCACTATAACCTTTATAGTCTCGAGATAAACTTTTTTATTTGGTTATCATCTATAACCACATTTTAATCCGGCTAGATGTTTTATGTGTGTGACCCGATAGGCTTCGAATATGTTGGCCATAGACATAAAGTGCAAATTACTTAAAATGCCCTTTCATACCTAACGATCACGGGATGGCGTCAAAGAACACACCGTGACCCCCAATCATCGGAAGAGTCAAATGCAATGACTACTACCTTTCATGTGAAACGATTATCGTATAACTTACAATCCTATCGTAATAATATCCATGCGGTCGTTAGTCGAGTGTCAAAACATCAACGACCGTGATCTTATAATCCGGATATCATGCTCTCTCAAGTAACTCGCTTTACTCCCACTTTGCAAAGATTCACGAGAGTAAGACATTCCTTATAAGAAGGCCATTTCGGATATTCGATCCCAATCATAGATACGCGATTCCCGGACGACCAATCATGTATACTCCGCGACGCTTCAATGATCATACCCAATCACTACCGCATGATCGCCCCGTGGCTGTGGAAACCTCAATAGTGTCAAAGCATGACAATCCACACCGTGATGCCATGAAGACTCGGTCTTAAGGATAATTACACAACAATCACATAGTGTGACACTTATCCGTGTAAGTGGGTCGATCCTAACGTGCGCATTCTCTAATACACGCCCACGCATCCAAGTGTCTCTATACTTCGATGAGCGAGATCTATCCTCGCCCTTAAAGGCATCTAATACGTTAGTCTCTGCTTATACTATCAACGCCTGCTTAATAAGACATCGCCTAGAGACATTTAAGTATCAAACTTATTAAAGTGATTAGAGATCTCATCAACCATAATCGCCTATCATGGTTTCTCTATCACAGTTTAATACTAAGGACGTTATGATATAACAATTCATAATTGATTCTTTAGATGAACAAATATATGACAACATAAAAGTCATTTAACATATGTATAAACATAAAGAAATAGTAGAAATGATCCGACCCGGTCGGATCCGGTCCAACCCAATTGGGTTTAGGACACTATTTCAACAATTCGTACTCCCGAGGGTCTTCTGCTTAGCCAACGCAAATACATTCACTCTCTGCTCTGCCGTGCCAACATGCAAACGGCTAAGCCGTGTATCATACCTATGGCGTCTAATCTTCGGCTTAGTGCTACTGATGGTCAGCCCTTCGAGGATGCTACTCTTTATCGCAGCATTGTTGGTGGTCTCCAGTACCTTAGTTTCACACGTCCGGACATTACGTTCGATGTTCATAAAGTATGTAAGTTCATGCATGCCTCCTCGTACCACTCATTGGGTTGCTGTCAAGCGTATTCTCCGCTACTTGAAACACTCTATCCATGATGGTCTTCTCATTCGGCCTGCCACTTCCATGCTACTTCTGGCCTTCTCTGATGCTGATTGGGCCTCTGATCCTGATGACCGCCGTTCTATTGGTGCGTTCTGCATCTTCTTGGGTAACAATTTAATTAGTTGGCGCTCCAAGCAACAACTCACGGTTGCTAAGAGTAGTACGGAGGCCGAGTATAAGGCTCTATCTCATGCTACTGCCGAGCTGCAATGGATCTCGGCCCTTTTGTCTGAGATGCGGGTTTCCCAACCTAAAGCCCCTACGTTATGGTGTGACAACATTGGCGCGACTTATCTTACTGCCAATCCGGTCTTCCACGCTCGCACTAAGCATATCGAGATTGACTTTCACCATGTTTGCGAACTTGTTGCGGCTCGCAAGCTCAATGTTGCTTTCATCTCTTCCAAAGATCAGCTAGCTAACGTCCTTACTAAGCCGCTTGGCCATGTTCGTTTCACCGATCTCAAGCACAATCTCCATGCCCATTCCATTCTAATGGGATTGCACAGATTGACGACAGTCTCTAAGCCTTAGCCAACAAGTAGCCGCCTAGACTAGGGTTTTATTATTATTGTTTTATGTTCCGTGATTTACCCTGTTGTCAGACTCTATATAAACAATCTATCATGATACAAATGAAATCAATGAGAATACACTTTTACAATTCTAATACATATTATGAAATTATATGAGATATCTTCACGACTTCACACATGTAATCTCTTCATGTGTAGACGTCAGGTAAAAATCAACATTATTGAATATGACCCCAAAAAATCAAATGAGCATATTATTGAAGCGAATAATAAACATTTTGCTAATAATTCCCAATCCATAAAATAAAAAGACACCGGTCAAATCAAACAAAAAGAAATGCTGACAGTTTGGCCACATCTACTCCTCTGCGGCTTCCATATCGGATTTCTTTATCATTCCTACTAGGTCATCTATTATTTCAAATAGACCGTGCATAACGAAGCCACGTGTATAGTGCAAGTGACAACCTTTCTTAGGGTGACCACAATAACGGGAAGTTTTGCGTAGTGTGTCACTCTACATAAAGACACACACCGCGCTGCGTGCTGGTCCCACTGATTTCATTCTCAGACTAATTCAATCTTGCTCAGATCATTCGACGTCTGCGTCAGAGTGTCTCGTAAGTCAGACACACTATACAAAAACTTCACCACAATAACACCCTCAATTAACCCCCCAAAAATTTTCCCAGCCTATCAATGCCTTTATATTTTAGGGGATTACTAGAGTACTTTTTGTGTTAGAAAAAATATATAATTCTCTCTCTTATTAAAACATGTGGTGTAAAATTAATGTGATGATAGATTGAGGAGAAAAGTTGTTTATTGGGGGTTGTATAGAGGATGCTTATTGGAGTGAATTTTTTTTTGGATGTTAAAAAAGTGTAACTAAAACGAAAAACGATGTGTTTGGAGGAAATAATTGAGGCCTCCTACTGGGGTCGCTCTTAGAATAATAATAAATAAACAAAACAAAAAATATGGTGCAAACGAAGATACATTAAAAATTAAGCAAAAATAAATTGTAATCGTCACATCTCAGAATGAAGTATACCGGGAATTCAAAGTCATGCCCTTATGATTATTACAACTTTTTTCATTTATTTACTTACAAAAAATCAATACTGCTAGCTTGTAAGCATTATTATACCACAAAGTAAACTAAAAGAAGGGAAAGATACAAAAAAAAAATACCAATTTTACCTCACGAAAAACATGGGAAGACCAATCCTTTTTGCATACGTGTAGGACTAAAATCCATAATCATACTTTTCTGAGAAACAATATACAATGCCATAAAACTGAACACAAAAGACCTAAATCGAAAGAGGAGAATGAATTAACCACGTCAAAAAACTATTTCATATGTACCCGAATAAATAATAACTATGATTTCATCTGTAAATCTGCACATATCTTGTATCATTGTCACCGTCTCATATGAAGTGCCCCAACACAACAATCGCACAACATCCTCCTGTAAAACGCAAAATAAAAGGAGTACCAAAAAAATTCTGAAAGTAGGCAAAGCCAAAACGAAAATGAAAAGAGAAAAATAATGCAATAGTTACTCATTCAAATCATTATAAGGGGAAATCCACAACAAAGTTCACCGAAAAAACACAACAACAATAATGACAAAAAGAGAGAGAGAGAGAGAGAGATGCTAGTTTATGGGAAGTTTTGCGTGGTGTGTCTACGTGAAGACACACGCGCTGCGTGCTGATTCTGTCACACGATTTCATTCTGCACTTAATCGTGTGGTTCGGATCGTCTTGCGTCGTCAGATGTGCATTTCACGTGAGTCACACTATATACAAAAAACTTCACAGCTAACACACCAGAAATATCGTGGTTAGTTTGAGGGTTTTATAAGATAACAATAATGACAGAGAGAGAGAGAGAGAGAGATGCAGCTAACACACCAGAAATATCGTGGTTAGTTTGAGGGTTTTATGAGATAAAAAGCCCAGCCAGTTTATCGGGTGGGTTTTACGGTTTTCGAGCAGGTCAATATCAAAATCTAGTTAAATTATACATTCAAATATAGTATAGATAAAGATATATCATATTTGTGTAATAATTCTCCTCGACATCATTATTCTACATACAAAGATGAGGAGATTATAGTTTACACTTCGCTGGGAGCCTTTGAATCGAGCTGCATTCGTGTCCGCAGGACGCGCACTCGCACACAAGTTCAAGCTGAAATCCGGATGGATTTGCAATCCCCTGTGCCCGCGCGTAGAGAACGGTGTATAAAGTTGGTAAATTCTTACCACTACACTAATTAATACAACATCATATATATGTTGGCCCTTTTCCTTCCTTCCTTCCAATGTGGGAGAAATTGGTTTCTCCAATTTTCTCTTTATTACTAACACTTTTCATTCACCACTTAGGCCCAATAGGCCCAATATGACATATTATTTAAAATATCCATTTTAACCATCATTTTCCAACAATAAACGGTATACCAGTAAAGATAGCATGGATGAATAAGAATCGATTTACTTTCACACACAAAGCCGTAGTCATTTTCTGCCATCATCAATCTTTTATCTGCAAATGATTAAATTCCAATAAGTAGAAATACACAAATTACTGTCACTGGATTGGATGGATGCCTGAAATTTCAAATATTCGAATCTGGATCGGACATGTTTGGCTGAGTTCATCTATAATAATTATCGATCTGTTCGTTGCCAACCCATGATCCTGATCGACTCTTTCATTGTATTTAATCTGCAAATGATCGACTCTTCCATCATATTTAATCTGTAAATGATCAAATCGAAATAATTAGATACCTTGCTCTTCGTCTCAATCGAAGCATTCCTCTTACTGTAATCAGTGAAAGGCATGCATAGATTAAAAATGATGTCTTATATGCTTTTTTAAATTGAGCACTCCGATATTAATATTTCATAAAAGTCAAAGTGGGGAGACGCAGCGCCGTCTGAGATTTCAGGAAAGTCGGTTATGTAAAAGTGTCATGTCCATAGTAGAAGCATTCCTTGATAGTTCAACCAACGAATTAGGCATCACTCCAGCAACGGATGAACAAAAAGTGCACACAAAATACATCCACAAAAGATCATTCAATTATATTTGAGGGAATGAAACAATAAATCTCATTACCATTGCAGACAATATCATAACCTCTATGTACAAATAGGTTAAGGCTATCTGCAAAATATCTTATTAGTGAATCTTCAATTACATTATACAATTTGATGAAATAAAGTTATTCCAAGCTTTTGAGGAGTTATTTCTGGTTTTCTCCTTTTCTCCACCATCTCTAGCTTGAGTAGATCGAGCTAGATCTTCATTGTTGAAGGTATGAAGCTTTGAACGTTCCTTTTTGTCTTCAATATGGTAGATCTGTTCGTATTTATGTGTTTTAGTTAATCTGCATGTTTAAAGACTCCATGATTTACTTAGATTAATCGTAATTGAGCAATGTAGATCCAGGGATAGGAAAAGCCGACCCCGGTAAACCGGCGGTCTATACCGGTTTACCGAGGCAATATTTAAAAAACCTAAAACTGGGATTCACTACAGCTACGTTGATCGGCAGGTTTAATTAACAGTAGGTTAGATCTGGCCAATCTTCTTATTGTAATCATAAAACTAGCATGAAATACGAATAGTGAAGTGTTAGTTTGGACATAGTATTGAATGGACCCTAGGAACGTGTTGATCAGTGTTGAGAGCTGTCTAGGCGGGTTAGCGGTATGAGTTATCGCTCGATATCGGCAATTCAAGTTCTTTATGCGTATGGCTATTACGGACCAAATAATGAGGGTAGCTTGCGTATAGATTGTCTACTACCATTGTCGGAGTAGATAGGGTTAGGAGTTGCACCCGTAGCTGATAACTAAATCAAAAGCTCGCTCGATTAATTTAAGGAAATTATGTGAGGAAGTAAACGTAACGATTAACTAATCCAAGTTAGTAGATCGGTGAGAAGAGGGGGAGAAATACCAAGTTTCTTTTATGTTTATTGTTGGTCCATGACCGCCTCTATGTTGCTTCTTAATTAGGTTAGAATCGTGTATAGTTAAAGTTGCATTGTCTCTATGGGATCGACCGTGACTAGCATTTACTATACTACGATGTACCTAGTATTCTTGCTAGTAATATCGACGTTAGTGACTTACACGCGATCAGTTGGGGAATTCAGTTGTCAGCTGGAAAGCAACTTTACAAGCAAAAGTAGCTTTGTCAACTACCGAGGCAGAGTATATGGCTCTTACTGAAGCAGACAAGGAAGCAATCTGGTTGAAGGGTCTAGTCAGTGATTTGGGGCTACATCAGGATCAAGCTGAGATTTATTGTGACAGCTTGAGTGCAATTTGTCTAGCTAAAGATCAGGTTCATCATGAGAGAACCAAGCATATTGATGTGATATATCATTTTCTGAGAAATGAGAAGAGAGTTGCGGTGAAGAAAATCAGAACAAAGGAAAATCCTGTTAATATGCTTACTAAACCAGTTCAACAAAGCAAGTTCAGTTATGTCTGGACTTGCTTAACATTCAAAGCTTATAATCAGTTTTCTAGAAACTCAGTTGAGGGCAGGTCAGTGATGTATAACATTTATATGATAAAAATTACGATGTTTTATATACTTTATCAACTCTTTTTATATAAAATATAAGAAATTATAACGATAATCTTATGAAATATTATTAGTTATGAATAAATCTAAATACTATAAAAATCTAGTAAAAGTAATAAAAAGTTATAAATTTTGTACTGGTTTAGTAACCGGAGTGTCGTGTCAGATTTACGTGGGTATTTTTGGTATTTTATTTGCAGATTTTAGGTAAACCAAGACCCCGAGTGACGACACTTTTTGAAGTAAAAACATGTCTTTTGAAGGAAGTAAGGAAGTGCCATGAGATTTAAAGTTCAAGTGGATCAACGGTTCGTGATACTATTATCGAGATATATATTCGACGAACAAATGGCCCATCAAAAAGGCATTTTCTGAAGAAGAGTCCTTCATAGAAGTTATAGATCTTTTCAAGAGCTTTGCAACGCTTCTTGAATTATGACATTCGGAGATCCAGAACTCAAGTTATGATTTTATCAAGTTTCAGATCAAGATGTGAAAATAAACTACCCGGATCAATCCGGATTAACCTCGGATCGAACCGAGGAAACATAATGATTATCAAACATGTGGTCCTGCAGAGAATAATCTAGGGGATAATATTTTTTATTCCCGGATCGATCCGGCATCACCTCGGATCGATCCGGCCCTGGGAAATTCTGCCTATAAATAGAGCAGTTCATACAGCCTGCAGGGGGTACCAATATATCTTCAAAAACCTCTTTTAATTAGTAGTAGTATGTATATATGCCTTATGCCATAAATAAAGTAGTAATAAGTATCGTTGTAATGCTCGAGAAATTATCAGAAGATCAATGTTGCTGAAGTCGTTGTAATACGATCTCGATTCAAAGATTGTAATCGGGTAAATTTTTAAAGTATTTATGTTTGTTATGTTTGTTTTTATCTTTTTATAATGTTTTTAGGCTAAATCTAATAACTAGCCAAAGTTATGTAATCGTTTTATTTCGATCTTTTCGGTAAAGGAATGTTGTCTAATTAAAATTGACTAAAATTGAGTTAATTGAATCTTTTTCTATTTTGCAACGTATTGATAATATTCGGATTGACGTAATTAACCAAGATGAATCGCAACATATAACCTAATGATGAACCGACGGAGAAGTTAGGATATGAGATAAAAGATAGAAAACCGGAGGGTAAAATTGGCCGTCGTGAAAGCGTGACTACGGAATCCTATTTCCTACCGGAGGCGATTTGTCTTGGGAAAGATGAATCTTATTAAAATTGTGCTCGAGATCATAATAATGTTAAAATCAAAGGTTTAATTGAAACTAACACCGGAAAGTTAAATCGATCCGCCTGACAACCGGAGCCTTTTGAATAACATCGGCCGTCGACAAACGGAATAACCTCTTTTATCCGGGGTAGATTTGTACTCGCACTGCTCGCACTAATCGAGATTAGCATGGGGCGATTGTGGAGATTGAATCGATGACAATGACATATGACAATTTCATACGCTTCGTGTGAGGAGGAATTGTTAACCTCGAGGAGTGCACCGTTTCATTTACTCAATTGGACCTAATATAAAAGGAAAGATCGAGCACATTCCGTTTCTTGAAAAGATCGTATAAATCAATTATATAAACTTTGGCTAGTTCTCTAATAATATATTGGTATCTATATATTTATATCTATATATATATTTTGCAATCCATGTATATCTATATATATTTATATATCTATATATATTATATTAGAATAACTTTTAAATTACGCATTTATTTTATGTTAAGTAGAATAGTAGTAATTTGTGTCATAAAACTGCGATTTAGATCGAGTTAATAACAGATCTTTGGTGTTTAACCACACTTAGAAGAATTACCAAGTTTCCACGAGGATTCGACACTCGACTCACCATACTAGCACTACAGTTTGACCCGATACACTCGTCCGGTTAAGGATCGGTATATAGCACTGTAAAAGGCCACGTCGACTTTCTCGGCGCCATTTGCGGGACACGTCGCTAATTTTTCTTTGTGTCTTTGGTTACTACTTGTATTAGCTCAAAATTCTAGAGAATAAGTCAACACTTTTTCTTATCTCATTTCTATTTTATTTTTTTCGCTGGTATCTACTTTCTTTTAGTTACCAATTTTTCTTCTTTACCAAAGTCGAGTATTTTCTATTTTCGTTAGTTGATGACCGTAAGTGGTAAGGCCCCGCTCACTCCTTATAAGCCCGACATAAACACTTACGAAAGGCAGTTAAGAGTAGAGAATAAACGTGGTCATACTAGTCGGGGAAATCTGACGAATCATCTTCAAACAAAAATACGAGAATGGCCAAATCGGTGATGAAACACTGAACAAGGGCTAGAACATGCTCAGGGCATGGACAACACCTGTTAACCCTAATAATAATCAAAATAATAATAATAGAAATAATCGAATCGGAACCGTAACAATCGTAATAACCCACCAAACCCGAGACCTATCTGTGATCAAACCGTAAGAAGAAACCAGACTAATAATCCCATACTTTTACCCAATGAAGGAGCAAACAATTTCGAGATTAAATCTCATCTTTTTGGTTTAATTGACGCAAGAGCCCAATTCCTAGGAGAGGATGATGAAGATCCACATCATCATCTCTATCTTTTGAAGAATCGTAATACAACCAAAAGTCAAGGTGCTCATAAGAACTAACGAGGATGACTATGTTTCCTTTTTCTTTGAAAGGACGAGCACGAGATTGGTTTATGTCTCTTCCACATCATTCACTTACAAGTTGGGAGGATATTCAAATGAATTTACGAAACAATATTTCACTCTGGACGAAATTTGGAATTAAAAGTCGAGGTTGCTAACTTTAGACAAGGATCTGAAGAAACGCTTGGGAATGCCTGGGAAAGATTTAAAAAATTGTTAAGAGCTTGTCCCGACCATGGTTATTCCTTAGATATGCAAATTCAACTTTTCTGTCGTAAATTAAGAAAAGACTCACGTGCGGATGTAGATCATGCATGTGGTGGTTCTTTAATGATGAGTGAAGCTCAAATAGTTTACGATGCTATAGAAAAAGATTTCCAAAATAATGAATGTGGGAAACCGGTTCTAGCACCGTAAAAGTAGCTTTTGCGTAAAAGAATGTACATCTAATACGTAGTTCTAGCACATTGAAAGAGAATTTGAGTAGGAAATTTGATGGCCTACAATCAAACAAAACCAAAGTTCGAAAATATAGTACACCAACCGAATACTCAAATCAGATAATATGCCATTAGGAATCGAAGAGCCAATGTAATATTCAAGAGAGGAGGTGAGTTTTCTTGAGTGAGTTTTCTTCAAAGAAGATAGGAATTTGAACAATGCATACTCAAACTCGTTTAATGCTATTAGAAGAGATCACCCTACTTATCGATGGTCCGAAAACCCTAGTAAGCAAGGACAACCGCCATATCCAAATCCGTATAGAATATGAATAATAATCAAGTTTATCAAGAAAACACATCTAATCAGAATTTACAATCATTACCTAGATCCTATCCTCAAGATACCACTCAAAGTATACCAAGAACTCAAAGTTCAACTCAACCTGCAGAAGGGGTTGAAAAATGGGAAAAACTAATGGAAAATATGATAGGTGTAGTATCTACTCAAGCTAAGAATATGGAAACATTGATGACTTCTATTGGTACAGTCACTAAAGATATGAGTACAATAAAAACATCTATGAGTGGCCATGATACCAGAATGAGAACGATAGAAGCCTCATTAAGAAATATGGAAGATCATTTGAGTAGGGAAGGTGAACGTAACAACAGTAGACCTCCAGGAGGATTACCAAGCAATCTTGAAAGGAACCCAAGAGAGGTAAATGTTGTAGATTCACGAGAAGTAGAAAACTCGTGGTAGTAATGGGGTAGAAAACTTGGAAATAATGAAGTAGAAAATGATTTAGATGGAAAAATGATGAAACTAAAGATGAACTTGAATTCACTAATGAGGAAGAAGAAATTATAGAGAATTTCTTGAAAAGAAATAAAGTTTGGAACCGAGAGAATGAAGGTGAGAAATGGGTAAAAATCCTTGTAGGATTTTGAAAGATCCCATGGATAAAGATTTAAGGAATTTATTTAAGGAACATGTTAGAATAGAGGATAATGAAAACAAGGATGAAAACAGGAAGAGCAGAAGGAATCAAGTAGAGATTGATTCAGGGGAATGTTTTAAAAGAAAAACTCAAGATCATGATATCAAGCATCAAGTAATACTCAAAAGTTTAAGGAAAAGGAAAAGAGAAAATGACTCGGGATGAAAGGTTATAGATTTGGAATCTTTACCTTACCCACCTAAAGATCAAATTAAAAGATTAAAAGCGATAAGAAGTATGCTCGTTTCCTTGATACTTTTAAATCATATTCATGTTAATATCCCCATTATCGAAGCTCTAATTAGTATGCTGCTTATGGAAAGTTTCAAAGATATTACATCAAACAAGAAAAAATTAGAGGAATATGAGAATATATGCCTAAATGAAGAATGTTCTGTGCTTTGCAAAGATAAGTTACCACCTAAACTGAAAGATCTGGAAGTTTTACCATTCCATGTGAAATTGGAGGATTTCTGCATTTAAGAAGGTCTTATGTGATCTTGGAGCTAGTATAAATCTCATGTCTTATGAGGATTATAAGAAGCTAGGTATAGGAAATCTTACGAAGATCGAAATGACTCTGCAGATGGCGGATAGATCGATTAAATACCCTAAAGGAATTATTGAGGACGTATTGGTTAAAGTAGACAAGTTCTATTTTCCAAAGAGACTTTGTAGTTATGGAAATGGAAGAAGGATATTCAGCGCCACTTATCTTAAGTCGACCATTTCTAGCTACAGGAAGAACTTTAATAGATGTCCGAAAGGAGAGTTAATTACGAGAGTCAATGAAGATGAAGTTACTTTCAATATTTTCAAAGCTATGAACCATCCATACAAATCATCGAGAATCATGTTCTTTTATAGAAGATATTCATTCTGCCTATGATAATCGATCACCAACTTTTGAAGATAGATTAGAAGAATGTTTAACTCTATCTATCTATCTATAAGGAAGATGAGAAAGACACCGAAATGAAAGAAATAATTCTTTCTCTGTGATAAAGGAAGTTTTACTTTTAAACCATCATGGCATAAGTATTTGGAATTAGAACTAGAAGGACCGGTTCTTAAACCATCACCTGGAAGATCCACCTAAGAATGCGAATTGAAACCGTTACCTTTAAATCGAAATATGCTTTTCTTGAAATTAATAATCTATTACCGGTTATTATTTCATCTTCTTTAACTGAGCAACAGGAAAATCAATTACTTAGAATGTTGAAAAAGCATAAGAAAGCTTTTGGATGGACAGTTGCCGATATTCGAGGTATTAGCCTTGAGATTTATGCGTTCATAAGATAATTCGAAGGAAGATGCTAAACCTTGTATTCAACCGCAACGCCGCCTCAACCCAAATTTGCAGTTAATTGTTAAGAAAGAGGTCATTAAGCTATTAGAAATGGGGATAATTTTTCCCATATCAGATAGTGAATGGGTAAGTCCAACTCAAGTGGTACCAAAGAAGGGAGGTTTCACAGTGAAAGAGAATGAAGGAATGAATGGATTCCGACAAGAGAGATTACAGGTTATCGAATGTGCATTGATTTTAGAAAACTGAATGATCATACTAAGAAAGATCATCATCCACTTCCATTCATAGTTCGGATGTTGGAACGCTTAAGTGGACATAAGTATTATTGCTTCTTAGATGGTTATTCGGGATATTTACTGATTTTCATTGCAGCAGAGAGATAGAGAAAAACTACTTTCACTTGTCCTTATGGAACTTTTGCTTATAAAAGAATGCCGTTTGGTTTATGTAATGCACCAGCTACGTTTCAAAGGTGTATGATGGCTATATTTGTTTACATGGTTGAGAAATTCTTAGAAATTTTATGGATGACTTTAGTGTTTATGGAGATTCATTTGATGTTTGTTTGTTACACTTAGAGCAGTGTTACAACGCCGTGAAGATACCAATCTAGTACTAAACTCGGGAAAAATGCCACTTAATGGTATCGTAAGGAATTGTTTTAGGTCATAGAATCTCTGAAGAAGGTATTGAAGTTGATAAAGCTAAAGTCGAGGTAATTGAAAAGTTACCTCCACCGCTTAATTTAAGAACCCTAAGAGGATTTCTCGGACATGCAGGTTTTTATAGAAGGTTCATTGCTTTGATTTCTAAAAAATAGCAAAGCCTCTAAGTCATTTACTTGAAAAGGAAGTACCTTTTAACTTTGATAGTAAATGTATGGAAGCCTTTCAGACCCTAAAAGCGAGGTTGACTACTGCACCAGTGCTAGTAGCACCAGATTGGAATTTGCCGTTTGAGATTATGTGTGATGCAAGTGATTTAGTTTGTAGGAGCTGCTTTAGGTCAAAGGTATAACAAAATTCTCAAAGCAATCTACTATGCATCTCACATTGAACGCACTCAACTTAATTATGCAACTACAGAAAAGAAGCTGTTGGTCGTGATTTTTGCCTTGGATAAGTTTAGATCGTATATTTTGGATCTAAGGTAATAATTTATACTGCACTATTCAAATTTCAAGTATTTACTAAGTAAGAAAGATGCTAAACCTCGCCTTCTTAGATGGATTCTCTTACTTCAAGAATTTGATATTGAAATTAAAGATAAAAAAGGAAGTGAGAATGTAGTAGCAGATCATCTAAGTATAATGGAAAATGATGAAGAAATTGGGAATGAAATTAAAGATTCATTTCCTGATGAACTACTGTTTAGAATAGATACTCCTTCAACCATGCAGTTATTAAAAAATAGAATTCCTTCTAAGGAAATATCACCTTGGTTTGGAGATATCATTAATTACTTAACCCGTGATTATATTCCGTCTCATTGGACTTGGCAACAGAAAAAGAAGTTCTTTTATGACTTAAAAATTTATTACTGGGAGGAACCAGACCTTTTCCGTAAATGTTCGGATGGGATAATCAGAAAATGTGTGTCTGATAATGAAATTTTAAGTGTTTTGTCATTTTGTCATGATCGTGAGGCAGGAGGTCATCATGGAGGTTGGAAAACTGCTTTTAAAGTTTTACAATGTGGTTTTTATTGGCCTACACTATATAGAGATGCTTATAAGTATGTTAAATCTTGTGAATCTTGTCAAAAATGGGGAAATGTATCTAAAAACATGAAATGCCTATGCAACCTATTTTAGAATGTGAGTTATTTGATGTTTGGGGTATAGATTTCATGGGAACTTTCCCTATATCTTTTCGAAAAAGATTTATTCTTGTAATGGTAGATTATGTTTCAAAATGGGTAGAAGCTGAAGCTCTTCCCACTAATGATACCAAAATTGTCCTACGATTCCTTAAAAATAATACATTTACCAGATATGGCATTCCGAGGGCTATCATTAGTGATAGAAGGTCACACTTTTGTAATAGACCATTTACTAAGATAGTTGAAAAATATGGTGTAACATATAAGTTAGGAACACCCTATCATCCGCAAACCAGTGGTCAGGTAGAGGTGTCTAATAGAGAAATTAAAAGAATTGTAGAAAAAACAGTGGACTCAAATCGTAAAAACTAGGCAGTTAAATTAGACGATGCATTATGGGCGTCTAAGAAAGCCTTTTAAGACACCAATTGGTTGTTCTCCTATAAGCTAGTCTTTGGTAAGTCTTGTCATCTCCCAGTTGAGTTAGAACACCGAGCCTTCTGGGCTATTAGATTTCTGAATTTCGATCCTAAGGTCAGCCGGTGATCATAGATTGCTTCAATTAATGTAACTAGAAGAATTTCATCTCGATTCTTATGAAAACGCTCGAATCTACAAGGAACGCACGAAATCTTTTCATGATAAGAGAATCTATAGTCGTGAGTTCCATGTAGGTGATCGAGTGCTCTTGTACAATTCACGTTTAAAGTTATTTCCAGGTAAGCTTAAATCAAGATGGACAGGTCCATTTAAAGTAACGAGGGTTTACAAATCTGGAGCTGTTGAACTAACTGATGGAAATACAACTTTTATAGCCAATGGCCACAGAGTGAAGTTATTTGTGGAGGGAGAAAGAATCACGTTAAAGAGAGAAGTAATGCTACTGACTGATCCCCCGACAAATTGAAAAAGCAGAGAAATCAAGAAATTGAAAAGCGAGAGAAACTCAAAACAAATTAATACCAAAGCTATCCATCTTTACTCTACTTTTCTCGTGTTTTATATGTTTAAACTAGTCTCGTCTTTTACCGGATAGACGTAAAAGAACTAGATGTCTTTTTTAGATAGAATAGGAGTTTTTATTTTACTTTTGAAGTTAGGCCTTGATAAAGATGTCGCGTTTAAAATAGAAGCTTTAGTTTTTGAGAAAAACAAGCAATTGTTGAGAGAGATCAAATTGAAAGAAATATGTAATGGAAAATCGAGAAGTTCGATAAAGAGAAGGGCAAAGTTTTTAAGAAGATGCAGAATCTGTGGAAAAAGTGAGCATGATGGGAAATGTGGAGAAAACACAACCAAATCTCAGGATGAGTGTTTGAATGTTGTTAAGAAGGGAACGATTAGGTGGTTATCCGAAAATCCCGATGGAGATCAAAGAGAAAATTCGAACGCCTCATTTCTTAAGGTTAGGTTGATAGAACGTTACGTCAGAACCCTGGAAGATTTAGAAATAATGGAATTATGACCCTTATAAGTTTTATAAAATTTTATATAACTTTTGAAAATTTTATAGAAAGGATCTTTATGAAATTATTAAAGGTTTTATAAATTTTTTATAAAAGGTTTTAATTAAACATTTGCAGAAGTATTATTAAGGTTTTATAAAATTTTTATTAAGTTTTAAAGAGCTTTTGAAAAAGAAAAAAAAAAACTTTTTGTCGGATCGATCCGACATGACCCCGGATCGATCCGGAGACTAAAAAACCTAAAAAAAAAGGGAACGGGTTCTCTTCTTCTTCTTCTTCTTTCATTTCTTTCAAACAAATTCGCCCTCCCTCTCCCCCCATTCAAATTTTTTTCTTCAAATCATCACATAAAATTACTATTAAACTACCACAATCCTTACACTCTTCTCATTTTCCTCTCTTCTCTTCAAATTTTCAATTTTATTGGAGAAATTTTCAAAGAAAAGCTTCGACTTTCACTCCGGTGATATTCATCTTTTCCGGCCAACTTTTCAACCTTTTAAGCACTATAAGGTAACATTGTAGTCATTTATTTTGTTAATTTCGTTTTTTGTTCAACTTTTTATTTAATTTTAACTATTTTGTTACTCATTTGTGTTGTTGTTTTGTGTTGTTTTGTTATTGTGTCACTATCGTAGAATGGCCGAATCATCAAAAGCCACTAAAAAACGTAAGCCACATATCCCTACCCAAATCCCGGTCATAGAGACTAGGCCTTTAACAGAAGAAGAATTGGCCGTTAGTTTTGAAAGAACCGCGTCTAGAGCAGCTAGAAATGCCTTAAAAAATAAATTTAGACAGTGTTTAGTTGCAATAGAGAGGGGTCTAGATTTCAAGGATTTGGGAAGGGAGGTGAAAGAGATTTTCGAAAGGCGACAGTGGTTGGAGTTAGCCAGTTTAAGGTCAGGTGAAGTTAACACAACCTTAGTAGCTGAATTTTATTCTCTAGTAGCAACTCATAATGCAACAGAGAATGGTGAGTTAACTTCTGTCAGCCTAAGGACCAGGACAGTGCCGTTTAATCCCCAGTTTATAAATGCTATATATGGTATCCCTGATATACCAGAGGATGAGGATTATTATACGGTATGGAATTTAGATGAGCTTGCAGACTTTGACTATATAGTCTCGGCAAATTCAAAGACGAGTTAGATCCCACAGCCGTCTGGCATGAAAATAGGTTTTCCTATGGAAAATGTATAAGGGATATGAGAGCTATTAAACGTTTTATCGATTCGACTCTTTACCCTTCTCGGCATTTTGTATCTTTTGGTAAGGAGGATCTGTGTATTGCTTGGGCCATGGTCAACGATATACTGTGGATGTAAGCGTGGTTATGTATAAAGCGGGCCAAGGAATTTGTCTCAATCGCTAAACTAGGCGATCCATGCCTTTTTCCTTGTTTTATTTCTTCCTTGTGTCGCCAGACAGTGTTCTGAGCTTCCAAATGATAATCTGATTATGGTTGATGAAACACTTATAGGTCCTAGTTTACCACGTGACGCCGGCAGGAAGAATAGATTTTATGAACCCTAACCGCCGTCAACCTCAGCCTATGCCACATGTTTCTCAATCCACTACTATTCCTCCATCATCTAGTCAAACTCAAACTCAACTTCCAAACGCCATCACATACGACATGTTTCAATCCTTGGCCTATGATGTTCATCGTGCCAATGCCAATATGGCTGTTTTTTGCGAAAGGAATAGGTTGTGGTCTCAAGATTTACGCCAAGGCATGCGAGGTATATATCGATGAATATACTGCAGAACCCTACCTATGCCGAGATGGATATTCCGCGATTGCCAATCCGCACCGTATACCTTGCCCGACTTTATTCCACCGATGCCACCTCGATCAAACTTCCAACAAATGCCACATTCTTTTGGATTTCAAACTAGTGGTATAGGGGATTTTTCGACAGTACTACTCAAATGCGACATCCGATTGGGAAGGATTTGGATCATTTAGCCATACCACGACGGGATGGGAAGCACTTTTTCCGATGTCACGGCGAGGGGATGAGCTCGATGGGATTAGAGGGCTCGATTAGGATGTCGACACATTTTCAAGAACCATTTCATGATTCGACTTATGATCCGGCCAGTTCTCAAGCCATGCCAAGTTCAAGCCACGTCGAGATGAGTGATGAGGAGGATTGATTTAAACCATTTTATGATTATTGACATTGAAAACAATTTATTTTTCGTACAACTAGTCCACGATTTTATTATTCGTACGATTTTATGTTACTTCGATTCTATTTTTGTACGATTTTAGGTTATTTTGATTTTATTTTCGTGGAATTTTATTTTACTTTCGTTTGATTTTATGTTATTACGCACCGTGTAGTAAAATTTATTTTGATAACATAAAAAATAAAAAAAAAATTAAATAAAAAAAAAAAAAAAAAAAAAAGTTAGGAAGAAAACATATCAAACTAGGAAAAAATCTGGGCATTTTTTCAAGCCAAAACAACTCTGTCCGTGAATAGTGAGTTCCCGGATCGAACCGACCTAACCCCGGATCGATCCGGCGTAAGTGTACCGACCTGAAAAGATTTCTAGCTGCTAGGCCGGATCGATCCGGCCCTTTTCAGGATCGATCCGGGAAGTACAAAAACGCCAAAAAAGAGATCTTTTCTACTTTTACATGATAGATACATTTCTATAAAAGGAAATAGCAGCAGCCTTCAAACTTTGCTCATTCCTTTTCTTCTTCTATCTGTCTGAGCTTAGTTTCTTTATCTGATAAAAATGTCTAATCACTCCTCCCCCTCGGTTAATAGTTACGAACCACATACGCCTGATGGTGTGGTTCCCGAAAGCCATGCCTCGTGTTTTCACAATGACGTTCCGAGACGTCTAAATTTTGTCCATTCTCCTATTATGATGGAGAAAGGCTTAAATACGGAAAAAATCGATCAGTGGGGACGAAATCTAATCCGTGGTTGTGGATGGAAAAAGCTGATTAGGACTCCCAGAGGTAGAATTAACATTTCAATTGTTAGAGATTTTTATGCATCTCTTCATCGATATAACGACAAGCAATTTCGCCTCATCTTATTACTGTTAGGGGCATCGTTATATCTTTTTCTCCAGTCATCATAAATCAAATATTTCAAATCCCACCATCTACCTTTGATCAAAACCCACACTTCGAGTTTCTATGGGAACTCGGAAATGCTTATAATGTTGTTAATCGTACTGCAGAAGCTTTTCAATATGTGTTTCCACTGTTTGATCATAACTATGATTCTTCAACTCTGGCTTTACCCCCTCATCTGAGGGCATGGAAACGCTTCATTAATTCCCGGATCTATCCAACTAGAGATTTTTTTGGGGTTACTGATGATGAAATGCTTCTGTTATATGCACTGACTGTGGGGGCATATATTGACTGGGGGATTTTGATGTTCAAAACGGAAATTAATTTTGCAGTGGAGAGGCGTAATAGGGGAAGACCACTACCGTTTGCCTGGGTTATCTCTCAACTATGTGTTCATCTAAATCAAGTGCCTGAGTTTAGTATGCAGATTTATTTTTCCATCTCGCGATTCTCGGTTGGGATTACTTCCGGTAGATACTCCCGGATGTTCATCGGCGCTTGATGTGTTGTTTGAGTTGGTAGAAATCGATGATAGATGTCAGTTGGAAGTTTGTTAAGTTGGTAGTCAATTAAGTTAGTAGTTTAATCTCTTGTTTAATCAGTTTTATTTAAGTTTGTAATAATATTCATAATATATAATATATATGTCATTTTCTTTAATCAAAGTAAAATATGTTGAGAAAAATAATAAAAATCAAAATCGTATAAAATTTTAATTTTTCTTTCGAACCTATTTTTTTATTACTCAATTTCAACATCGGACGATGCCATTTCTGTAGTGGGGAGTAGAGGTAAGTTAGTAAATAAAAATTAAAATTTTCTCATATAAATTTATACTTAAGTGCTTAATACTTAGTTTAATTTTTCTTGAATAAAAATAAGTAGATAGTATATAATTAATATGAATAAAAATAATATAAATTGGTAAGAATAGATTTTGATTAAGTAAAGTAAATTAGATATATTATAATTATATTATATGTCAGTTTTAGATTTTTATAAGATTTTAAGTATATGTAACTATACATAAATATTATCAAGTAAGTTTCATATGAAATTTAGCAAATATACTTATATCTATAATAAAATATTAGAATAATTTTCTTTTCAATATGAAATATGAATATGGAATCGGATAAGGAATGATGAGATTTTTAAGACCACAAAAAATAAAACTATAAATAAATAAAATTTATCTAAATAAATTTCTAATTTTTGACCCTACCTCAGCCTTGATTAAAGTTATCAAGACCTCACTCGAAATAGCCATTTTGATTAAACTAATTATAACCGACCCTTAGCTTATTTTGGTCTACATTTCCTAAAAATCCTCTGAGTTTGTACGTACTTATGAAAGGAGATGATGACACGAGAGCTAAGTATCGTTACAAAAGAATGGTGTATGCTGAGATTGGAAAAATTAGATAAGTATCAGTATATTCGATCTTACCTCATAGTCGATTTTGGTAATGAGTTCGGATATGTTAATATTCTATAAAAGAATTAAGAACGAAGCACCATATTTTTACAGAATTAATCAAATACCAGGTATCTTCCTTATCTTTGATCGACAACTTAAATATAAAAAGAACATATCGGTTGTAGCTACCAATGATTTGAGTGCAGTAGGGTGTTATCTCGAAATGTCCTATATCACTATGAGGTTTAAAAGCTCCCGATTGCCTGATGATAATAGTCCAAATTGGGGTATTATCTCGAAATGTCCTATTCTTTGGGAATGAAGGCATATAAAAATAAAAATAAAAAAGTCGAATCATAAGATCTCAAGAATGATTACAAGTTTAAGGAAACCGGACTTGTAATTTTAGATCGAAAGAGTAGTACTCCGATCAATCTTGATGAAGCAATGCTTAAAAGTTTGATTTTCTACACACACGCACGCTTTTAGTTCTTAAGTATGTTTAAAATAAAAAATTAAAAAAAAAAAGAGAAAATCTGGAAAAAAAAAAGGTGAAATAATATCAGAATGTTATTAATCGAGATATTTTTGATCAAAATTATGAAGGTGTAAGTGCGTGCGATTTACTTGCTTTTCTCTTTTGATTTCCTTTTATCCTTTCGATTAACCAATACCCTGAGCCTAAAACGTATAAGTCATTTTGTCAACTACTTGACTTAGTCCTTGATTCCGAATATTTCATATAAGTTGAGATAGGAGAATAATTCTAGAATTTTAATTATATTTATTAAGTAGATTATGCAGAATTTCATTTGAATAATAGTTGATAAATAATTTATCTAAGTTATATACACTTTTTATCTTGTTAATTTCTAAGAAAGATATAATTAATATATTTATAATATTGAAATGATATTTTACTAACTTGAAATTTAATCTACCAAGTATATCATTTTATTGTAATTTTTATATATTATCGCTTATTTTGCTTTAGAGGACGATCAAAGAGCTAAGTGGGGAGTAGTTGATGTATAACATTTATATGATAAAAATTACGATGTTTTATATACTTTATCAACTCTTTTATATAAAATATAAGAAATTATAACGATAATCTTATGAAATATTAATAGTTATGAATAAATCTAAATACTATAAAAATCTAGTAAAAGTAATAAAAAGTTATAAATTTTGTAATCTTGGTTTAGTCACCTGAGTGTCGTGTCGATTTACATACGGTATTTTGGTATTTTATTTGCAGATTTTAGGTAAACCAAGACCCCGAGTGACGACACTTTTTGAAGTAAAAACATGTCTTTTGAAGGAAGTAAGGAAGTGCGGCGAGATTTAAAGTTCAAGTGGATCAACGGTTCGTGATACTATTATCGAGATATATATTCGACGAACAAATGGCCCATCAAAAGACATTTTCTGAAGAAGAGTCCTTCATAGAAGTTATAGATCTTTTCAAGAGCTTTCCAACGCTTCTTGAATTATGACATTCAAGATCCGAACTCAAGTTATGATTTTATCAAGTTTGAGATCAAGATGTGAAAATAAACTACCCGGATCAATCGGATTAACCTCGGATCGAACCGAGAAACATAATGATTATCAAACATGTGGTCCTGCAGAGAATAATCTAGGGGATAATATTTTTTATTCCCGGATCGATCCGCATCACCTCGGATCGATCCGGCTCGGGAAATTTCCGCTATAAATAAAGCGCGATTCATACAGTCGCAGAGAGGGTACCAATATATCTTCAAAACCTCTTTTAATTAGTAGCGATATGTATATAGGCCTTATGCCATAAATAAAGTAGTAATAAGTATCGTTGGAATGCTCGAGAAATTATCGAAGATCAATGTTCTTTGAAGTCGTTGTAATACGATCTCCGATTCAAAGATTGTAATCGGGTAAAATTTCTAAAGTATTTATGTTTGTTATGTTTGTTTTTATCTTTTATAATGTTATTAGGCTAAATCTAATAACTAGCCAAAGTTATGTAATCGCTTTTATTTCGATCTTTTCGTAAAGGAATGTTGTCTAATTAAAATTGACTAAAATTGAGTTAATTGAATCTTTTTCTGTTTTGCAACGTATTGATAATATTCGGATTGACGTAATTAACCAAGATGAATCGCAACATAACCTAATGATGAACTGACCAGAGAAGTTAGGATATGAGATAAAAGATAGAAAAACCGGAGGGTAAAATTGGCCGTGCGAAAGCGTGACTACGGAATCCTATTTCCTACCCGGGGGCAGATTTGTCTTGGGAAAGATGAATCTTATTAAAATTGTGCTCGAGATCATAATAATGTTAAAATCAAAGGTTTAATTGAAACTAACACCGGAAAGTTAAATCGATCCGCCTGACAACCGGAGCCTTTTGAATAACATCGGCCGTCTGACAAACGGAATAACCTCTTTTATCCGGGGTAGATTTGTACTGGTACTGCTCGAACTAACCGAGATTAGCATGGGGCGCTTGTGGAGATTGAACTGATGACAATGACATATGACAATTTCATACGCTTTCGTGTGAGGAGGAATTGTTAACCTCGAGTGCACCATTTCATTTACTCAATTGGACCTAATATAAAAGGAAAGATCGAGCACATTCCGTTTCTGAAAAAGATCGTATAAATCAATTATATAAACTTTGGCTAGTTCTCTAATAATATATTGGTATCTATATATTTATATCTATATATATATATTTTGCAATCCATGTATATCTATATATATTTATATATCTATATATATTATATTAGAATAACTTTTAAATTACGCATTTATTTTATGTTAAGTAGAATAAGTAGAGTAATTTGTGTCATAAAACCATGATTTAGATCGAGTTAATAATGACTCTTTGGTGTTTAACCACACTTAGAAGAATTACCAAGTTTCCCTGAGGATTCGACACTCTGACTCACCATACTAGCACTACAGTTTGACCCCGATGGATTGTCGGTTAAGGACTGGTATAGCACTAGAAAAGGCCACGCCAATCACCGAGTGGATTATGTGGAGAAGTTTGGTACAAGTACATCCTGGCATTGATGAATGCATCCGGTACAAGTACATCTGGTTATGCAATCTGATTGACTGTGAATGAAAGTTCAAGTCAAGGTGGAGATTTGTCAGCAATCTACTGAGTTTGTGACTTAAACTCTAATACTGGTGGAACTAATCTGAAAGTCAGTTGAGAATGATGGTCAACTGAGTAAGTGTACTCAGTTCTATGAAAGTTAGTTTTGTGAAGTGAAACTGAATTTTTTGTGAAAACTGAGTTCTACATCTGAGTTGGTTGATTACAAGGGAAAAGTAAGTTTTGGAAAGTGAGTTTATGGAAAAGTGAGTTTTCATCTGGTGGAGTTAGTTTGAGCTGGGTTCCACATCTGGGGCATTAATTATGACAATCCGATAGAGATCCTATGGCGGCTACGGTTTAGGGATTTGTGTCTATATATACCAAGGTCGGAGCCAGGATTTGAACTTGTGGTGGGCTAATGGACTATGTCGAGTTTATCGGATAGGCTGGATTAATAATATTTTATGGATCAAAATGGACTACCTAGATTTTTTAGTATAGTATTTTTTTATCCGGGTGGGCTTAGCCCCCCTAAAAATGTACACAGCTCCGTCCTTGATAAATATCATCCGTTGTAATCAATGCTGGGTGTGTTTTCAAGAGCGTGAAAAACTTTGTAACTTTTGTGCATAATAAAATATCTCATTTTATGCATGTGGATTAGTCGGCACAACACCGGATACCACGTTAAATCGTCGTGTTCTCTTTGTTTCTGTGTTTGTCAATTTTCGTCTTACTTTACTGTTAGATTGCATCTGTTTTATCTTTCATAAACTGCAAGTTTCTCATCGCCATTTTAACAATTTCAATTGTTGCCTTGTACCTTTTCATTTTTTGGGTTGCACACTCGAGATTGTGAACATTTATGTCGTTCAGTTTCTTTTCATTGGCCTAAAAAAAGTTTCCTTTCATTGAGCCAATAGTTGGTAACTTAGTTGTATTTCTATTATTTTATTGGAATTGGACCGTGAATGAAATAGCAGTTGAATCCGCTTGGCGAATGGTATGGATGAATGACGAGCACATTTGTTGATTCAGATAGTCCTGAAGGTTGGTAAAGAAAATCAGAATAGATGTGAAAGGTAGTTCTTTTATTGATTGATAAACAAATGGTAGAATACAACCAATATTTATAGGGGGTTTCTATTTGGACCCCCCTTATTACTACTTGCACCCATTATTTGATTTTTTTTTTTTACTTCTACACACCCCCATTTTACTTATTACACCACACAAAAATAAAAAAAATAAAATAACACACTTTAGTCCCTAAATTTACAACATTTTAATTTACCCCATCTTCTTTCATTTTCAATCCCTAAAATCTATCTCCCCACCCCCAGCCACCATCTCCACCAGCCCCCATCTCCATCTCCATCTCCCCTATCTATCTCCCCACCCCCAGCCACATCTCCCCCATCTCCCTTTTTTTTTTTCCTTCTTCCATTTCCGCCGCCGCCACCATCTACACCATTTTAATTTACCCCCTCTTCTTCCATTTTCAATCCCTAAAAACTTCTTCTATTTTAATTTACCCCCAGCCACCATCTCCACCATTTACACCAAATCAATCAACATCACACAGAAAAGAAAAAAAAATACTTTGCGTTTTTCAAACAGCCGGAAAAATAAACGGGGTAGTATGAAAAACGGGGACGGACGCCGATTTGCAGCGGAGCGGGGAAGGTTGGGGGAGTCGATTTGCAGCGGAGAAGGTGGGGGGAGCCGATTGAAGAGGGACGCCGGGAAAACGGGAAGGGACGCCGGAAAAACGGGAAAATGGGAGTTGCAAAGGGGTGTTTCGCCGGAAAAATGGAGAGGGGAGTGGCTGAAAAAATGGTGGGGGAGGGCTGAAAAAATGGTGACTGTAAATTGGGGAAAATGGTGGTAGGGGATGAAAAAATGGTGGGGGAAGGGGGCTGTTAAAGGGGAGGGGGGCTGAAAAAATGGTTTGGAAAAATGGTGGTGGGGGCTGAAAAAATGGTGGGGGAGGGGGGCTGTTGCCGGAGAAATGGTTTGAGGGGGGGGGGGGGGGGGGGGTGGTCATCGGAAAAAATGGGGGAAAGGGTTTGGGGAAGAAAAAGGTTTGAAAAATGCTGAAAAATGCAGCAGGCGTTTTGCAGTAGGGGTGGGGTGGGTCATCGGAAAAATGCAGCAAGCATTTTGCAGCAGGGGTGGGGTGGGTCATCGGAAAAATGCAATTTGAAATGTTTGCAGGTGGGGGAGGAGGGAAGGGGCGGCTGAGAGAGTTGGGATGGCTGGGGAAGGAGGAAAGTGGGGACGGTGGTGGATGGAAAAAATGAGGGGGGTGAATTTTTTAGGGGACTAGTTTGAATTTTTTATAAGTTGTGGTGAAAGTAGTAGTTTTTTTTTATTAATTGTGTAGTGTGAGAAGAATAAAAATAATCAAAATAATCTTGTGGTGTTAAAAGTAGAATTTTGTGATGCAAGTAGTAAAATGGTGTAAGTAGTAATAAGTGCAAGTCCAAATAACCCCACTATTTATAATGAAACTCTACCTAAAAGATAAAGATAAACAAATATTAAAAATGACTAAAGATAAACTAAACATTTAAATTTAACTATAAATATTTGACTAATTTATTAATTTTATCATCAACTTTATCAGTTATATGGTTTTATCTTCTAATAGTTGGTATCCAATACTCTGATGGAATTTCCATGCAATAGTCTATCCTTGTTTGAGCACCATAGAATAATTGTGGTGGTGGGTTGGTGTTGGTGACAGCCGACAGGGGTGGTACGGTGGTGGAAAAGACTAGTCGACTCCTCTGCCTCATGGAAACGGCTGTTGACTTGAAAGTTTTGAGACGACTTTTTGGAATCATCTTACTATTATTTATGGTCCTTTATTTCTAAATAATAAAATAGGATATTTTGAAATGTAGTTGTAGCGAACTAGCGGGTTGTCCCTTGCCACTTTGGCATGGTTAAATTTTGGGTTCATTTTAATATTCAATCCGTTCAGTTTTAGCTCTGACCATTTGTGATATTAAATGCATGTTTTGATTTCTACGCAATTTTGATTTGTTAAATTCTTTTCAATCAACTTTTGTTTTTTTTACATGATACAAGTGTTTATGTGAGACTTACATTTATATCCGATCACAAGATATGCACGTATTGAACGATCAGTGATAATTTTAAGAATCATTTAAAAACACTACACTAAATATATTATTGTCCTTAAACCGTATTGTGGTATCTCGGGTAGATTTAGTGTGGTGTGCTTAAAAATCCCATAATTTTTTAATTTTTTTTTTAGGGTTAAATCCATAAATTTAAATAGTCTATATCATGGAGTTATACATTAATATCTTTATTAATCTTCGTGGGCTTTATTTGTACTACAACTGATCTACCTTGAGTGTCGATTCTAATTCGACAAACATGGTGTTTCGAATGTTCAGCCGTCGTAGTTTAACTTTCATATAATCGATTCTGTAAAAATAATTTGGTATAGCGATATGTGCGAGGCAACATATATATTAATAAAAACTTCATTTATCAATTTTATCTTTAATTATCCAATACCCCACCTCCACTCGGTCTTTTTTTTTTTTTTTTTTTGAGAGAGAGATCCACTCGGTCTTCAATCGAGTAATGATAGAAACACAGCCAAAATTACACAACGGATGCCACAACGTGTTCTCCTACATTTGATTTTGATGAGTGTTAATTGATTGTGATGTGGACCCATCAAAATCAAGGGTAGGAGATCATGTTATGACATCTGTTGTGTAATTTTGCTTGTGTCTCTATCATTACTTCGATTCACTCGGTTTTCAATCCTTAACTTCGAACAAATTTTGCGTTAACCATACAGATACATAAAGGCACATAGCCTAAATGCTTAGATGCACGTACACAACATTCTCACTTTTCACTCGTTTCAACTTCTAGGTTCCTCTTCAACAAAAAAAACAAAAAAAAAAACCCTTCTATTTCCAGAAAACCATTTCCCTCGATCCCGGCCTCCCATAGCTGAAATGATGGTAAATTTTCTCTTATTTCGTATTCTTCCTTTTAATTTATTTATAACAAATTAAGATATCAAGCAATGAAAGCTTGGTTGATTACCATTTTTCTCTTCTTTTCTTCTGGGATGCAGACATTGGTTGTGAAATTGGACATGCATGATACATGCGATAAGCGGAAAGTGATAAAAGCAATATCGGGAATCTCATGCATTGATTCGATATCGGTGGACATGGAAAATGGGAAATTAACGGTCATTGGAGATGTTGATCCATATGATGTTGTCAGAAAATTAAAGAAAAAATGGCACACTGAAATAGTATCGGTCGAGCCACCAAAAAAAAAGGCGGAAGAAAAGAAGCCGGAGCCGGACCCGAAGAATTATCCATGTATCCAGCAGCATTATGTTGTGTACAACTGTGAGGAGAATCCAGATTTTTGTGGTATACTTTAATCAAGCTTCCCCCTTCTTTTATCTTTCATGTCTGTACTGCTTTATTCGTTTATGTTCTAAGTAAGTCTTGGATATAAAATTTATGTTTTGATGATTATTCATCGTAATTACTTATTTATTATCATAACCCCATTGATGAAGAAATCTTTGAAACCAAATTGTATATAGTGAAAGCGCTAAAAGATGCTCTGAATCGAATGTATAGGTTTTACTAGAGTCACTACAAGAAATTTGTTAATTTACGGCGTGCAAGGCACGCCATAGATGGTAAAATATGGCACACAAATGCAAGTCATTGACGGACACGCCAGAAATCCATGTTGAATTTACAACATGCTTTTGTAAGCCATAAATGATCCGAAATGCATGTCAGTAAATATTGTTGGAGACCAACAAGAAAAATTGTTCATGGCATGCATGAGCACGCCGTATAACTTGAACCACAACACGCCATAAATGGCTTATCTGTGTCAAATTACAACGTCTGAAAGCATGTCGTAAATTCACTATAAACATCTACCACGGCATGCACATGCATGCCATAATGACCAGAAAACATTTGTTAATCCCATTTTATTCAATGCAAATGAACTCAACGAAAGGCTGGAACGGCCATCCATGTCAATAGTTTCCTATGCTGCATGAACATAAATGTGTTATTGATATTTGGGGAATGAGGAGAAGCGACATAAATATTTCATCAATTGAGTAGAATGACGGACTTTTGAAACTTTTGCATAAAGGACAAAACTATTTATTCACTTGTGTTCGAAATTCACTGTTTAAATTCATTACCGAAATTCACTGTCGAAATTCACTAATTTTCAAAATTCATTGTCGAAATTCACTGATTTTCGAGATTAACTGTCGAAATTCACTGATTTCGGGATTCACTGTCGAAATTCACTGATTTCTGGATTCACTGGGAGATTCACTGATTTTCGGGATTCATCATTTAAATTTAATGATTTCTGATTCACCTTGGGAGATTCACCGATTTTCTGATTCACTTTATTTGTCATTCCGTTATAAAATTATGCAGTTGTCCTTCTCCCTATAAAAAATATGCAGTTGTCCTGTTACTTAAAAATATTTCAGATTGTGTCCTTATCCCCAATTTCCTATTGATATTTATACACAACAAAGGCAGCAGAAATTCCCCATATTATATGAGAAATTAATAAATAAATTTGTCAGATCAAACCCATCCTCTTTCTTCCTGAGATTCTGTTACTTTACACCTGCTCAGTTTTTTGAAATAAGAATAAAGTAACTGGAAATGAGAAAGGGATTTCAATTCCATTTGAGGGGGTCAATTATGAACAATGCTCAAATTTTTTTATTACAGAACCTGGAATATTAGCTACATCAAAAAGATTAAATGATAAGGACTTTTATCTTAATCCAAATAGATCTTCAAGTCAACACATACAATCTTAAGGTCTTAAAGGACATTAATGATACTTTTCCTTGCTTTACACTTATTTATTGCAATAGGATAGATAAAAAAACAATGTCATATTAATTATATCCAAGGACTTTTTAGTCATTTCATTTTAAATTCAATGCATTAACTCCACTTTCTTAATATTTGTGATTTTGGCAACTGCTTCAGATAATTCGGAACGGATGGAGTACATTATCAATACTAAAAGCTCCAAAAGTCAATTTGATTCACTATTACCCATGCATATGTTCAAAAAATCAAGTCATTTTATACTATATTTTAGACATATTAATTATTTTCTTAGTCTGTGATTTTGTGTGATATTTCTCTCTGCGATAGATACAAAAAAACGGACGGAGTATTTTTTATTTCGGATATCATATATGTATTTTTTCTAGGCATTGTTAATGACATCATAATCGATTTACTCGCGCATCATTTTTCAGATTAATTTCTACTGTATAGTGTATAAATTCGATTCTAAAGACGTCCAATTTCGCTATGGTGTCCAACAGTTTATTGACTGTGATGTCATTTACGACCTCATTTTTTTTTTACTTGTGACATTACTCTATATAGTCAATGAAACCGACATTATATTTACGAAAAATAAGAGTGATGCCAAAAGTAAACTCCATTAGTGTTATATTAACTTATTATTATGTGCACTTTCCTTCGACTTATATATAGAAGCAAGGAGTTAACATCAATTTAAGCTAACCCATTAATATGGCAACCAAATACACATTCATCCCAGCTTCTATAATCCTCTTCTTCATTTTCTCCTCCTCCGCCGCCGCCGCCCATGCAAACTCCGGCAAGAAAATCTCCTCTCGATCCCCCTGTAATCAGCTGTCTTTTTACTTCCACGACATTCTTTATAAAGGTTACAACAGACCCAATGCAACATCAGTGATCGTGGGGTCACCCGCCTGGGGCAACAAGACGGCGGTGGCAACGCCTTTCAACTACGGGGATCTGGTTGTTTTCGACGATCCAATTACATTGGACAACAATCTCCATTCCGTCCCCGTGGGTCGTGCTCAGGGGATGTATTTATATGATCAGCAGAACACTTTTAGTGCTTGGCTTGGTTTTTCTTTTGTGTTTAATTCAACGGAGCATAAAGGGTCCCTTACTTTTGCCGGAGCCGACCCGTTGCTGAACAAGACGAGGAGATATCGGTGATCGGAGGAACCGGAGATTTCTTCATGGCTAGAGGATCGCAACTTTGTCTACGGATGCTTATGAAACTGATGTTTACTTTAGGCTTCATGCTGATATCAAGTTGTATGAATGTTGGAACTGATACACCCCCCCTCTCCCCCTCCCCTCCCCTCCCCACAGTTTTTATTGTAAGAGAATGGTGAAGATCATATTCCAGTCTTTCAAGCAAACAGGATCGTTCAAGACTTATTATGGACATAATGTGCTTCATATAATCCATATGCAAAGTCTAGTCATGTTGCTTCAAAATATGTTTTATAGAAACGTTTATGTCACAACAAAATGATTACAATACAGTACTTTTACATCATTTATTTTTATTGACCCATAAGAATCACTAGGTCATATATCATATAAAAATGCGTTGTAATACTTTGTTTTGCCTATTTTATTGTGGCACAATCCGTACTCCTTTGCCACAATTCAACAGTTAACTTTTGTGCCATGCTGGCCCGTCAGAGGCGGATCCCGTTAAAAATAATAAAACTCTTTATTTTACGTATCGAAAAATATTTCGGACACCGTTAAAAATAATTAAATTCTACATTTTACCTATAGAAAAATATTTCGAATCCCGCTGAAAAACATTTCTGGATCCGCCGGCCACTGTGGCCCGCTCTAACAATTATTGTGCTCGAGAAAATTAAAAATAAGGGCATTTTTTACTTAACTAAACAAATGTTTAATACATAAGTGACATAAGTTAAATCACGTTAAAGAAAACACTAAGACTAGTATCTAACAATATTATAAATTTCAAAAACAACAAAATTATTCAATCAGTAGTGGGAAGAGAGTATAGTAGACACAAAACAATACAAACACTACAAAACAGCACAATAATTGTAGCCTACAACATCAAAATATTCCAAAACACCAATTGGGAATATAACTGCACGAACAAACGAGCAAACAAACTTATAATGGAAAGGGAAAAAAAAAAAATCATTGTGCATTTTTAGATACAAAATCATTAATAATAGTTTGAGTTTAATATCGTTTCAAGATATCATTTCGCTCATGGGCCTTGATTGAGGTCGGCCATGGTAGGTTTTTCATTAATTAAGATCATTATTTTACAAGAGTTTAATGGTAAATTCATATATCATCCAAATTAAAAACTAAAATAGGAATAAAAACCAAGGTATTTCAAGAGCGAGAATCAAACTCGCATCCGTAAAAGTATATAATTATTGTGCATTATAGTTAATGATATTGATATTAAACTCAAATCCTGCATTTACACAAGTGTGAACACTACTTGTGCAATAAGTGTACAGGAGATAACCCTGTCTGCATAGGCATGGTTTATGTTTGAGTCCGGTCCATGGAAAATTAATAACTTTGTCAATAAATAAAGAAAATTGCAGGGTGATTCTGTTGATACTACGAAACTACTTCACATACCACAGTTACTTTTGAACATTCAATAAATTACTTCATGCACCATAGTATATTTTTAAAATATGACACACCACATTCCTGACCCAAGCACAAACGAAATGTTTTACAATACATGTGTCGTTGTATGAATGTTGTAGAAGGTAACATAAATTATAATATTTCAATTCTAATATCTCACACACAATCAAAGTGTATCATGTGTGAAACAGATTAAAAATGAAAGACTATAATATATATATGTCACTTGTTACAAGATTTACAACCGTTGTAGCTTAAAATCCCTCAACACGAACAAGGGTGGAGAGAACGATCCCTATAAAAGCTCCTATGATGGGATTCTACTTTTATGTATAAAAAAAAGAAGGAAATGAGCGAAGTGAATCAATGCAGCAAAAGGGGTCCCTATACGTGACAGGGGAGGCCCGAGCGGGCCGGGCTAACATAGTATTAAATAGTGTGGCAAGTAAGATTATGCAGTCTATAATAGAATTTAGAATATAGTAGTGACCTCCAAACCCACAATCATGTCACGGAATCCTTACCGATGCGGAGGAGGAGACCGGGGGTTCCTCCTGATAAAATATTGTCGTTTAAGGATTTATTTTTAACCAATGCGAAATATCAATAGTCACCAACAATCATGGACGAAACCAAGGGTTGGCTTGAGCGGGCTCAGTTTTTATTTTCGGTGCATCAAAAATCATATACTACCTCCACCCAAAAATATAAGTCATTCTACCTATTTAGATTTGTCTCACAATATAAGTCGTTCTACATTATCAATGCAGTATTTATTACTTTTTTTTTCCATCTTACCTCTAATTTATTACTATTAATCTAACAACTTTTCATTACTTAGCAACTACTACATTAATGATAGCCAATGGGTATTTTAGACATTTAACCTTCAAATTTATGATATTCAACTATTTCTTAATACGTGTGAAAACACCCAAAAAATGACTTATATTTTGAGACGGATGAAGTATATTTCAGTCCAACTCAGTTACTTGTTTTAATCCAGCTTTCCTAATCATATAAATATTGTCCATTAGCCCACTCGAATAACAATTGAATGCTAATTTTATGGAAATGTTGAGCAGGGTCTGTAATTATTTTTCAAATTTTTTTTTTATTTTCAGGTGGTCTGAAATATTTTTATATAAATAAAATATATAGTTTTCTTTTTTTAACGGGTCTGCACACCTTATTTTGTATTTTGTATAAGGTACATCCGCCCTTGGAGGCGTCCAACTACTCCAAATTGAGTGGAAAGTATTAGTTGCGCGCAAAACGTTGTATTTGGTCAAAGGAATTATAATTTAAAAAAGGATAGCAATTATTTGAAATTCAACGATTACCCATGGAATCCTCACCCACCATAACAAAACCATATACATATATGCTAACTTGTATGTATTCAGAAAGGGCTTTGTACACTTGCACCTAATTAGCCTTGTTTTATCAGCACCAACTCCACCAATTTCCACCAAGAAAATCATTACAACATCTGCCGGATGCAGCCATTATCACCTTCAGACAATTTGGTGTTTGATAATATATAATATAATATAATATAATAAATGTTAGGCAAAGCTCAACCAACTACTTGAAAGGATAAACCCCAAGCATCGGTCAATTTGTGAGTCTTAGCGCCCACTCTATTGGTTTTGAACTAAAGTATAATAAGAACAAGAGTCAAAGAAAGTGTTCGTCATAGGACTCCACTGGTTTAGGGTAGTGATAGTGTAACAACAAATTTGATACAACAAAATACCACAACATATACAATTTTAAATTATTGATTATGATTTGAGACTTATTAATTTGTATAAGAAAATATAGTAGCACCTATATAAGGAAATATAGTAGCACCTTTACTAATACCAATTTGGTTTTAAGACAACCAGTAGTCATTGATCCTAATACTGTATCGAAGCGAAAGATTCTCGAGTTCAACCCCGCTTCTAGCACAATTAAGAAGAAAAAAAAAAAAAAACAAGTGTTGAGCCTCTCTCTTCTTACAAACCCACATCCTAAACAAAAAAAAAAAAAAAAATCAAGTGTTGGCTCTCTTTTTTTTTATATACACTGCGGCAGAAGCGTATAAGGAAATATAAGAAAGACATTTACTAATACCAATTGGTTTTAAGACAACTGATAGTCACGATCCTAATAATTTGTATGGGTCTCATAAAAATCAATGGTGTGGTACTTTATGTGGAAAAAAACATTCCCCTTCCCCTTAAGTTAGAGTTGGAGTGGTTATATGTAATGTCTCGTATTGAAAAAGTGAGAGACAATTAAGATATAAAGTTGGATATACAATATGAAACTTAGTGAGAGACAATTAAGATATAAAGTTGGATATACAATATGAAACTTAGAGTCAGGATGTTTTAGTATTAATGATTGCCAAACCTTAGTAGGTCTTTTCTAGTTGTCTGATATGATTGTATATATTTGATCAGGCTTGTGGTCGTAACAGGAAAAATGTTAGTCTTTCAGTTGTAATTTGTTTAGTTTAGGACAGCTCAGATCATGACTTAAAGCAGATCGGAAGACACACAATATTCAAAACATGATCTAGACTGAAGATCAGATCAAAAGATTGAAGATCGAGGATCGACTCGAGTAGAAGGTCCAAGACTAAAACTTGTCGAGAATCGGAAGGCGACTCAAGTACAATTTCAAAGAAACACATTATCTAGCTGTGTTGTTTGTTCATTCTGTTAGTGAGTCGGTTCATAGCAGTTACATGATTGTAGTCATTCTGGAAATGTATATAAGAGCAACAACTTGTAAAGAACAGATTTATGTTAGAAGATATCAATAAAACTACTCTTTTCCTGCTTCTATATTTCTCATATTTCTTTTCTTCTCTTTTTCTAGTTCAGTACCTAACAAGTGGTATCAGAGAAATCAATTCTCTGCCATGGCTGATACTCGATTAAAATCCGTAGACGAGCAAACGAAGAAAAACACCAAAGATATTGAAGAACTAAGCAAGCTGGTGCTGGAAGTCAAGCAGAATTCAGAGAAACTAGTGCTGGAGGTCAAGCAGAACTCAGAGGAGCAATTTATTTTCATGAAAGAGCAGTTTGCCACCATTGTTGCGGCCATAAACAACAAAACAGTACATGTTCTATCAGAGCTTGAAGTGAGAACCCACCATTCACCTATTCACCAAGGAATACTAGGTCCTTCTCCGTCTGAATCAAGGTATGACCCCATTCTCAAGCGCCCTAAGTTCGATTTTCCTGTGTTTAAGGGGGATAATCCCAGGGCTTGGGTGAGGAAATGTGAGCGTTATTTCTTTTTCCATTCCATTAAGGAAGATGAGAAGGTTATGTTGGCTGAAATGCATCTAGATGAACAGGCAGAGCTGTGGTACAGTAGTTGGAAGGCTAATAAGAGAATTGTGAATTGGCAAATCTTCTGTAATGAGGTGTGTAGACGATTTGCTAATCAGACTTATGATGATGTTGTTGACGAATTTCATAAATTGAGACAAACCAGTACAGTGGATGCATACCAAGCAAAGTTTAAGGAGTTAAAATCTATGGTCGCTGTTTGCGGTTTTATGCAAAGCAGTGATAAAATATAATAAATAAAACCGATGTCAACCCCAAGTGCGAAGGTTCGCAGCTATAGTGATGAAACCGGGTCGTATCCACAGGGACTTGTACGAAAAATAGTGTTTCCGCCTTCGATTTCTTTTGTAAGGTTGATGACTACGATCTTGGATTAAAAACAATAAAACAAAGAGTTTGAAAATTGAAAATAAAAACTAGCACGTAACAAATCTTTCCGTAACAATTATAATTAAACAACTAGAAGCACCGTTGATCCACCACCCCACCGAAATTAACAAGAAAGACGCACATTAGTTTCAGCAAGCCTTGGATTATTATCTACTAAAAAAGGCGTTCCCTCTCTCGATTTAACACCGTTAACTAGTCCACCTCTCGATGCAACTAACGAATTTACGGAACAAAGATATGGATATAAAATCCTAATCTAACAATATTCTCCTCAACTTTCGCTTTGTTAGAAGAAATATTATCACTCTCCTTCACGGCAATCTATGAATTTATCAACTATCGTATGTCTAAATTCAATCAAAGATGCAACACAAGTATAGTCATACACATTGCACATAAATAATTCAAAACATGAAGGAAGAACAAGAAACTTACTAGAACGAATAAATGCAAAATCCTTGTTTAAATCCGTGATGGTGGCTTCACACGGTGGTCCTAGCCTCAGGCCTTTAGCCACTCATCTTCATAATAAAAACCATAATTGCTTAATCGAAATTGAAAGAAAAATAAAAACCTAATTATGAATCTAATTTATGCTAATGTATTCTTGTGAATATTTTTGGACGACCCTTCCTGCTCGAACGGATGCTGCTTATATAGGAGTTTGTGGCCGACATAGGGAAGGATCTAGAAAACGCGTCGATTTTTTTTGCCTCGGGGTTCGGTCTGTCAGGAAATCACTAGTTTAACGCAGCGGAATTTAAAATTTGATTTCCTTTTCTAGATCGTTCTTCGTTTAATGCAATAAACACGTTAAGTAGTTTGACGGTTATACCTTAGATGATCTACAAGATCGTCGCTTTGACCGCCAACGGAGAGTAGTTCAATGCGCAAGCCGTCCACGCGTCCGGCCTCTATCGCTAATCCACACGAACCCCTCGCCGAATCCTCCTTGATTGCTATCGAAAAAACTCCGGTCGCTAGATCGACCTTTTCTTCCTCACAAACTCACTACGAGAGCTCTCTATTTTACACAAGAATTATGAACTCTTGCAATTGTGTTGTACAAAAGAGCTTGACACTCACTTCCTTTTATAGAAGTGGCGGCGCCATATGTAGTGTGGAGGAGAAGAAAACCTTTTCTAATAAAATAAGGAAAATCAATTAGATTGATTTATCTCTTTAATTATAATATTTTGTCAATATCATATATTGATTATAATTATCTTATTACCATAAATCTATTTTTCCAAAATCAATTAATATCCTATATTAATATTATGGCAATATTTATTAATTAAAGTGCACAAATCCAAGTGTATCTCATACACTCAAAAGTGGCGCCCTTTAGTCAATAAATTGACTTCCGGAATATTCTTTAATTAATATAATTTATATATAATTAATATCTTGTACTTTATTTATTCATAATAAATAAACACCACCATATTAATTTACCACTATATAACCTTTATAGTCTGTAGATAAACTTTCCTTATTTGGTTATCAACTATAACCGCATTTTAATCCGACTCGATGTTCATATGTGTGTGACCCGATAGGCTTCCGAATATGTTGGCCGTAGACACAAAGTGCAATTTACTAAAATGCCCTTCATACCTAACGATCACGGGATAGCGTCTAGCAACACACCGTGACCCCCAATTATCGGAAGAGTCAAAAGCAATGACCACTACCTTTCATGTGAAGCTTATTACGTGTAACTTACAATCCTATCGCTATAATAATATCCATACGATCGTATCTCGAGTGTCAATACATTGACGATCGTATCTTATAACTGATATCATGCTCTCTCGAATAACACATTTACTCCCACTTTGCAAAGATTCTCGAGAGCGAGACATTCCTTATAAGAAGGCCATTTCGGATATTCGATCCCAATCATAGGATACGCGATTCCCGGACGACCAATCATGTATACTCCGTGATGCTTCAATATCATACCCAATCACTACCGCATGATCGCCCGTGGTTGGGAGAAATCTCAATAGTGTCAAAGCATGACAATCCACACCGTGATGCCATGAAGACTCGGTCAAAAGGATAATTACACAACCGCCACATAGTGTGACACTTAATGTAAGTGGGTCGATCTAACGTCACGATTCTCTAATACACGCCCACGCATACCCAAGTGTCCCTACACTTCGATAGACGAGATCTATCCCTACCTTCTAAAAGATAGAAGACATCCAATACGTGCTAGTCCGATTATACTATCAATGTCCCATTTGATAATATGTAAGACTAGAGAC
Organism: Gentiana macrophylla; assembly: GCA_026214975.1. NCBI lineage: Eukaryota > Viridiplantae > Streptophyta > Magnoliopsida > Gentianales > Gentianaceae > Gentiana > Gentiana macrophylla. The sequence goes on along the minus strand of CM047809.1, from coordinate 18,600,894 downwards.
ATTTAAGTACCAACCTTGTTATAGTGATTAGAGATCTCATCAACCATAATCACTATCATGGTTTCTCTATCACAGATCGATACTAGGGGACGCATTACTATATATATACTACAAATAATATGAAGACAAACAATATATAATAACATAAGTGCTTTTATTAATCACAATAAAGTTATTACATGAACTAAATAGATCAGAATGACCCGACCGGTCGGATCCGGTCCGACCCGATTGGGTTTAGGACACCTTTCCAACAATCTCCCACTTGGCCTAAAGCCAATCACCCATATGCCTAAGCCCGTGCAAGTGAACATGTTTCTCATGCTTAGCTTGAGACAATGCCTTGGTTAACGGATCGGCTATGTTATCATCCGTGTGGACTTTCTATCTCTTTACATCTCCTCTATCTACTATCTCTCTAATCAAGTGATAGCGCCAGCACACATGTTTGGACTTCGATGAGACCTTGGTTCCTTTGATCGAGATATCGCCTCCATTATTATCACAAGATGCAGGTACTCGACCTTCAAATTGGAGGGAACCACACCAAGTTCGAAGAATGAACTTCTTCATCCAAATCGCCTTTGCCGCCTCCGAGGTCGCTATGTATTCGGCTTCCGTTGTAGAGTCCGCAGAGTCTCCTCGCTTGGAACTCTTCCACCACCGCTCCGCCGTTAAGCGTGAAAACAAATCCAGATTGTGACTTGAAGTCGCCTTTGTCGCTTTGGAAACGCATCCGTGTAACCTCGCAATACTAAATCATCGCTCCTCGAAAACCAGGAACATATCCCTAGTACGCCTCAAGTACTTAAGGATATTTTTTGACAAAGAATCCAGTGACCATCACCTGGATTGACCGATACCTACTAGTCATACTAAGAGGGTACGAGACGCCTGGTCTTGTGCATAACATGGCATACATGATAGACCCAATTGCCGAAGCATAAGGGACTTTACTCATTTGTGCCCTTTCTCTCCTCTCTGCCTTAGGACTCATTCCTTCGACAGTGTAGACCCCATGTGACATGGGCAAAGAATCCTTTCTTGATCGCCCCATGCTTTGAATCTCTTCAAGATCTTGTCTATGTAGGTGGATTGCGATGCACTGCAGCAACCTTTTAGATCTATCTCTATAGATCTTTATTCCTGCATATAGTCGCCTCACCCAAGTCCTTCATTGAGAAGTTCTTGGATAACCAAGCTTTGACTGATTGTAACATGGGCACATCATTCCCTATGAGCAGCGATATGTCATCCACATAAAGCACTAAGAACACAATGGCACTCCCACTAACCTTCTTGTAAACACAGGGCTCATCTTCGCTTCTTGATGAAATCAAACTGCTTTGATTATCTCATCAAAGCGAAGATTCCAACTCCGAGAAGCTTGCTTTAATCCATAAATGGATCTTTGCGCTTTACACACCATCCTCAAGTCCATTGGTTGTGAAACCTCAGCCGTGTCATATACACTTCCTCGCATGTGTTCCCGTTAAGGAAAGCTGCTTTCACATCCATCTCGCCAGATTTCGTAATCATGGTATGTCGCAATAGCGAGCAAAATTCTAATGGATTTTAACATGGCAACAAAGTAGAAGGTTTCATCATAGTCAACTCCTTGTCTTTGCTTATAACCTTTGCCACCAACCTAGCCTTGTAGGTGGTCACGTTATCATCCCATGTCGGTCTTTCTCTTAAAGACCCATTTACACCCTATGGGAACTATTCCTCAGCGGATCAACTAAGTTCCAAACTTGGTCCTTCATGGATTCCATCTCGTAATTCATGGCTTCGAGCCATTTCTCTTTGTCGTGCCTTAACAAAGACCTCCTCATAAGTTCTAGGGTCCTCATCTTCCATGAGATACACGCCAGTGTACCTTCGGTCCACGGCGTTCCTGGTGGATCTTCGAGGTGTAATTGTGTTCACGGTGAGGGTGGCGCCACATTTGTATGTGGTGCCTCTCTCTACTTCCATCAACGGATCGTTATCCGTAAGTGGTTCTCGAATTTCTTCGAGATCAATCTTACTCCCACCGACCCTATCCGTAATAAACTCTTTCTCCGTAGTGGCCACCCTGGCAACAAACACCTTTTGTTCCTCGGGGTGGTAAAATTGGTACCCTTTGGTTTCCTAGGATAACCCACAAACAGACATTTGTCGATCTAGTTCCAGCTTGTCGCATGGTTCGCTTTACATAAACTGACATCCCCAAGGTTTCATGTAACCTAGTGTTGGTTTCTTCCCTTTGAACACTTCATAGGAGTGGACTCAACCGCCTTTGATGGAACTCGGTTCGAGTGTATAGGATGCGGTCTCTGAGCATACCCCCAAAACGATTTTGGAAGAATCAGATAGCTCATCATGGAACGTACCATGTCTAACAAAGTACTTCATTCCTCCTCTCGATATGCCATTCATTTGTATGTCCCTGGAGGGGTCCATTCAGTAGAATCCCATTCTCCTTTAAATAACTTTGAAACTCTCCATCTAGGTATTCTCCACCTCGATCGGATCGAAGTGTTTTGATTTCTTTACCTAGTTGTTTCTCCACTTCACTTCGAATTCTTTGAACTTTTCAAGGCTTCAGACTTATACTTCATTAAGTATATATAACCATAGCGAGAATGGTCATCAAGAAAGTGATAAAATAAGAGTATCCTCCTTTGGCTTGAATTGACATTGGGCCACACACATCAAGCATGTATAAGCTCAAGCAATTCATTGATCTTATCCCTTTGCCACTAAAAGGTGACTTTGTCATCTTGCCAAGTAAACAAGCTTCGCATGTATCAAACGATTCAGAATCGAATTGATCCAACATTCCATCTTTATGGAGTTTGGAAATGCGATTCTTATTTATATGGCCAAGTCTACAATGCCATAAGTAGGATTCATTCAAGTCATTTGTTTTGGCTTTCTTGTTATTTATATTAAGTACATCAACATTCATATCTAATATGTAGAGACCATTGCTAAGTATGCCAAGATTCATAAAAGATTCCATCACGTGAAAAAGAACAACATTTATTCTCAAACGTAAAAGAAAATCCATCAACATCTAATGCGAAATAGAAATAATGCTCTTCGTAAAGAGCAGAACAAAATAACAGCTTATTGAGTTCTAGTACTAGCCCACTCGGGCAATGAAAGAAAATAAACTCCTACGGCCAAATAAGCAAAGAACACTTGCTCCATTTCCAACGCTGTAGGTCCACCTCTCCTTTCCTCGCATCTCTAGTTCTTCTTAGTGCCTCGCATATTCAGACAAATATGAGAACCACAACCAGCATCTAATACCCAAAGTGGTTAGACTTAGAAGAAGTAATGTTGATCTCAATCATAAATATACCTGGTCGAAGCATCGTAATGCTTCTTCTTGGTACTCAAGAAGCCCTTGCGCTTTCTCCTCCAATGTCCGGTCTCACCGCAATGGAAGCAAGCATCCTTGGATTTGTCTTTTGCTATCTTAGGCGTTGGCTTAGGTGCACCTTCGCCTTCTTGGACTTTTTCTCGGCTTTTGCCTTGCCCTTGCTCAAGTGACCAAAGAACACTTGCTTTCCCTTCCCTACAAGGCCCTCGGCAGCTTTTCAACATGTTCAATAACTCCGCCAGGGAGCAATCTATCTTGTTCATGTGATAGTTCATCACAAATCATGAGAATGAGTCGGTAGAGATTGCGAATCAAGTCAATACTCAACTCGCTCCAACTTGTGGCCCACCTTCCCAAGCCTCTCTATGTACCCGATCATTTTAAGCACGTGTGACCCCACAAAGATCCCGATGCCATCTTACAACTAAACAGGGCCTTCGAGACCTTCGCACCTCTCAAAGGCGAGACCGAGAAGCGTAAAGTTCCTTCAGTGGACCATGATAGAGTAGGCGCCCATAGACTCATGTCAAGCTTTCTGCAGCCCGGTGTCATAGAAGCAAGCATGATACATGTAGCATCAAGATCGCCGTAATAAAGGCTTGTTGTACTTCTCGACAACATCTCGCACCGAACCTCTCGGGCTTTTCCGGTAGGGGCCTCGCCCAAGACATAGCCAATCTTCTCGTGCCTCAAAACGATTTTGAGGTTTCTTTCCCAATCGAGAAAATTAGTTTCGCTGCTTGTTTTCGATGATAAAACGAAGGTTCAATTTGTTTGACATTTTCTACAACAATAAATAAAGATAGAATAAGTAAAGCTCATGTATAAAAACCTAAATTTGCACTAAGAAATTTATAAGGTTTTACTCCCACTAGCCAACTATTTCCTATTGGCTTTCAAGAATTTTAATTAATTCTTTAGTGGTCGACCCTATCTAGTTGCCTTAATCCTCGACGGTGGTCGATCAATCTCGGCAATTTCGAAGGTAGGTACTACTACCGTCGCATCGCATGCGACTCCCAGTGGTCGACTAGTCAACTCTTTGACGCCTCACATCTCTACGTGATAGTCAACCCTTGTCTCTAAAGTCGACGGCCCTCGACGGTGGCCAATCACCGAAAGACTTTAGTCGAGTCATAACCCAATATTCATGAGATCTCGTGGACGATCATATCTCAATAATAACGATATACCCGTGGTAGGTCAACTCCGACGGTGGTCGATCGCTTGATCCGAACAAAGGCTCTTCACCGTCATTATAATATTGGGAGACAATTTTGGCTCGATTTTTGAGTGGGAATAATTTTAAATTAATTCACTTAATTAATTTGGTTTAATTATGGTCTCATCTACTATGTGCATATTACTACGATATCATATAAAGTAAAACATACACAACATTCCGCGCATAAAATAACCGGTATGATCATGGACTTTTTCTAGGTGCGGTTTCAATACAAACCGACGAAACCGCTGGTCACAAACTAAGGGTATCTGCAACCGCCAATAGATCTTTATTGTCAGACGCCAATGGGTTCTTTATCTCTCCTTGGTCTCGAACTTCTTGCTCCATTCTTGTTACATAATAAATAATTACACCCGCCGCACACGGGGAACTTAGTGAATGGGATAAATGCAAAAGTAAACTAGGTCACGCTCTTCATAACCGCCAGACAATTTTTTTCAAAACCAACATAAAGAAAACATTCCCATCTATCCTATTGGTCGAGTCCATGATCAATCGGGTCCATATAATCACATTATATCTACTATCTAATCCATACAATTTTATCTTATGAAAAGATTAAATTCTAATTTTAACTACTACTACTCATGCGTCTTTATTTTATCACGCCAAATAATTAAATAACTTTTAATTAATTATATGACTTAACCTAAAATTAAAATTAACATTTAATTTTAATCGATTTCAATTTTAATTAAATTTGAACTATTCAAAATAAAATTAAAATTATAAAGTCTCCTATTTGTTTCATTTCCAAAACTAAATTTAGCTTAGGCTCACCCACTTTCCAAAATCAAAATTTTGAAGTGGCTGCGCCTAGGCTATTCCAAATCAAATATTTGAAAGGCTCTGAGCTCTACTCCAAATCATATATTTGGAAAGGCCAAATTATTTTAGTCTCAGGCTCGCCACTTTCCAAAATCAAAATTTTGAAGTGGCTTGTGCTCAGCCTATTCCAAATCAAATATTTGGAAAGGCTCAGCCTATTCCAAATCAAATATTTGGAAAGGCCAAATAATTTTGGTTTAGGCTCAGCCACTTTCCAAAATCAAAATTTTGAAGTGGCTTGTGCCTGGCCTATTCCAAATCAAATATTTGAAAGGGCTTGCAGCCTATTCCAAATCAAAATTTGAAAGGCTAATGTCCCATATGGTTTCAAAATGGTCCAAACTATTTGAACCATTGGTTGGCCATATGACACAACTAAACAAACGAGATATCTATGCACAATAAAATATCACAAAACGAAAAGGTTGATCTCCCCATTGGAAGAGAGAGCCGACGGACGGCAACCCTGGGTTACCGCCGCCGCGCCGCCGCCAGCAGAGGGAGGAGGGGCGCCGCCACATCGGCCGACCCCCAAGAACCCTATTTTTTTTTGTTTTAACGCTTCGTGATTTAAATCTTGCATCTATCGATTAAATACTACGCATTTAAATTATGCTTATTGCTTAAGCTCAAGTCCGCCTCTCGATACCACCGCCAGAAATCACTAGTTTAACGCAAATGAATTTAAAATTTGATTTCCTTTTCTAGATCGTTCTTCGCTTAATGCAATAAACACGTTAAGTAGTTTGACGGTTATACCTTAGATGATCTACAAGATCGCCGCTTTGACCGCCAACGGAGAGTAGTTCAATGCGCAAGCCGCCCACGCGTCCGGCCTCTATCGCTAATCCACACGAACCCCTCGCCGAATCCTCCTTGATTGCTATCGTAAAAACTCCGGCCGCTAGATCGACCTTTTCTTCCTCACAAACTCACTATGGAGAGCTCTCTATTTTACACAAGAATTATCAACTCTTGCAATTGTGTTGTACAAAAGAGCTTGACACCCACTTCCTTTTATAGAGGAAGCGGCGCCATATGTAGTGTGGAGGAGAAGAAAACCTTTTCTAATAAAATAAGGAAAATCAATTAGATTGATTTATCTCTTTAATTATAATATTTTGTCAATATCATATATTGATTATAATTATCTTATTACCATAAATCTATTTTTCCAAAATCAATTAATATCCTATATTAATATTATGGCAATATTTATTAATTAAAGTGCACAATCCAAGTGTATCTCATACACTCAAAAGTGGCGCCTTTTAGTCAATAAATTGACTTCCGGAATATTCTTTAATTAATATAATTTATATATAATTAATATCTTGTACTTTATTTATTCATAATAAATAAACACCACCATATTAATTTACCACTATAACCTTTATAGTCTGTAGATAAACTTTCCTTATTTGGTTATCAACTATAACCGCATTTTAATCCGACTCGATGTTCATATGTGTGTGACCCGATAGGCTTCCGAATATGTTGGCCGTAGACACAAAGTGCAATTTACTAAAATGCCCTTCATACCTAACGATCACGGGATAGCGTCTAGCAACACACCGTGACTTCCCAATTATCGGAAGAGTCAAAAGCAATGACTACTACCTTTCATGTGAAGCGCTTACCGTGTAACTTACAATCCTATCGCTATAATAATATCCATACGATCGTATCTCGAGTGTCAATACATTGACGATCGTATCTTATAATCTGATATCATGCTCTCTCGAATAACACATTTACTCCCACTTTGCAAAGATTCTCGAGCTTAGACATTCCTTATAAGAAGGCCATTTCGGATATTCGATCCCAATCATAGGATACGCGATTCCCGGATCGACCAATCATGTATACTCCGCGATGCTTCAATATCATACCCAATCACTACCGCATGATCGCCCGTGGTTGGGAGAAATCTCAATAGTGTCAAAGCATGACAATCCACACCGTGATGCCATGAAGACTCGGTCAAAAGGATAATTATACAACCGCCACATAGTGTGACACTTAATGTAAGTGGGTCGGGCCTAACGTCACGCATTCTCTAATACACGCCCACGCATACCCAAGTGTCCCTACACTTCGATAGACGAGATCTATCCCTACCTTCTAAAAGATAGAAGACATCCAATACGTGCTAGTCCGATTATACTATCAATGTCCCATTTGATAATATGTAAGACTAGAGACATTTAAGTACCAACCTTGTTATAGTGATTAGAGATCTCATCAACCATAATCACTATCATGGTTTCTCTATCACAGATCGATACTAGTGGACGCACTATATATATACTACAAATAATATGAAGACAAACAATATATAATAACATAAGTGCTTTTATTAATCACAATAAAGTTATTACATGAACTAAATAGACTGTAAATGACCCGACCCGGTCGGATCCGGTCCGACCCGATTGGGTTTAGGACACCTTTCCAACACGGTCAACCGAAAGATCACGTTCGGTCGACCGAGTGTCATGGCTCGGTCGACCGAACCTCACATTTTTACGCGTTCACACCTTGCTTCGTATAACGTGTTCCCTACTCCACTCCTTCGATCAGATCTTCTTTATCCTCTCTTCAATGCTCCGATTTTCCTTCTTTATTTCAAAATCCTTTGATTGAATAACATTGATCTCTTGATTAAATGAGATTAATCTTCTCCATAAATAATATCCCCTTGCATTTCTTTATTTTCTGCAAAATAATTGTTACACCAAGTCATCGAGTAATAATAATAGAAAATGTGTAACGAAATAACATTTAAACTCAATATTTCCTCATAATTAAATTATAAACCCTCAATGAACATTATATGAATTTATTGGTTAAAACATGCTTTTCTCATTTATTCCTCGAAAACAAGGTAAATTGTTTAGTGATTAAGCCCAAAATATAGTAAAATATACCCTAAACAACTCCCCACACTTAGCTTTTTGCTTGTCCCCGAGCAAAACAAACAACGACAAACTATCAAAACCCACATAATTTGACACGAGATGTAGTCATGCTCACATCAAGCTAGTATCTAGCAAATCGAACTCACTCAAGATTGTGTGTGTTGAACCCGCTAAACTTTCACCGATCCTCTCTTGATGTATTAAATCAAGCACTAACAAATATCCGGTTAAATAAACGGTTCGCTCGTCTACAAAGACTTACCCTACAAAAACTATTTATCAAGAACAAAGTAACCAACTCACATTTAAATTCCTTTACTTGGTGCCAAGAAAATACCTTTCGTGTCTCTACTGGTTTAGATCAACTCGACTTAGAGTTCCAAAAGGCCTATATTTTCTTCCACGTCGTCTGTCTCAAAAGTATAACACTCTCCCTACTTTAGAGGCAATACCCCGAGATCACTCAAACCTATACTGTCTAAGGTAAACCACACTCCCCAATTGGGGCAAGATTCCAAGTGGACTCGAGGTGATAGTCGCAAACAACTTCTGCAATTTAATTTTTTCAAATTTTTCAAAATTTTCTTCTTTTTTCAAACTCTTTGGAAACTCCCGGTCAGGAATCATTTCTAACACATTCAAGACTTTTAAGGTCCTCAAGACACTAAGGTACTTAGATTCTAACTGTGAGTATAGTACGAGTTCTTAACTTTCCTCAAAGACTAAGTAAGTGGTTATCTGCAGCCTAGAATTGGCTATCCCTTAACTAACCGGAGACTATTTTATATTTCTCGGTTCCTCATCTAATGTGTTCGTGTAATCGAGGTTCAAGTGAGTATCCGATCTACCAAACCTATTCTTAGAACATGATATGACTACTGATAACAATTAAAGGTGCCAAATTACAAAACTAGCATGTCATTGAAGTTACTCGGGACTCACAAATTTTCAAAAATTTTATCAAATTTTTCAAAGGAGCAAAACTAGATAACATGTAAAACAAACCAATAAACCCTCCCCCCACACTTAAGTTACATGATGTCCTCAGCATGTGCAAAATAAGAAAAACTTAGCTGGTTGTAATTCGAAGGAGGCAATTCTGGAAGTGGTCCGGAGCCAGATTCATAATTGCTTGATGAAATCAGTAGTCTGTGGACCATCCACCGGTAAACTGATATCATCTGAAAGCTCACAATCACTATCGCAAATATCCTGGACACATGGGGAAAACAAGACGTACCTCGGGGATAGGGGCACAAAAGATGATAGACAAGGCAATATCATGGAACAAAGCAGAAGCAATGCAAAAATTGATAATAACCGAATCTATGTGAAATGTAGTGCACAAATGTAATATCGAGAGATACTGGGGTACATGAGGAAATAAAAAGAAACAAACAGGGGTCATGATGTGGGCAATCGCCCAAGTACAGTATCCATAGTCGAAATCATAGGTGGAAAGCATTAGCAACCAACAAGAGAAACAAAGCAAAAATAAACTACAAACAAAAAGAAAAGATATCTAGGTTACCGCCCCTAGTAGGGCTTAATTATAGTCGGGAGCTCGACTAACCAATAAAAACTCAACCGGGTCAGGCCAAGAAGCCTCATCCCGGAATTATTCTCGACCTTCTCGGGTCAATAGGCAGGAAACCACAGAACAAAGTCTCGCCAACGCCTTGGCCATATCATCAAACTTCAGATTCACTTCGCACTCTATGATTCGCTCTTCTTCTTTTTTAGGTTTCTGCTTCACAAGCCGAGGTGCAACATCGTGGAGCACAACATCATCAAAGAACTCACAGAGATGTAAATCATCGGGTGCCGAAGGATCGAGCCGGTTTGACTAGGGACGCCGTCGAGATAGAAAACCACCGGTCGCCTTTTGTTGACCAATATAGTGTTTTAACCGATGACCATTTACTCAAACAACCCGCCCCGCTTATCTTTCAAATCGATCGCTTCCACTCGGGAATACCTCGAAAGATTTCAAAGGGCTGCACTAACGGTCACGTAGCTTACCAGAAACAGATGTAACCTGGTATTATACAAGAAACCCACTCGCCCGCTTTAAATTCCCTAATCTTGATTTTCTTGTCGTGAAGCGCTTTAGTCCTTTCCTTATCGATTCTCGAGCTCGTGAGGCCTGGAGTCTCAACTCATCAAGCTCCTCGCAATCGCAATAATCGCTTTTCTGCATAATCGCTATCGAAATTCAAGAATTTAATAGCCCGTAACGCTTTGTGCTCAAGCTCGATTGGCGTGTGGCGTGCCTTGCCATAAACCATCTCAAACGGAGACGCGCCAATAGAGTCTTGAAAGTCGCCCCAGAGGCCCAGAGCACATCATCCAGCCGACTCCAATCCGGCCCTATTGAATTCACCGCCTTCTCAAGAATGCTCTTCAGTGCTTCGTTACTCACTTCAACTTGTCCACTGTCTGAGGGGTGATAGGGGTAGCAATTTTGTGTTTCACCCCATATCGTTCTAAAATATTTTCTAGTGGAGTATTGCAAAAGTGAGTTCCTCACATCGATGAGGGCTCGTGGACACCAAACCGCGTGAAAATATTTTTCTTCAGAGTTCTTGACCACCTTGTGGTCGTTCACGGTGTTGCTATCGCCTCTACCCACTTTGACACGTAGTCGACGCAGGCACTGAAATGTACTTGTTCCCACGAGGATGGAAACGGTCCCATGAAATCAATACCCCATACGCCAAAAACCTCGCATTCTTGGATGGGGTGGAGGGGCATGTCCATTCGCCGAGAAAGTTTACCGTGCGTTGGCACCGGTCACACCCTTTACAAAGTTCTCTCAGATCCTTAAAATTGTTGGCCAAGAGAAACCGGATCAAAAATCTTCGCAGCAGCCTCCTTCCCACCCCATAATGACCTCCCACAGTCCACCATGGCATTGCTCCATAATGTCCTCTCGCCGAACTCGTGGACACACCTACGGAGCAATCCATCCTTGCAACGCTTTGAAGAGAATGGGATCGTCCCACACATAATAGTTCAAATCCGAAAGAATTTCTTCTTTGCCGATAAGTCGTCGTGGTCCGATATCCGCCGCTCAAGAAGTTTGCAAAAGGTGCAAACCAAGGAGAACCTTTTTCAAGACGGGCGTGGAGCAACCTCGCACACATCAATGGTCATGAGTTGCTCGGGCTTGGAAAATCAATTCCAATCTCATCCAACTCTACTCGAGGATCGCCGGTCACCGAGACATGTGGTCACCATACCACATTCTCGCTACCCTTCTTGTCCCGGATATGAACATCAAACTCTTGTAAAATCAAGATCCATCTCAACAAACGAGGCTTGGCATCACTTTGTTCAACAGATATTTCAATGCGTAATGGTCTCGCCCGCACTGTGACCTTCACCCCAAGCAAGTAGCTTCTAAATTTATCCATGGCAAAATTCACCGCCAACAACTCCTTCTCGCTTGTTGCATAATTTACTTGCGCTGGTTTAAAGTGTGACTAGCGTAGTAGATGGGTCGGAACCTTCCGTCCACTCTCTCGACCTAGCACCGCTACCGATCGCATAATTAGAAGCATCACACATAAGCTCGGCGAGCTTTCCAATGGGTGCTATAAGAATTGGCGAGGTAACCAACTTGTCTTTTAGTTCTCAGAACGCTTTTCACACTCGGGGTGAAAATAAACTTCACATCTTCTCTTAAGAGAGATGACAAAGGCTTGGCTATTTTAGAAAAGTCTTTGATGAATCGCTTATGGGTTTACATGACCCAAGAATCCTCTTACTTCTCTTGCATTTTTGGGGTATGTCATTTTTTCAATAGCTTCTACCTTCGCTTTGTCGACCTCAATACCTTCTTTGGACACCTTGTGTCCTGAACACTTCCTCTTCCACCATCGTGGGCACTTCTCCCAATTTAAGACTAAGTCTTTCTCTATGCACCGGGACAAAACTTTATCAAGATTGTGTAAACAAAGTGGTCTAAACTGCCCCCGAACACAGAGAAGTCATCCATAAAAATCTCCATCACCTTCTCCACTAAACCATCAAAGATAGCCAAAGATACATCTTTGAAATGTAGCCAGTGCGCTGTAAAGACCAAATGGCATTCTTCGTAAGCGAAGGTGCCTGAGGGACAGTGAAGGTAGTCTTTTCTTGATCAATGGGGGTCGATAGCTATCTGAAAGTATCCTGAATAGCCATCCGTAAAACAATAAAACCGCTTGCCACTAAGCCTCTCAAGAGCCGGGTCAATGAATGGCAAGGGGAAGTGGTCTTTGTGAGTTACCTCATTTAGTCTTCAGAGTCGATGCAAACTCAGACTCAAAGGACTTGCCGTAGGCAATCTCTTCCCTTTTTTCATTCTTCTCGATGGTGATCCTCCTTTCTTTGGCACCACCTGAGTGGGGCTCACCCATTCACTATCGGCTATTGGGTAGATGATACCCATGTCAAGCAATTTGATGATTTCCTTCTTAACGACCTCCCGCATGTGAGGGTTTAGCCTTCTCTCGAGGTCAGCCGCACTTTCTTCGATCCTCAACAGCCCCGATCTTGTGGCATACAGATATCGTGGCTTACCCTTGATATCTCCCACTTGCCAACCAAAGGCGAGGATATTATTTTGCAAAGACTTTGATAAGCTTTTCTTCCTCCTTTGGTTCTAACTTAGATGAAATAATCAAAGGAGCTTATCACCGTCCCTCGTAAAATGTATTTCAAGTGTTGAGGCAAGGGTTTCAACACTAAATCTGACGGTGGCTCCTCCACACTTGGTTTTAATTTATCGCCTTAAGCTCCAGATCTCCAAGCTTATCATAAGGGCTCAAGCATCATGGTCTCCCAGCCAGATGTGGTTTCATCCCTTTTGCAAATCCGCCATGTCACCATGCCTCTCCTCATTTTCTTTATTACCATCTCCTGGTAATCGTAACTTTCCTTTCCTCCTTCTCAATCTCTTCTAAAAATTCTTCCACTCCTCATCACCCAAGTTGCAGATTGTTTATTGAATTCTTCCTCATCCTAATCGCCCATGAACACTTGTTCATCATACTCATCGCTGAAATCATCCTCAATAGCTAAACAAGTGTCACCGGATGCGTGCTTCACCGCATTGCCCACATTGAACTTTACACTCTCATCCTCCAAATGTAGGTTATCTCGCCACCGTAGGAATCTAGTAAGGCACGGACGGTTGCAAGAAAAGGTCTTCCAAGGATCAAGGGTGTTTTCTCATCATTGGTCATGTCCATGATTACCCAATCACCGGGTATATGAAGTTCTCAACCTTGACCAACACATCTTCTACAGCCTCTTGCATACTTCACACTTCTATCTCGCAAGTTGAAGAGAAATGGGTCTAAGAGTAATAGATTGATCCAATCCAAGAGATTGGAAGATTGAAGTAGACATCGATTGACTGATGCTCCCGAATCGCATAAAACATTATGGAAGTCCTGTTCTCGATAGTACACGAAATCGTGAATTTACTGTGGTCGTGACACTTCACAGAAGTTTAGTCTCGACCGATTGCGAGCATTCTTCATTCAACACTATGTGCTCGAGCTCTTGAAGCTTTTTTTTCGAACTCACTGCGGCTTTTATAAACTTTGTATACTTTGGCATCCCTACCAAAAGATCAACTAATGGAATGTTTGCCTCAAGATTCTTGAGCAAATCGATAACCTTCTTATACTCCTTATCGATCGTTAATGACAAATTTGTTCTTGCTAGGTGGGTAGGGAGATCAAAGAAAGTCCTCCTCAAAGAAGGTCTTCTTTGTCAGCCTTATGATTGATTGCTTTGTCTTCCCTATCTTTCCACCTCACATGCTTCCCGTAACTCAACTTAGAATCCGACTTCTTTTCAAAGCAGATTCTCAACTCTCACATTTCTTTCGTGCACTTCCTTTTCACTTGGCTCAACAAATTGTCCCAAAGATCCTTCGAGGAGAAAGAAGATCTTCCTCCCCGCCTCTCTCTCGCCGCAGAGGGGGGCTATTCGCTTCCTCGGTTGGCCTCGACCGCCAACCGCTTCCCACTCCTCGATTTACGACATTCAACTCATCTTGACCATAGTTCCATGGTGCACCAGATCGGTGCAAGTATTCTCGGTCATTCTCGACCACGCAACCCTCGGGGTCTTCTCTCAGAAAACTCGGCAACACCTTGAGGTCGACTTGCTTGCCGCCCCAAATCATCCCCATTTGCACCTCTAAATTCCTCATCAGATCGTCAAAGTACTCAATGCATTTGCCAACCGAGTGTTGGCCGTGGCTTGCTCACTCAACTTTTGTTCTAAGATCTCAAATGATTGATTCTCGATTTTGATTTTGATTGACCGTGGATTATTGTTCCATGCCGGTCGAGAGTTGATTGAAAATTGCTCGATTAGGCCTGGGGCCTCAAATCGATGGGGATTTGCTACCCTGTAAGGGTCGCCCAATGAATTAAACCCTCGAGTGTTCTGATTCTCACCCAAAGGTCGATAATTTTGAGAACTCGAATGCACTCACCTCCTCTCGAATGCAAAGAATAGAGGACATTGATGGAATGTGTGCCCAATAGTATCGCAATTTTGGCGTATTAACGTTGTTTTGCACAGCTTTGACTGAGGATCGGGTCAAGCCGGCACTGACATCGCGATGGCCTTGGCCATGGCAGCTTGTCACATACAAGACTTTGAACATTCATTGCCGCCACTTGATTCTCAGTGAGCGCTAATCGAGCCTTTAGAAGTGTGGTCTCATCTACCTCATACTTCCCTGAGTCGAGCTCTTCTCGACTGGATGCACCTTTATAGGTAGGGGCATAATTATACTTTGCAATATCTTCAAACAACGCCCATCCTCTTCGTGTGTCTTTCTCGTAAATGCACCTCCAAAGCAGTAACTATTCACCATTCCTTTGGTCAATTCAAATCAAACCACTATAGAAAGTGTTGACCAACCTTTGTTTATCCAAATTTCATGGTGGGGGCACTTTCTCAAGAGAGATTTAAATCGCTTCCATGCATCGCAAAACGATTCCTCTCGCTTTGCACAAAAGTGAATATCTCGATTCGTAAGATGAGCCGCCTTTGCAGTGGAAAGTATCGGCTCGTAAATTCTTTCTCCAACTCCTCCCACGGTAATGGAGTCGATCGGTAAAGATTTATACCATTCTTTCGCTTCTCCTTCAAAGGAGAAGGGAAAAAGTTTCATCCTCGTATGCCCTCGACCCTTTTGATTAAAGTAGTCCCGCACGATTCTAGAAATGAGTGAATGTGATCGTGTGGGTCCTCGAAGTGGAGAAGCCATGGAATGTGGAACCTCTCACCAAGTTGATTACGTAAGTTTTGAGTTCGAATTATCACCGTGATTTCGTGAATCACGATCGCAGGATTTACTTTCACAAGAGACGGCATGGCATAGTCTCGCCAATGTCCTTTGATCTCGCCATTTCCTCAACTTGGGCTTCTTCCTCAACGTATTCTTCAGATCGCTTGCCTCGTCCGTCGATCCGCGAGTCGAGCCAAACGCCTATTCGGTCGAACGATGGTTCGCTTCTAGCTCCGGTTATATAAAAGTGGTCCCCGTGAGTTCGAGTTTGCATAAACCACGCTCAACCAAATGTTCGGTCAAAGTAAATTTTTTTATTATTTATTCTTTAATTTTTTTATTTTTTTAGTATAATCCTTAAATTAGACTCAACAACTAAACTAAACTAAAACAGACTCAAACAGTTCAAAACGCAAATAAAATGTAATGTAATATCGTAAGACTATCACGTAACGTAAACAGAGAAAAGAAAAAAATAAAATAACTCTCGGTCGATCGAGAGGTCGTTCGGTCGACCGAATCGAATTTTTTTTTTTTTTTTTTTTTTTAAAGATAAGTACGCACCGAATTAGCGACCGCCCGTAAATTTCAGAGAGATCGAAACGAAAACTTTCCGTGCAAGTCCCCTGCAACGGCGCCAAAACTTGTTTGCGGTTTTATGCAAAGCGTTGATAAAATATAATAAATAAAACCGATGTCAACCCCAAGTGCGAAGGTTCGCAGCTATAGTGATGAAACCGGTCGTATCCACAGGACTTGTACGAAAAATAGTGTTTCCGCCTTTCGATTTCTTTTGTAAGGTTGATGACTACGATCTTGGATTAAAAACAATAAAACAAAGAGTTTGAAAATTGAAAATAAAACTAGCACGTAACAAATCTTTCCGTAATAATTATAATTAAACAACTAAAGCACCGCTGATCCACCACCCCACCGAAATTAACAAGAAAGACGCACATTCGCTCGCAAGCCTTGGATTATTATCTACTAAAAGGCGTTCCTCTCTCTCGATTTAACACCGTTAACTAGTCCACCTCTCGATGCAACTAACGAATTTACGGAACAAAGATATGGATATAAAATCCTAATCTAACAATATTCTCCTCAACTTTCGCTTGTTAGAAGAAATATTATCACTCTCTTTCACGGCAATCTATGAATTTATCAACTATCGTATGTCTAAATTCAATCAAAGATGCAACACAAGTATAGTCATACACATTGCACATAAATAATTCAAAACATGAAGGAAGAACAAGAAACTTACTAGAACGAATAAATGCAAAATCCTTGTTTAAATCCGTGATGGTGGCTTCACACGGTGGTCCTAGCCTCGTGCCTTTAGCCACTCATCTTCATAATAAAAACCATAATTGCTGAATCGAAATTGAAAGAAAAATAAAACCTAATTATGAATCTAATTTATGCTAATGTATTCTTGTGAATATTTTTGACGACCTTCCTCGCTTTCGAACGGATGCTTTGCTTATATAGGAGTTTGTGGCCGGCATAGGGAAGGATCTAGAAAACGCGTCGATTTTTTTTTGCCTCGGGTTCGGTCAACCGAAAGATCACGCTCAATCGACCGAGTGTCATGGCTCGGTCGATCGAACTCACATTTTTACGCTGCTCACACCTTGCTTCGTATAACGTGTTCCTACTCCACTCCTTCGATCGATCTTCTTTATCCTCTCTTCAATGCTCCGATTTTCCTTCTTTATTTCAAAATCCTTTGATTGAATAACATTGATCTCTTGATTAAATGAGATTAATCTTCTCCATAAATAATATCCCTTGCATTTCTTTATTTTCTTCGCAAAATAATTGTTACACCAAGTCATCGAGTAATAATAATAGAAAAATGTGTAACGAAATAACATTTAAACTCAATATTTCCTCATAATTAAATTATAAACCCTCAATGAACATTATATGAATTTATTGGTTAAAACATGCTTTTCTCATTTATTCCCTCGAAAACAAGGTAAATTGTTTAGGGATTAAGCCCGAAAATATAGTAAAATATACCCTAAACAGTCGCTATTAGAAATCCTGGATTAGATGAGGCATATTTTGTAGCAAGTTTCATTGGTGGATTGAAGAAGGGCATCAGATCCATTGTGAGAGTAAATAAGCCAATAGATCTTTCTGCACGCATTGAATACGCCAGGCCTGTGAAGATGTGTTGGATTCCTTAAGTCATGTACCCCAAACAATTCCTGCACAAGTATATTCCGTAAATCTGCTCCACCATCGCCAAGTCAATAGAAAAAGGAAAGGAAACCACCAAGTACATTACCCCTGCTGAGTTACAGGATAGGAGGACCAAGGGCATGTGTTTCAAGTGCAATGAAAAGTACTCTCCTGGCCATCAATGCAAATCCAGACAGTTCAACTTCATACTAGTCAATGATGATGAGAAAGAGGCCACTTGTGAAGAAGAGCATGAATCTCTTAGGAGTAATGAGGAGCTGGATGAGACCTCACAGCTATCATTGAGTACTATGGCGGGGCAAGTAAGTTCTAATACCATAAGAATCCAAGGACTGTTAAAAAAGAGGCAGATCAATATCCTTATTGATAGTGGCAGCTCCAATACATTCTTAGATCAGAAGTTCGCTAAGGAACTGTAATGTATCATAGAAGCTACTAAGTCAATGGGGGTGACTGTGGCAGATGGAAATAAGATGGTGAGTGATAGTATATGTCCAAATTTACCATGGACCATGCAGGGCATCAGGTTCACACATGATGTTAGACTCTTAAAGCTAGGTGGTTGTGACATGGTTTTGGGGGTTGATTGGATGAAGAAGTACAGTCCAATGGTCTTTGATTTTAACAAAATGGAGCTGTCATTTCAGAAAGAAGGAAATCATGTGATCCTCAAAAGTCATATAGGAAGTGCACAGCTAAAATGCATCAGTAGCAAGGGACTGGCCAAAAGTTTTAGACAGGGGACCAGTGGAGTTATGGCTTGCATCAATTTTATTCAAAGTGATTCAGAGCTATATTCAACAGAGATTGTGGATCCAAGAGTTCAATCCCAATTAGATCACTACACTGATGTGTTTATGGCTCCTAAAACCTTGCCACCTCCTAGAGATCTGGTACATAATGTAATTCTGAAGAATGGTACTGATCCTTTCAAACTTAGGCCATACAAGTATGGCCACCATCAAAAACAAGAAATTGAGGAGCAGGTTGAGCAGATGTTGAGCCATGGGTTGATACAACCAAGCCACGGCCCTTTTGCATCACCCATCCTGTTAGTCAAAAAGAAGGATGGCACTTGGCGGTTATGCGTGGACTACATGAAGCTAAATGAACTTACTATTAAGGATAGATACCATATCCCCATTATTGATGAACTTTTGGATGAACTTGGAAGAGCTAGGTATTTCACCAAGATTGATCTAAGGGATGGATTCCATCAAATCAGAATGCACCCTGATGTTGTACCAAAAACAGCTTTTGTTACACACCATGGACACTATGAGTACACAGTCATGCCATTTGGGCTCACAAATGCCCCTGCTACATTCCAGAAAGCTATGAATGAGTTGCTTAAGCCCTATTTGAGGAAGTTCGTATTGGTTTTCTTTGATGATATCCTCATTTACAGCCCAGACTTATAGTCACACATCCAACACTTGGGAGCTATTTTACAATTGCTCAGAAAACAGAAGTTCTATGCCAAGTTGAGTAAATGCAGTTTTGCCCAGAATCAAGTGGAGTATCTAGGTCATATTATACAACAAGGGGAAGTAAGACCTGATCCTAACAAAATTCAGAGTATGCAGCAGTGGCCAATGATCGGCCTTTTCTAAGTGTCCAATCTCACCGCGCAAACCGGGGTCAATCAGAGCCTAGAATTGGTGAGTCAAGGTCGTATCCCACGGGAATCCGGTCGAGTACCAAAGTCGGTCTCGTCCCTAGTTTAGGTCAACACGACTTTGAACATGGTGATTTGTCGATCACCGGTTCTAACAACTAAATTTACAAAAGAGAAATGATTTAAAACTACGAAAAACAAGATAGCCGAGCTATGATCCAACCAACTACTCTCTAACCCTAACTCGCTTCCGAAGTGTTTCGACAAACTCTAATGTTCTCGCATCGCTGAAGGGTGTCGCCTCCTATTTCCGAACTAAGCGCCAATTTCAACAACCTAGTTTCCTATGTCGAATTCAACAAATTACGACCGGATTTAATCGACCCGACACGGTCTACGCCTAAGAGACGCTGTTAACAACGATATAAACTCACACACGAAACCGAATCTGAACAACTCACCGGTTTTACACGGTGATCCTAGAACCCTTTTCCCGCACCTCTCGCAAAATACATTTATAAAGACGATACGTGTGACACGATTATCGAGTCGCGAGTTCAATAAACGTCATTAGGCATAAGTTCTAGAACAAAAACAACATCGAGAATCTAACAATCATAACATCAAAACACTTCAATCAACGAGCTAAGGATTCGATTTCGAAGGCTATCACATATCTCGACTATAAAACGGATTAGCTACTCATTATAATAAGCAAAATAAAAGAAATCAACAATCAAAATTAACAAAGATCAAGATCAAAAAGCAAGAACAAGAAAGGAAATTGAAATACCGAATATATTATGCCGTAGATAATCGAATCTCCGAGCGAAATCCCGTCAATAACGAGTCAAGCTATCACCGAGATCCTCCGGATTACAACGATCTACAACTAATCTAAGCTAATATACCTCTAAGCTAATCTAATCTAAGAGAGATGAAGAAAAACGCAGAAAAAAAACTAAAAAAACGAGTTGGAGATGAAGCTAGATCGAAATGAGGGTGTTTATATGATGTTTTTTTGATTCTGGACCAACAGCGGGCACTGTGTGACGGGCGCCCGCCCGCCGATTATTTCCTTCACAAATTCTAACAGCATCTGGCCTAGCTGATACACCTTCAGTAAATCAGTCATAACTTTGCGTGTAGACCTCCGAATCGAGTGATTCAAGTTGCGTTGGAAAGCTGATTCAATTGTCTACAACTTTCATGAAGATGTCCAGCCCAGAAAATGCCTATAAGGTGGATCAAAATGCAGATCAGTGGAAAGTATGGTTATAGTACCACCGCGCTTTTGATCCGCTTTGAACGCTTAAGCTTCGGGCACACGCTCCAATCCTCGTAACTCGAATTCCGCCTTCTCGAACACCTAATACCTGTACTTAATCACAACAAATACCACACGTAATCTCTACAGACACTAGGGTGACCGAGAGTATAGTAAATTACACCGAAAACACCGAGAATCCCGGACTTTACGCCCCACGTCCCGAAATGATAACCAAGGTGTAAATACATCAAAATACAACCAAATGTCCCCGAAACACATAAAATGAGGTATAAACGGGTATAATCACATAGTAAATGATAGTCAATTTGACTCCCATCAACTACCCCCTACTTAGCGTTTGCTCGCCCTCGAGCAATAATAAGCGATCCAAAAATAAAGATGGAGTCAACATTGCTATCATACATTAAGTCTATAGTATTGAAATGATAAAACACAAGTAATTAATATAAATGTATAAAACTCGAGCTCTACCTTGTATCGAGAAAAGAATGTGTGTGTGTGTGTGTATAGCTTCTTCACCATTAATCAACTAAGACCTGTTTAGATTATAGATGTGTACATACCAGGATTACACCATAGGCTTATACGTCATAAACATCTCCACTAATCGAGGTCTATCGTCGTCTAGTACGGTCAGGCAGGACTTGCACGGTTATATCGTTTAGGCTCAGGTTAGGGCTACGAAAGGATATTTACGATAAAAATAGAAAGAGAAGCTGCAAACGAGCATTAACCGAGAAAAAATATATATGAAACTCGGTTTGAGCACGCCTCAACTATAAAAACAATCTCGATATCCAAAATAAACCCCAACTCCAACTCTAAACAACAATAACTTGATCCATTATTTTCTCGACACTTTCTAAAAATAAAAACACATATGATAAATATAAATACTCTCTTTTCATTTTTTTTTCTTTTTTTTTTTTTTTTTTTTTCTTTTTTTTTTCTTTTTTTTCTTATATTTTTTTCCAAACTATAAACCTGTATGTATAAAACTATACACATCAAAATTCCGAACAAAGTCGAACCAACACACTGTCACACTCTCATACCGGATAACTCGAATAATACAATGTCACAACAAAGACTTCCCATACCACAACACCTCGCAACATCGTATAAATGTGCGGAAATAAAAGCTCAATGCAAGGTAGTCAAGGATACGTAGACCGAAATAAGGCTAGGGACATCGATTATACGGGTTAGTAACAAAATGGTCAGTTTGGGCGGCGGTCTAACCACCCTACAAAAGGCTTAGAGGGGTAACAGTGGATATATGTATAATGATGGCCTTTGGCTCTGATCGGGTCAAAATAAATGCCAAAACCGTCATCCCATACCTAACAACGAAGACCTTTCTATTTCGCCTCGAAGTTACTAATATAAGTTCTAGGTAACCGGGTCATACGACAACTATAATCGTCCACTAATCATGGTGATAAATGACGTTGAAGCTAACGTGATAGAACTATTCGATTCTCAATACAAGATCTCAACTCAAATGAAATGCATTTATATAATCACTATATGTTTATCAATACAATACCGAAGTCTCGATGTATCAAAACCAATGTCAAAGACATCAAAATTCTCAGAATCTGACTCATTTAAACTAAAGGGATAACAATCGCTAAGTATAACTCATTCGACATGAAAACGGGACATTGAAGCTAAACTAACCACCCCTACTTTAAAACCAAACACGAATGATAAGGGCAGAAAACTTAGCTTACAACCGGAAAATGGTGCGAGTACGATCATGTGGCATCCGTAGAAAGTCCTCCCAGGGTACCT
This sequence comes from Gentiana macrophylla, assembly GCA_026214975.1. Classification (NCBI taxonomy): domain Eukaryota; kingdom Viridiplantae; phylum Streptophyta; class Magnoliopsida; order Gentianales; family Gentianaceae; genus Gentiana; species Gentiana macrophylla. The sequence goes on along the minus strand of CM047809.1, from coordinate 18,578,303 downwards.
GTGCTAATATCAACAGAAACAACAACTACACGAGATACACATGTATGGAGATAACGAAATGAAACTAGACGGACAACCACGATTCATCAAAAACCAAAAACACCAAACTAACCCCCATAATACACACTACACCGGGTTATATCACAACAAAATTTACCCGAAGATTCAAAATACACACTACATCGGGTTATATCACAACAAAATTTACCCGAAGATCAAAATACAAACTAAAGAAACACGGTGAAACACGAGGGGAGAGAAAAGCAATAAAAGCACATTCTGAGTTTGAAGTCCTCAGCTCGACTTTCTACCCCGAACTATGTCAAGGATAGCTATACCAAAGGAGAGCAAACCGTTGCTTCTCCCTAGCAAAATCGTAGGAATTGAGCACCCCCGGAAAACAAAATACTAAAAACACGGGGCTCAATCCCCACCACCACGACTGGTTCGATGAATTCGTTGCACAGAACAATGAACTCACTTTCCCCGAACTAAAACATATACCAACCAACAACGACTCTAGTTCCAAGTAACAACAAATAGGCTCAACATCAACAACAAACTCAATAGGGTGCACCCCCGAAGATATAACAATAGGGCTAAATGAAGACGGAACAGGTGACTTAATAGATAAAAGAGTCATACCATCCTCGTAGTGTTCTTCCGGGCGACTTCAATCATACTTTCTTGCTCTCCTCCTCTCACCTCCTTCCTCTCGATCAGCTTGATCTAGTAGAATTTCTATTCTCCGTAAAGAAGCTAGAATTTCCGTAGTGCTATTACGGATCTCTCTAATATCATCTTGGATCATTTCCTCTGTGTGAGTCTCTGATACTTGAGGCGGAGGTGGAAGAGTATCGAGTTGTTGATCATAGTAACTTGGGGCATTATCCCACGCATTCCCGTATGATGTGGCGTATGGGTTGAACTGATAAAATGGTTGTGTTTGATATCCCATAGCACCGTAATTGTAATATCCGAATGGATAAGGATAGAAGCCGTAATTGTAGTATGGATTCATTATCTGCAAACAGGGAAACAACACGAACACAATCACGGTATCTAATCACTACCACTACCGGAGTACGTGGTGTGATCACAACAACAACATCCAATAAAACAAACTATACATAAGAAAACAAATAAGAAAAAAAACGACCTAATCCTAAAAACTCAACTAACTTACAAAATATCAACCCGATTCCCCGGCAACGGCGCCAGAAAACTTGATCGGCCTTTTCTAAGTGTCAAATCTCACCGGCAGTGTACCGGGTCAATCAGAGCCTAGAATTGGTGAGTCAAGGTCGATCCCACAGGGAATCAGTCGAGTACCAAAGTCGGTCTCGCCCCTAGTTTAGGTCAACACGACTTTGAACATGGTGATTTGTCGATCACCGGTTCTAACAACTAAATTTACAAAAGAGAAAAGATTTAAAACTACGAAAAACAAGATAGCCGAGCTATGATCCAACCAACTACTCTCTAACCCTAACTCGTTTCCGGAAGTGTTTCGACAAACTCTAATGTTCTCGGCATCGTTGAAGGGTGTCGCCTCCTATTTCGAAACTAAGCGCCAATTTCAACAACCTAGTTTCCTATGTCGAATTCAACAAATCACGACCCGGATTTAATCGACCCGACACGGTCTACGCCTAAGAGACGCCGTTAACAACGATATAAACCTCACACACGAAACCGAATCTGAACAACTCGGTCGGTTTTACACGGTGATCCTAGAACCCTTTTCCGCACCTCTCTCGCAAAATACATTTATAAAGACGATCGTGTGACACGATTATCGAGTCGCGAGTTCAATAAACGCTCATTAGGCATAAGTTCTAGAACAAAAACAACATCGAGAATCTAACAATCATAACATCAAAACACTTCAATCAACGAGCTAAGGATTCGATTTCGAAGGCTATCACATATCTCGACTATAAAACGGATTAGCTACTCATTATAATAAGCAAAATAAAAGAAATCAACAATCAAAATTAACAAAGATCAAGATCAAAAAGCAAGAACAAGAAAGGAAATTGAAATACCGAATATATTATGCCGTAGATAATCGAATCTCCGAGCGAAATCCCGTCAATAACGCGTCAAGCTATCACCGAGATCCTCCGGATTACAACGATCTACAACTAATCTAAGCTAATATACCTCTAAGCTAATCTAATCTAAGAGAGATGAAGAAAAACGCAGAAAAAAAACTAAAAAAACGAGTTGGAGATGAAGCTAGATCGAAATGAGGGTGTTTATATGATGTTTTTTTGGATCTGGACCAACAGGCGGGCGCCTGTGGTGACGGGCGCCCGCCCGTCAGATTATTTCCTTCACAAATTCTAACAGCATCTGGCCTAGCTGACACACCTTCAGTAAATCAGTCATAACTTTGCGTGTAGACCTCCGAATCGAGTGATTCAAGTTGCGTTGGAAAGCTGATTCAATTGTCTACAACTTTCATGAAGATGTCTAGCCCAGAAAATGCCTCTAAGGTGGATCAAAATGCAGATCAGTGGAAAGTATGGTTATAGTACCACCGCGTTTTGATCCGTTTGAACGTTTAAGCTTCGGGCACACGTTCCAATCCTCGTAACTCGAATTCCGGCCTTCTCGAACACCTAATACCTGTACTTAATCACAACAAATACCACACGTAATACCTACAGGACACTAGGGTGACCGAGAGTATAGTAAATTACACCGAGAATCCCGGACTTTACGTCCTAGGTCCCGAAATGATAACCAAGGTGTAAATACATCAAAATACAACCAAATGTCCCCGGAAACACATAAAATGAGGTATAAACGGGGTATAATCACATAGTAAATGATAGTCAATTTGACTCCCATCAGCCAATACCCACCAATATCATTGAGTTGAGGGGGTTCCTTGGTTTGACAGGATTCTATAGGAGGTTTATCCCACACTATGGCATTATAGCTAACCCCCTTACTGATCTCTTAAAAAAAGACAATTTCCATTGGGATGAGATGAGCACCAAAGCATTTCAACAACTTAAACAGGCCATGTGTGAAGCACCATTGCTAGTTCTGCCAAATTTTACCATACCTTTTGTAGTGGAAACAGATGCTTGCTACAATGGTTTGGGTGCTGTACTTCAACAGCAAGGTAGGCCTATCTCCTACCTCAATATGGCCTTCAATACCAAGGAAATGAGGCTGTCAATCTATAAGAAGGAACTACTAGCAGTTATCATGGCTGTGAACAGGTGGAAACATTATCTACAGGGCAGTCAGTTCATCATTAAAACTGACCAACAGTCACTGAAGTATTTGTTGGAACAAAAGGTCACCACAGCCTTGCAGCAGAAGGGGATTACTAAACTCCTTGGCCTAGACTTCAAAATAGAGTATAAAAAGGGAAAGGAAAATGTTGTGGCAGATGCCCTGTCCAGACAGCCAGTCCAACAAGGAGTTTCCATGGCCATTACATCTGTGGTACCTACTTGGCTACAAAGGATTGTTCAGAGTTATGAGGGGGACAATGAGGCTCAATACTGGATTGGTTGTGTACTTCTGGACCCTACTAACACACCATATTACACACTCCACCAGGGACTTCTGAAACATAAGGGCAAAATCTTTATGGGATCCAATAGGACACTCAGACAGGAGATCATGTCCCAGCTGCATGATAGTCCCCTGGGAGGGCATTCTGGCATCAGGGCATGCCTTCAAAGGATTTCATCCATTTTCTATTGGCCAAGCATGAGGAAGGATGTTAGGAGTCTCATACAGAGCTGCATAGTCTGCCAGCAGTGCAAAAGTCTCCATGAGCACCCCCAGGGCCTTCTCCAACCCTTTTCCATCCCAAACGAGGCATGGCAGCATATTAGCATGGACTTTGTAGAAGGCCTCCCAAACTCTTATGGAAATGAGGTTATCATGGTTATAGTGGACAGGTTTACAAAATAGGGACATTTTGTTGCTGTGGGGAAGGGATACACAGTGAGACAGTGGCAAAGTCCTTTTTCCACCACATCTACAGGCTCCATGGGTTACCCTCTACTATTGTTAGTGACAGGGACAGTGTCTTTACCAGTGAGTTCTGGCAAAACTTGTTTCAATTGGCTGGAGTGAAGCTTGCATTGAGTTCAGCTTACCATCCTCAAACTGATGGTCAGACTGAAAGAGTAAACCAGTGCCTTGAGATGTATCTAAGATGTATGTGTTTTCAAAGGCCAAAACAATTGACAAGATGGCTTACACTTGCAGAGTACTGGTACAATACTAGCCACCACACATCACTGCAAACATCACCCTTTGAGGCCTTATATGGATACAAACCTACCTCCATCCCAGTAGGCAGTTTCAGTAGTGATGCCTCAATGAATATGGACAAGTTCATCCAGCAAAAACACCACCTTACAAGAGAGCTGAAGGAGCATTTAGAATTTGCCCAAGCTAGGATGAAGTATTTTGCTGACAAGGGCAGGACAGAAAGAGAGTTTGAGGTGGGTGACCTGGTGTTCTTAAAGCTACAACCATATAGACAAAACACTATGGCTATGAGGAGGAACCTGAAGCTGGCAGCCAAGTACTTTGGTCCCTACAGAGTGGTAGGGAAGATAAATCATGTTGCCTACAAGTTGCAGTTACCACAGAGTTCGAGACTACACCCAGTCTTCCATATCTCAATGCTTGAGAGATATAAAGGGGCTCATATACCAGCTTCATCTGAGCCACCTATTACTACTGAGGATGGGCAGGTTACTATATACCCTAAGAAGATTTTGGACATCAGAACAGTCAAGAGGAAGAATGCAGCAGTTGTACAGTGGTTAACAAAATGGCTTAACCTAGATGATTCAGCTGCTACCTGGGAAGATGCAAGATACATCATGGAAAAATTCCCAGATTTCCCTCCACCATGAGGACATGGTGTTTGCTTTCAGGGAAGGGGATGTCGAGAATCGGAAGGACAAACTCAAAATGCACTCAAATCACATACTCAAAGAAACACATTATCTAGCTGTGTTGTTTGTTCATTCTGTTAGTGAGTCGGTTCATAGCAGTTACTTGATTGTAGTCATTCTGGAAATGTATATAAGAGCAACAACTTGTAAAGAACAGATTTATGTTAGAAGATATCAATAAAACTACTCTTTTCCTGCTTCTATATTTCTCCTATTTCTTTTCTTCTCTTTTTCTAGTTCAGTACCTAACAAAACCTAAAGACTAGAAGATCAATTTTGAGAAAGTCAGATAAATAGAAGACCAGTCAAGGAGAAAGCCAGCTACTTAAAATCTCTGTGATGACAACAACATAATGAAAATCAAATTGTATATCAAAATAAAAAAGAAGACAAAAATATGGTGTAAAGAATCAATGGAGCAGAGTTCATATCAGATCAAAAGAAAAACTTGATCAGATTACAAGATTCAGAACAGCCGAGAAGATCAAATCAATTGACAAGATTCAGATTAGAAGAGAAAGACTAGATCGAAACATACGTCAAAATGATGGCAAACATAACAAAAAAATCAGTAGAATTATCTTATCGGAAGAATATATAAGAACAGAAGACTAGATCTTAAGGATCAGATGTGATGACTACTTATGTTGACCAAGACTTGAAGACTCAGATAAGACAAAGTTTAACGTTCAAATTGAAGATAATGATAAGACTAAGGAAGCACTAAATGCGGACCATAATATCAGAGACACAACAACTGAGGTTTAAATTTGCTAAACTAACAAACAAAAGGGAATATTATCTTCGTACAAGCAATGTTCTGAAAGTCAAAATCATGTCAGAGACAACGGCTATTTACTTGAGGATCAAATGGATATTTACTCAAGAAAAAGACAACGGATAATTTATCAAGAGAAAATTTAGCTGAGTAGAAGAGCAAATCAAACAAGAATAACAAAGCTGATCAGTAGAAGTCCATAGACTATAAATATAAGGGCTTTAAAACAATTTCAACACTTATGTCATTCATCTAACACAAGGGGATTCTTACTGAGATTCAAAGCACTCAAAAGCTAAATCCAAAAATTCCAGAGATAGAAAAATCCAAAGCTAAACAAAATCATCTAGAGCTACTCTTGAATCTTGAGTAAAATCTGAAGCTACAAAAAAATGGTAAAAAAAATGGTAAACCCTACCATTAAGGGTCCCCTCACCCCCGATCCCACAGGAAAGTGAGGAGAGGTTAATCAGGTAACCTAGTAGCTCCAACATGGGCTGCCTTTGAAACCTCTCTGCACCAAGGGTGTTATCAATCGGAAATCAACCCCATTACGGGAATCGAACCGCTGACCTCCAGCTTAGGTTAGAGGCTGCACTACGCACCCATGCCTTCACCACTAGGCCATATCCAGGGGATTAAATCTGAAGCTACAAAGTTATATCTAGCAAAGCTCAAAGGATCAACTTCTTGATCGAAACTCTCACTCTGATTCGATTTCATTCAAAGGAGTAAAACTGTGAAGCAGTGAAACTGTGATGGATAGAAATTCACTGAAGCATTTTAGATTGTCAATGACTGAAGGGGCCGAAGCAGTTGAGGCTCTGAAAGAGATTTTGTGATTGTTGTTGAAGATTACTTCGAAGGAACATCAGAGTTCATCAGTGAAGCAGCAGAGAGAGTTGTGAAAGACTGGTAGCTCAGATAGTAAAGCAACTACGGGCTGTCAAGGACTATCGTCACTATTGTAACGGTGTAAGAAGAACTATAGTGAATTCCTCCATCATTAGTAGTGAATATTGGACTAGGGGATTACACCAACCTAAACCACTATAAAATTTGTGCACATTACTTTCTGCATTTACTTTCACCACTTCACATAATCTGTAAAACCCTAGTTTTGTAATTAAAGGCTTTTCAGTCATTTTCACTATTTTTTCCGCAAAAATCCTAATATTTGAATACTATATATAGTACGCAAGTGGGTACGTGAATTGAAAGACAAAAGAAAAGGTTGATGCCTGGTGGTCGGCTGAAAGAAGAAGAAAAAAAAGGATGACCTGTTCACCGGTTTTTACACCGTTTTTTGGTCCAATTCAAAAACAAATCATGAGATGATCAACCATGTGTAGATCAAGACCATCTGGAGTAGTAATCGTCACGCGGTTCTACGTTTTTTAGGTAAGATCCGTCTTTGCATTTTCTTAAAAATCTAGGGTTCCGTTCTTGTCAAAGTTACAGTTTTTAATCGTAGATTCGTGTTTTTCTAGGTGATCTTTCGTTCGTTCCTTTTTCTGAATCTCGTATCGTATCGGATTTGACATCCATTAGAGGTAAGGATTATACAATTGAAGGGCTAGGTTAAATTTATGATTTTAATTGATTAAATACACATTTAATTGTCTTTAACTAATTATACGCGCGATTGTCGAAATAGTACTTTACTGGGGAAAAGTGGATCAATCTGTGGGAAATGTCACCCACGCCGCAGTGGTTGTCACCGCTGCAGCAACAACAGTCACTGTCGCCGCAGTGGCACTCTCTGTTCCGATTTTGTTCCAACAGATCGTCTGTTAGTGCACAGTGCACGGTACACAATCTCTTAAGGTCCATTCATCATATATTTTACATTATAATATTTATTATGTTATCGTATACAATATAATGCCATGTAGAAATATTAAATGCATGTTAGGGTCATATGCATTATGCATGTCATATGAGTCATTGTTAGGTATTGGCATTCATTTATGTTAGCTTTTGAGTTATCAAGAATCCTTAACATCCTAAAAGAGTGCCCACGCCCGGGGATCAACAATTATGTAATTTCGGGTGGATGTTGGGTTGGTTAGATGTGCCCACATGCGGCTTTATGTTTAGTAATAGAAAGTCCGATTAGTTTTTCTATTTATTACTGGACTAGGGTGTAACCTAGTATATTTATATTTGTATTTATTATTTGGGTCATTGGTGTAACAATGGTATATTTAGGACCTCACATTGTAGTCTATATAAAGACGTAATACCCTGAAATCATCTGACACACTATTTCACGTACGTTGCGTCTCACGTCACATATGGTAATTTAATTATGGCAATGCAGACATGATAAATCTTTATGGTAATGAAATTATAATGAGATAAGTAACGGAAGTACGTAAAGATATGGTAAGTACGATATGTTAGTTATGATACTGTGAACAGTAAGTAAGACAAGTCACAAGTATTCCTTAATATGTTATGATGCAATGAGTTATGTCATACCCAGTTCCCTATTTCCGATATTCATGCGTCAAATTTAATATGGTGATTATTGGCATGTATTTTGAAAATATACTTACATTAATAAGAAACTATGACTGTATTTCTCAAGTACTACCATATTTTCCATTTAATTATATTGCCTTTATTTACTAGGTCGTTGTGCTCACTAGCTCCTTTCTTAACATTTTCGGATAAAGTAATGTTGAGATCGAGGGAACAAGAGAAGACTTGTAGTATACAGTTGTTAAGCTTCTTAGTGTATCATGTTTAGGTTGTTGTATTTTCTTTTGATATCATGTTTGCAATAAGGAGGAGTAAGTTAGGCATTGTTCTTTTGATTGTTAAATCGCAGATGCACTGTGGAAAGGAATCCTTGAAGGATCATTTTGGCAAAAAAACCTTTTTGTACATTCATGTCAAGATTTCTTTGAGTTTCTTGTTGGAAATGAAGTCGAAGAAGAAGCTATTTTATTGCCCAAATCAATTAAAACGATCATGTATTCTAAAAATCATCAGGTGATGATTGTTATGAGGCCAGTTTTTATCACTATCATATCTCCCTATTCAATAAGCACCTAGAGTACCATAAGCCCTTCACATTGAGTCTTCACCCTCCGTGGCGATAGATGCTCGTGAATCCACAGGCACCTCGTTACGGTACTGCTGGACCACCAAAACAGATGCACTTGTTGAGAAATCTGAGCAAGTTAACAGGTTGCCTACGGGTCCCAACTCCGGACAATCAGTCTTCTTCTGTAGAAGAGCTGCAACCAGCTGCCCGTCAGGCATTCGTCCAGCCAAGAACAAATTACAACGGCTATAACCACGGATAACCTCAACCGCATCATCACCATCCTTCACTATCTTTTCCACAAATTCAATCGACCCGTTTTCTTGGATTCCCTTCTTAAGATCATCAAGAAAAACATCATCTTCAGACTTCATGTCTGTAGTACCTGCATTGTTATAATTACCAATGTCAACAGTGACAGTTTCTCCAACAACCTCTGGATCAACAGTGAACCGAACCACGGTTAACTTAATGCCCGGGTGTTCAGCCATGCGTGCACCGTAAGCTAAAGCTTCCCGATCATCGGCCCCACCAAAGAATAGAGCAGTGATTGTGTAATCCACATTGCTTGCAGATACATGAGATGTTCCACCAAGACCTCGGTCTACTAGAACGCCAACAGAGCATGGTGCATTTTGAAGAACCCGTATATTCACATGTCTGAATTCGGCTCGGGTTGTTTCTAAATGCCCATCAAGTCTCTGATTCTTATGGAACGGAAGGATTATCATTGCCACCTTCTTTGTCTCAGCACTTGTGCAAATATCCTCATGCATACTAGATATTGCAGAGATTGCAGTAGTGGGACGAACCGAAACTTTGCTAAGTTGTCTGAAAGCTTCGAAAGCAACAACGATTCTGTCTGAATCTGTATTCTGCAACTTGTCCCAGAAGGGCAAACCGTTGTTTCTTGCTTTCTGTACCATCAGAATGGCAGAAGGCCTTTCTGAAAGCTCCATTAGATGCATCGCGTAGACACGAATGCCTTCTCTCTTTTCGGTACCCCGTGAAGCCTCAATGAGATTGAGAAGTGATGGAATGTTTCTTGTGCTGTAAAAACAAGTCAATAGTCGAAGTTGACTGTTCGTTTCCTGCCTCTGAATTGTTCTGTACTTGTACTGAGCTTTAGCCTTTTGGGCAGGCTTATATATTGTTACAACTATAGGAGTTGTAATGAATGTTGTGAAAAGTGCCATTAAAACCAGAATGGCAAAAGCTTGGTCATTCAGTACCTGCATTTTAAAACATTCAAATTCATCAAGAATTTTCAAATCTAATCAGTTTTGATTAAAAACCGATCTTTAGAGTAAAGGAATAGTACCCCTCTGTCTTTCCCAATATTGAGGACAATGAGTTCCACAAGACCTTTGGTATTCATTAAAAACCCGAGAGTTAAAGCCTCGCGAAAGGGCATTCTGCAAGCGAGCGAGACCAAAACCGTACCAACAATTTTACCAAAACATGCTATGAATATGACTAGAACAAGAAGACCCCATGATTGTGTCCCTTGAATGGTGGCAACATTTGTTTTCAGTCCGCTAGACACGAAGTACAATGGAAGGAATAGACCAGAGACAAGATCTTCAACTTTTTCGACTAATGCGTTTGTAAATGGTGCTTCTTTTGGGACCAAAACTCCAAGAACAAAGGCTCCAAACAAAGCATGGATTCCAATAGTATCCGTTATAAATCCCACGCCTAAAACAGCAACTAAAGTGGCACAAACATACATCTCATCAACCGGCTCACCCTCTGGACATCGTTTAGCTATCCATCTAAATATAGGCGGTGCAACAAGAACACATAAAACTACAAAACCAACTCCACATAAGAGTACCCATAACGATATTAACGGTGAACGTCCCACCCCGGATAAGGCAATAGCTAAAGCAAGCAGATTCCAAGCGGCTACATCATTAACTGCCGCAGCAGACATTGCCATCCGGCCAATATCCGTGGTTAACAATTTCAATTCAGCAAGAATACGAGCCAATACAGGGAAAGCTGTGATAGAAAGAGCAACTCCCATAAACACTAAGAAAGGTGCTTCACCTACACCTTTGGAAATTGTTGATCTTAAAACAAATGAAACTCCAATGCCCATCACAAATGGAAGACTTATCCCTGCAAGAGCAATGCTCAAAGCTTTTTTTCCGGTTCGACGAAGTGCCTTAATGTCGAGTTCAAGGCCAACAAGAAACAGAAAGAAGAGTAATCCAAGATTGGCAAGTGTGTCTAATACAGGTAAGCTTCTTGGAGGAAAGATGCTATGCAGGTAGTACGTATTCCGTCCAAAAGCCGATGGACCAAGTAAGATACCTCCCTACACCACAAATGTCAAATGGTAACAAGTAATAAGTACAGAAACCACAGAAATCAGACAAACTTAAAACCACAAAAATACATAATGTACATGAAATGTTTTGTACATACAATTAAAATACATAATATACCAAGTTAAACAACTGCAAACTGTGTTTCCTTTTGTTCAAGAAGCTTTGCTATAAAGAAAAACAAAGACTTCTCAAAAAACTAATACTTAATTTCCTATTCTTATCTTTCTTTCGTTCACTAGCTTTGTTAAACAACCTACAGAAAACTGTGTTTTCCAGAAACCAGAGAACTCATGTAATTATGTAAAGTAGCAAAGATTTCCCAGATATAGGAATCAAAAAAAAGGTGTCATTTTTATAATGAGCTTGTCGGGATAACAGTGTTCTTATTTTAAAAGGAAAAAAAAATGGAAATGGTAATTGCATGAACAAAATCACAAGAAGACACCCAGACAAATAAGACAAAAAGCAGTGGGCCAAAGTCACAATCAACAATACCAGTATATATATAGGGGGCTTTTTCAAATGGCCTTTATTTGTCCAGCCATGACTTACCAATATACCATACTATCACGGTAGAATCGATAATGTGAAAGTTGATTCTACAGTCAAAGATGAAAGCTGATGACTCTACCAATATACCATACTATCTGTGGCATAACACTAGACTCGATCCTGTAAAAGTTGATTCCATAGTCAAGGAAGAAAGTTTATGACTCTACCGATATACCCTATACTATCTATCGATCCTGCGAAAGTTGATTCGACAATCAAGGATGATGAAAGTTGATTCTATAGTCAAGAATGACCTTCCCAATGTCGGTATAAGAATCGACTATGCGGAAAGTCGATTTTTATGTGAAAATTATGTGGTGAACAAGTGTGGAAAGTCGATTCTTAGCTATAAAATCCACTTTTCACATGGTGGATGATCGATTAAGTGAAAATTGTTTGGTGAATTGGTGTGTGGTGTAATTAATAGTCATTTTCAGCATCACTCCGATTCTAACAATTAATACACAATTTTTGCATCACATTAAAACAACTCTAGAAAAAAGTGGATCGTTAAGTAAAGAATATACATTTTTGAATGTTTGAGAATAGAAAGGAAAAAGAAAAAAAAAGAACTTACGATAATCTCAGCAATAACACGTGGCTGTCTCAAAGGCTTGAGAAAATAGGCGAGTGTTCTAGTGAGGGTAACGACAAGGATGATCTGTAGTATCACCAAAGGAAGTGCGAAATGGAGAGGATTGTCTCCCTGAAAAGCTCCGTTCGACGTTGCCTTCATCGGCGCCGGGCAACCTACTACTACTACTGTTCCATTCGAATCCATTTTTATTACTACTAAAATTTCTTCAAGCACTGATCTTTCTCCTCCAATGCCTGCCTGCCTGCCTGCAATTTTCCAACTTCGCGATGAGAAATTTATCGTCGTCCTACAAATGACTGCAACTGACACAGATTATTAATCACCTAAAAGAACAAAAAAAATCTCCTCTCCAGCCGAACGGACGCCAACTCAAAACGAAAATAGAAAAATTTTATGTTAAGAAGATACTGCTGCTATCATTATCAAAAGCCAAGAAATCAAATATGGGAAACTGTATATTCACAAGTCAAATTCATTGTACAGGTGGTTGGTTTTTTTTTTTTTTTTTTTTTTTTTGTTGAGGAAATACAGATAGTTTTCTGATATTACGTGATAATATTTAAAATATCATATTAATTGTATACATTTGACAAACATGACACGTTTCAAATGGTTTATAGATAATATGACTAAAAATACGAATTGTTGTTGATTTTTTTTTTTTTTTTTGAAGGGAAATTTGTTGTTATAATATATATAATAGTGGTGTAAATAATTAATACGAAATACTACTAAATAAACGAAAGCAAAAAATCTGAGTTTTGTATCACAAGGATAAAACAAAAGAAATAGGAGGAATGAGGGAGAGGGCGTAAATATTTCATCAATTGAGTAAAAGGACAGCTTTTGAAACTTTTGCGATAAAGAATAAAACTATTTATTCATCAAAAATTCACTGTTAAAATTCACTATTTAAATTCACTCATTAAAATTAATTGTTTAAATTCACTAATTTTCAAAATTCATTGTTTGAGATTCACCGATTTTGGGATTCATCATCAAAATTCACTGTCGAAATTCATTGATTTCGGGATTCACCTTTAGAGATTCACCGATTTTCTGATTCACCGTTTGTCATCTTCTCGCTATAAAATTATGCAATTGTCCTTCTCCTATAAAAATATGTAGTTGTCCTGTTACTTAAAAATATTCCAGATTGTGTCCTTATCCCTAATTTTCCAAAAGAAATATATGTGAGATATTATTAGATTAGATTAGATTAGATACAGCATATTCATAGCATATATATACATAAAAGTAGCCGCCACCTATTTTCTAATCATCACATATCATGTGTTCTTCAGCATGATTCACCCTAAAGCCATCAAGTGATGGTGCCGTTAATTATTCAAAGTAATACCCTAAAGCCATCAAGTGATGGTTTTATAGTGTTATAACATCTGTTGATCATATCTAAGATTCAGGATGTAATTTATCTAATAGACATCAACATATTACGTATTATATTTATAACACAATTTATAACACGTGATATTTGTAACTCTCTTCTTTGGATGTCCATTTCACAAAGAATATGGCTCATTAAAACCTTCATTATGAAAAAACCTGTGGGAAAAAATCATAATGAAGGAACAATAAAGACAATATTTATTTGTGTTTTACTCCTCCTGATTTGAACCTCTTCAAATCTTTAAGTCGGTGCATTCCGATTTTCTGCAACAATTTCTCAAATGTGGCAGTAGACAATGCTTTAGTGAACAAATCTGCCGGATTGTCACATGATCTGATTTGTTGAACATCGATATCACATTTATTCTGAAGATCATGTGTAAAGAAGAATTTCGATGATATATGCTTCGTCCGGTCACCTTTTATATAGTCTCCTTTCAACTGAGCTATGCACGCCGCATTGTCTTCATACAATGTGGTCGGTTTATCTTTGTCAACGGGTAAACCACTACTCTCCCGGATGTAATGTGTCAATGACCGCAACCAAACATATTCTCGACTGGCTTCATGAATAGCTATTATCTCGGCATGATTCAACGATGTCGCAGTCAAAGATTGTTTAGTTGAACACCATGAGATTGCCGTACCACCACTAAGGAACAAGTAGCCCGTTTGCGACTTTGCTTTGTGAGGATCCGATAAATATCCCGCATCGGCGTAACCAACGATCTCCGGACTTGATTTGTTTGAGTAGAACAATCCGAGATCTATTGTCCCCTGCAAATACCGGAACATTTGTTTGACTCCGTTCCAATGTCGTTTCGTTGGAGCCGAGCTAAACCTGGCCAATAAATTCATAGAGAAAGAGATATCCAGTCTAGTATTATTGGCTAGGTATATTAATGCACCAATAGTACTGAGGTATGGACATGGTACTTCAGGACCAAGCACCTCTTCATTCTCTTCACATGGTCGAAATGGATCTTTATTGAAATCAAGCAATCTAACAACCATTGGGGTACTCAATGGATATGATTTATCCATATTGAATCGTTTCAGGATTTTCTCTGTATAAGTCGATTGATGCACAAAGACGCCATCTTCTAGATGCTCAGTTTGTAAACCAAGACAAAACCTCGTTTGTCCAAAATCTCTAACCTCAAATTCTTTCTTGAGATAATCAATGGCTTTTGAAACTTCTTCAGGAGTTCCAACAATATTTAAGTCATCAACATATATAGAGATTATTGCAAATTGCGATTCACATTTTCTTATAAAAATAAATGGACAAATCAGATCATTTTTATAACCCTCTTTAATTAAGCTTTCACTGAGACGATTATACCACATTCATCCAGATTGTTCTAATCCATACATGGACTTTTGTAACTTGACAGAATAAATCACTCGAGGATTTGATTTACATGTTTCAGACATTCTAAATCCTTCTGGGACTTTCATATAAATATCAATGTCTAGTTTCCCGTATAGATAAGATGTAACAACGTCCATAAGACGCATTTCGACCTTTTCATGCACTGCTAGGCTCACGAGGTATCGCAATGTTATCGAATCCACTACTAGTGAATATGTTTCTTCGAAATCGATACCGGGCCTCTGCGAGAAACCTTGGGCAACAAGTCGTGCTTTATATCTTAATATTTCATTTTTCTCATTTCGTTTAAGCACGAATACCCATTTGAATCCTACTGGCGTTATCCCTTCAGGGGTACGGACTATAGGTCCGAAAACTTCACGTTTTTCCAGTGAATTAAATTCTGACTTAATGGCATCTTGCCATTGTGGCCATTCTTTTATGTTTCGACAATCTTCAATCGATGTCGGTTCATGGCCCTCGTATTCTCCCATTATTTCAAATGCAACATTGTATGCGAAGATATGATCGATGATTACATCCTCTCTGTTCCATTTTGTCCCGAAATTTACATAATTAATTGATGTTTCTATAGACTCCCCAATGTCTATAATTTTAACTCTCTTCGGAATCTCATCATCAATTTTAGTGTCAGTAAAGTGACTTAAACTCTACATTTTGGTGGAACCAATCAAGACTCAAATTGTG